>CM061533.1:265855122-266027884 GCA_030545055.2 Neoaliturus tenellus
ATACTGGCCAATAATGGGTTTATAGAACAGCCTAAGAAGATATCTAAGGCTAAGTCCAAGTTTTCCAGTAGTGCAAAAGTAAGGCTGCTGGCTCACTTCAAGGTCACCTGAGCGATGACGTCATCGAGGTCAATGACCCCACCGATGACGTCATCGATGACGTCATCGATGACGCAATCGATGACGTCATCACTAATGACGTCACATCCATGACGTCACACCCATGACGTCACAGAAATGACGTGCGGATGACGTCATCACCCCTTACGTTACCAAAATGACGTCATCGATGTCACAAAGGTCAAGGTCACGCTGAAACCTAAAATTTTTCGGCACTTTTGCGGTTTCTCGCACTACGCTCCGAGTTTTAGTCCGGTTCCCATGACCTTGACGACTTGGAGCGAATTTGCGATGAGAAACAGCAAAAGTGCCGAGGAAACTTGAAGTTTGCAACGTGACTCTGCCTAAACTGTCATGTGACACCGCTCGGGTGACCTTGAACTAGCCCAGCTGCCTTACTTTAGACCAGTACTACAACCGCGATGTGCACCCTACGACAGACACCGAGCGACTGACTGTCCGGCCCCGCGCACTCTAGGTATATGGGAAGTGGTGGGGGAAATTGTGATAACCTTGGGAAACTTGAAAATGTCAAGCCGGGTAGCACCGTTTCGGTGCTACCTTAAAGTTACATGCTAAAGTGTGATGACCTTAAGTTAAAACATAGAAATACTACAAGTTGATACCTTCCCAGAGTTAAAGTGTGATGACCTTGAGTCAAAACACAGAAATAATACAAGTTGATGCAGTCTCAGAGTTAAAGTGTGGTGACCTTGAGCTAAAATACTGAAGTACTACAAGTCGATATTGCCCCAGAGTTAAAGTGTGATGACCTTGAGTCAAAACATAGAAATACTACAAGTTGATACCATCCCAGAGTTTAAGTGAGATGACCTTGAGTCAAAACACAGAAATAATACAAGTTGATGCAGTCCCAGAGTTAAAGTGTGATGACCTTGAAGTTGTAGAAGTGTGGTGACTTTGAACTACCCCAAATTGTCAGGAATTGGAGTAGCAACCGCGATGTGCACCCTACGACGGACACCGAGCGACTGACTGTCCAGCCCTGCGCACTCTAGGTATATGGGAAGTGGTGGGGGAAATCTCAAGGTCATCCAAATTGGGTTTTAAAAAAATAAGAAACTCTAAACCTCATGCTCCTCTTCTTCCCTTTCCACCTCATTTGTAGTATATATGGTTGACGATGGTAAATTTGACAAATACTCCAGTGATTGTTGATCGTCTTGCTGCAGTATAACTTCAGACCAATCATAATCTAAAGTGACCTTGAGCTTTATTCCCGGGTTGTCGAGGAGAATAGACTTCATCCAATCGCAGATGGTTTCTAAATAATGCACGTTGTCGATTGTCAATTTCCAATTCGTATTGGGTACATCTTCGGTGGAAGACATGGCATTGCAAGCAGGTGTGTCCGCCATGGTTGTTGGAGGAGGAATGATGCTTGGTGCAGCGAGCAATGGTGGTATTACAGAGTAGTGGGGGAAATTTCAAGGTCATCCAAATGGAGTTTTTTAAAAAAAGGAAACTTTTTCTATTTACTTATAACATAACCACTTAAAACTAAAAGGATTGGGATCAACAGTACGTTTAATCACCATATTCGTTATATTCTTCCTGTTTCTCAGTTTTCACCTCCGCCCGGATAGTACCTCCACTCTTTAGCTCCTTTTCGGCTTCTTCTAGTTGCTGGGTAATCGCCATCTGACATTGAAGTTCAAAATCATCACGCGGCACAGATCCGCAAATATCCATCTGAGCCAACCAGAGCTGCCTGAGGTTCTTTTCCTTTTCCTCGACAGCTTCGACGGCTGCATGTAATTCCTTTTCTGTAATAGAGGAGTCCCACAATTGTTGATCATCGGTTTTGTTGACAACCTCCTTTTCAGACTCCTTGTACAAATTGTTCAGCTCCTGCTGAGTCTTAATGGTTACCTCCTCGTAACTAGCACAACTTACATTGAGAGACATCTTGATGTTGTACGGTTGACCGTTGGAGTTGAAATGAGGCTGAGGCACAGCGCTTGGGGGTACTATGAAAAAGTGGTGGGGGAAGTTTCAAGGTCATCCAAATTGTGTTTTAAAAAATCCTATCTTGTTACTGAGCACATATGTCAGTAACAAGATAGGTGTTTTTTTCTCTTTTACATCTTTAATATAACAAATAAATAAACATATTCTACAATGGTAAGAAGAAGGAAGACAACTGCTAGTCAGCTGAAATAATCCAAAGTCTGGCTCGCTTCAGTCTTCATGGACGCCGGTGATGAAGTCGCTGGAGAAGAGTAATGTTCAGACTCTTCTTTTGGGTGTCGGAGATTGCGTATATTGCAAGCGTAGACTTGCACATTTATACGGTAGCCTCGCGCCACCATCAGCTGCAACTCCTTGTACAAGTCGTTCAGCTCCTGCTGAGTCTTAATGGTTACCTCCTCATAACTAGCACAACTTACATTGAGAGACATCTTGATGTTGTACGGTTGACCGTCGGAGTTGAAATGAAGCTGAGGCACAGCGCTTGGGGGTACTATAAAAAGTGGTGGGGGTGTTTGCATCGAAGCAGGTTTAACCTTTAGCTTGGTGGTGGGGGTAACTGTGAAATGCAAAGGTCAAAGGTCAAGGTCACCCGCGAAGTTTAAAAAAAAAAAATGCAACATATCAATATGTGACAAACTTCACATATTGATATGTTGCATTTTTTGTCTTTTATGGTTTATTTATTTATAAAACATTACAATAACATATGTACAACAGTAAAATTAAAATCTAACACTGCTGCTTGTCGGCGATGTGGATGGTCAACTCGGTGGAATTGCTACCCGTGCAACCGTGGGAAACCAGGTAGAGACAGCCGGGTTGGATGGAGCGCAGATCCTCGTTCTGGAGGAGATGGACGAACCGTTTCGGCAGGTAGACTTGGAACTTGGGCTCATCCCCCGGAGTGAACGGTGCCTCGCTAAGACTGCAGCAAATGGCCTCTCCAACTGAAGTCTCCATCTTCTTCATGGCGTGGATAATGTAGTGCTTCTCGTCTTTAAGTTCGGAACACTTCTTGACGGGTAGTATGGTAGATTTGGAGTGAGCATTGAACTGCTCAACCAAAGTTTGCAGGAACTGGTGAGATGCCATGGTTGAGTTAAAAATTGTCTTCTTCTTCGTCTTCTTGCTGGGAGATGTTGTCGTCTCGGAATCTCGAGTAATACTCATGCCAGGTCCCGGTCTGCTCCTCACTTATATAACCCCCGTCACCCCCACCACTCCCCACTTCCCCACTTTGAAGGTAAGATGCGAGTTTATAGGCGTTTTTTAAAGCGCAATGTCTATCTTTTTCATGTTCTGGACTTTTAGTACAAATACAAACATTTTCCATCGTATACTTGTAGTTTTTATCCAAGTCCACATCATTAACCGGAACATGAGTAAATTCTTCGATCCATCTCTTCTTTTCCAGTCCTTTTGTATAAATATTGGTAAACCTGTTTGAAAACTGATGCATGATGTTATATAAGTCCGTGTAACTTGCAAAACCATCATACCAATCGATATGATGGAAATATTTTGAAATCCACCTGTTGGTAGTAGCGGCTTTGCTAGTTAATGATGAATAAGAACATGGTGGTTTGAACAAAAATGTATATGGAACACTTGTATTGATATCGAAAAACACAAGTTCTTTTATGATAAATCTATCATCATTACCCCGAAACGCTTGGAACTCAATTATACCAGGTTTGGACTTTACTTGTTCTTCTTCCTTGTCCATTGCGAAGATCACCCGTCTGCTCCATGACGAAGTCCAAAGGTCAACTGATTTCCACACCACGGTAGGTACGACTTTTATACCTGGCCGTACAGTTGTTGGCGCGTTGGTGTATATTTAACGTGGGCACCGTCCCCGGTAGGCCTAACCCCACAAAGTGTTTGATATTGTTTTAAAAACCAACCATTGTCATCTAAGTTTCCATCTTTACATTCTCCTTGTTTTCATTTTCATCACTAACACTTGATTCTTCTCCTCCTTCTTCCTCTTCTTCCTGTTTTACTGATTTCTTATGTAGTTGAGCGTATTTTTCCAACTGTCTCCACATTTGTACTTCATGAGGAACCCTATTAAATATAGAAGTATCCACAGGTCCGTACAATATAGGTGCGTCCGGTTGTTTGTCCAAAGTGTCTTCCAAATAATCTTTAATAATAGAACTTGAAAACACTAGTTGTCTCAAGTATCTTGTTATTGGTTCAGTTGCACAGGTTAGAATAAAAAACTCTTCTCGATTAAGTTGAATCTTGTTATCATGTCTTGTTGTGTCTCTAAACCGCAATTGATGGTCACCACGATTCTTTATAATATCAATTTCCACATTTGAATCCAAAAGTCCTACTCTTGTCTTTCTTCCATACATGTTACTAGTTAAATAGCATTCTAGCAGATGCAAGTGTTTCATAAACGATTCCCAAGCAGTGTCCGTAAACAAAATCATTTTGGGTCCATGAGTTAAAATTACAGTAGGGGAATAATCTGTAGATTTCATAACACCGATTAAAACACTTTTGTCCAAACTGGAAGAGATTGGGTAAAATATTCGCAAGAATACCTCACTTAATATGTTAGGAGAAATATTATCTTCAATATCCCTTTTCCTCTTGTGTGCATTCTTTCTTCTTTTACCTTTTTCCTCAACATTATTACTGGCGTGGAGTTGTCCGCAAGCGTTGTGTTCATCTCCCTCCGGTTGACCTTGAAGATCTAAAAAGTCGGATATCTCCTTCTCAATATCTACTACATTTTCTTGTGTACCACCACTAGGAGAAGCCATATTGAATAAGATGCTACCCATACAACAACAGGCAACAAACTGATAAGGAGCGAGCTGAACGCTCTGCTTTTATACTCGCGGAATGCATTGGAATGTAGGAAAACCGGTCTTTTACAATACATTTTTAACAATTCCAGTTAAAGGTGTGTATGTTACGATTTTATCATGTAGAATTAAACAGTATGCAGTTGTATTAGCCGATATAGGCGCGTTGAATTCCATTTCTATTTTTATATCTACACTTGATGATTTTACCGATTCATTTTGTTTAGAACAATCGATTACAACTATAGGGTAACCATCTAAGTATTTTTCTGGTGATAGTAAAGGTGCATTCGTTTTACCATAATATGAACTTTGGAATCTTGCATACATATCGTACAATATGCTGTACTTTTTATTAGCGAATGACACATTTAAATTATCGTATGGAAAAAATTGTGAATTTAAATAAACTTTAATATTTTTCAAGTTGCAATGATCAAATTGGCCTGCATGTTTGGTGATGGTGTCTCTTCTGCCTGTTTGTAAACCAAATATAATATACCTGGCTCGTTCCACATAATTAGATGTTTTAACTGTCCAAGTGTGTCGATCCGTAGTTGGCAAGCTGGGATGTTCATGAAATTCCCAACTTCTAAAAGGAATTACAATATCACGATCAGCCTTTAACTTTCTTAATAGTAGCATTCTATGCTCGTCAGCTAATTTTACATGTGGAACTCTCCATACAATTTTGTCTAATGTTAATTTCCATTCTAAAGTTGCATCTGTTGTACCGTCTGGAGCTTTAATAATATCTTTATCGTTTGAAGATCTCAACAAAACTAATTCTTGTTTAACGTTTAATATTATTTTCCTATAATCTTCAGCAAAACCAAGCAACAAACGTAACGGAATATGAAAATCAAAATTTCCATTTGTATCTGGAGTGATTGTGTCTTTTGCAGGTAAAACCCATCCTGCAGGTTGTATTAAATTGGTTTCATTAGGTGATATAGATGTTAATCCCTTTAAAGTTGTTGCAATACCTACTTTTTTAGTAGAATCAACTGTTACACCTGATATTTCATATCTAATTTCATCAAACAGGAAAGCCATGGGATTATTTATAAATGGAACTGTTGTACCAGTAGTAGTACCGTCCTTTTTAGTAACTTTTCCTTCAATATACAAGTAACTTTCACATGGTAGTGTGTAAATGTCTTGATTTTGTATGGGAATACGAATTTCATCGTTATTGTTTAATTTTGATGAAGTGTAAGGGTTGTGGGTGTGATATTCTTTTTCCCATAGGGTTTCGTCGAATGTTGGACCCTGAGCTATATCCAGTATATCCATTTTCGGTTACTTTTAATCCAATTCTCTCTAAGAAACGAATGTTCTCGCGTGTTAACTCCTCCACAGCTGAAGAGCTACTAATGCGGATTCCCGTAGGTTGTTCGCTTTTAAATGTTAAACCCATGGTTTTGTATTAAAGTGTTGATTTTAAATGTAATCTAACCGTAATAGGCTCTTCTCGGAAATCTATCAAGTTACCGTCTTGATCCAATACGTTCAACACGATGTCTGAAATGAAAGTGGTGTTCAAAGGTAGATATACCAGGTTTTGCGGCTTTTCAACAATTTTAAATCCAGGTGGTACACTGGGGTAAAAAGTATGTATTATATGAGTATTTGCTCCATCTCTGTAAGCTCCTTGTATAATATTACAAGTTATGTCTATACTATTGACTTTTAATATTGTTACAGTTTGTTTACCGGAATGTGTTTTATTTGGTTCTAAAATCGCTCCATCTTTGGGAAATCCTAATAAATCACCAATTGAGTCTGACTTACTGAAATCTATATAATATTTTGAAGTAAGCTCAGCTTTCATTGTATTGTTATTACCTTTTAGCGTTATATTGTCTTTTCCCATTTTATTTTGCAAAAATTCATTAATATGATCAATTTCATAAGAACCTGTGGGTAGAGTGCAAACTTCCAAGTCTGTAAACTTCCCACTGGCATCTTTTCCTTTATAATAATGTAATAAGTTATTTTTACCTTCCGTAACATTGGGAATAGAGTTGTAAGTTGTAAAATCCAACAGTGCTGCCTCCCAAAATCTTCCTTTTTGCAAGCGTAACGCTGGAAAAAGGATACTTCGTAAAGTGGACGATTTTCCTGTTAATGATACCGTATAGGAAGACATCTCAATAGTGACTGATACTTTTAGCTAGGAATTCCAAACATAAATGGCCGCATATTGAAGTATTATCAGGTTGTTCTCTTTTATAGTTGTAATATATGTTTTTAGCAGATTTAAAGTAATGTTCAAGTTCTTTAGGTGGTGGCAAATTTCCAAAACTATCAAAATAATATACATTACTATTTAGTTTCTTATAACACACCCAATGGGTGCCGGACCCTTCAGTATTATCCAAATTTACGATTCCAGTCTCATTTTTCCATATTTTCTTTGGTAAACTGTCTTTCATAAATACTCCGCGGAAAAATGGTATTTTTAAACAGGAAATATATTTAAATAATTCAACATTAGTCAACGCTTTATGTGGTATAACCAATTGATTTCTTTTATTTAATATGCACGATACGGTCTTAGGTATAGACCAGCCCCGTTTTTTACCATTGACCATATTGTCGGTTTTTTATTATTTTTCCTCGGAGAACGTCTTTTTAGTCTAATATTACCACCATGTTTTCTCTTGGTTGATCCTTTTTTATTCTTACCCCTCCTTTTTCCACCTCCTACCGCTGTTTTAGCCTTCATACCTGCTGTTACCGCTAAAGCTGCTGCTTTTTCCGCAATACTAGCGTCACTAGACTTTACTCGTTGCCAAGCTATATTCGCTAGCTTTTTATCAGCGATTGACCTATTTTTTGAATCGGTAAACGTGGAATATGCGATATCGTGTTCTTTACAAGCCTGATCTAACTTATTTATGCCTGGATCACCTCTTTCCAGTCGTTTTTTCAATTTAGTTCCTGGTCCGCAATACTGATAACCTCCCGGTATGTGAAATTCGTATGGTAAAGCGTCTATTGCTCTGTTTACGATAGATCCTACTGGAATACGATTTAAAGCTTTACTTAACAGAGAAACCGCTGTGGACGTGATACCGCCTCCTTTCCGTATAGTGTCTCGATATGGACTGGTGTAATGAAACGCCATGATTGTCTTTTATATTCGAAAAGCGTAACCCATGTGTTACCTCTATGACAGGTTGCACATAAATGATGTAATATATGGTGTTATTTAATTAAATATCAAAATCACCCCAATCTGATGATCTAAACTTTTGTGTGTTATGATTAAAAAAATATTTATAAAGAATTTCTTGTTTAATCCATGTATTTCTCATTTTTTCGTCAATAGGTTTATGTTGTCCTGCTGCAATATAATTATGCATATCAAATAATAAATTACCTATTACTTTAACAAGAAAATTAACAGTTACAGCGTTATTGGCATAATCAGGGTCTGCAACATTTGTTAATCGTTTGTTATCACAATTCCACCATTTTTTTCCAGTTGGCTCTAATTGTATTATCTGTTCATAAGTAACAGCATCACCAGGCTTTTCACCAATACCTAAATTTGTCAATAACTTTCCTTTACCATCCCAAACATAATTGTTTTCTTCAAGCAAAGTAAACTTTTTATTTCCTTGTACAAATACATCTCCTTGACGTGTTACTACTTGGTTTTGTTTCACAAAACCGGAGGTTTCTTGTTTTAAAGTTTCCTTCATTTGACCCACCGTTGCACCATCTGATGGTGCAAAACCATCTTTTACATTCGCTAAACAATTACCAAGACAGTCAATAACTCCTACATCACGTGTAATACAATGATCTTTGATGTATTTTAAATTTACAGCATCATTTTCATTTTTTGGATAACCTATATCGTTAATAACAAATTTATAAAAAGAAAACCCATCTTTTGTCTTTTCAGGTATTATAGAATGTAAATAGCGTCTATTTATGCTGTCTTTTTCATCTACAGGGTCTGCTACGTTAGATATACGTCGATTTTCAGCATTATACGTTTTTCCATCGAATTTTAACGTATTTTTCAATTCCGATGATAAATAACCTCTGTTTATTGCATCAGCGTTTTGATTTGGCTTACCGACGTTGGAAATTCTATGATTACCCGCGTTATATGTGTTTTTGTCTAGTTTCAGTGTTGGTAATATCTCTTTTTTTAATACTTTTAAATTTATTGCATCATTTTCATCTGTGGGATCATTAATGTTTTTTAACCGTTTATTACTAATATCATAATCTCCATCAGGTGTTTGTGGTAAGCCAGCACCTCTTTTTAAAGTATTAAAGTAATATAATCCATCCGAGGAATATCGTCCGAACTTGTCAACACTCATGGTGCAACTGAATAACATTCTAGAGTGTAACCCATTTTTATAATATTAGTCTCGATTTCTAACCCATATCAGTTTTTATACAAATTCTTAGTCTTTATCAGTTACATTTTCATCGCTCCCGGGACATTTAAAATATTTAAAATTTCCACTAACTAATGCTCCGTCTGATTCATTTCGAAACACATGATTTTTATGAATAAATTGTTCACCAGACAATTTTCTAAATCCGCTAAATGAATTTGGATCTGCAATTAATATATTTTGATAATCATTTACATCCATTAATTTAAATCTTTGCTTATTATAAATAAACTCTTTATTTGCACTGTCATATTGTAATGTTTGTCCTACAGTTGCAGCATCATTTGGATCTCTTCCATTATGCAAGTATTTTATTACTTTATTTTTACATGTAAAAAATCTAAAAGAATGATCTGGATCTAGATGTACGGTTTGTGATAAAGCAGCTGCATCATGTTTTTCATAACCCCATCCCATATTTGATAACCCTTTACCCATGCAATCCCAAGCATTATTTTTGTATGTTAATAAATTAAATTTTTCATTACCTTGAACAAATTCATCCCCTTGCTTTGATACTACTTGATCTTGTTTTACAAAAGAGGTTGTTTCTTGTTTTAAGGTTTCCATCATTTGACCCACTGTTGCACCATCTGATGGTGCCGAACCATCTTTAACATTCGCTAAACAATTACCTAGACAATCAATAACTCCTACATCACGTGTAATACAATGATCTTTTATATATTTTAAATTTACAGCATCATTTTCATTTTTCGGATAACCTATATCGTTAATAACAAATTTATAAAAAGAAAAACCATCTTTTGTCTTTTCAGGTATTAATGAATGTAAATAGCGTCTATTTACGCTGTCTTTTGCATCTTTAGGATCATCTACGTTGGATATACGTTTATTTTCAGCAGTATACGTTTTTCCATTGAATTTTAGCGTATTTTTTAATTCTGATGATAAATAACCTTTGTTTATTGCATCAGCGTTTTGATTTGGCTTACCAACATTGACAATTCTATGATTACCTGCGTCATATGTGTTTTTCTGTAGTCTTAATGTTGGTGATATATTTTCTTTTAATACTTTTAAATTTATTGCATCGTTTTCATCTGTGGGATCTTTTATGTTTTTTAACCTTTTATTAGTTATATCATAATCTCCATCAGGTGTTTGTGGTAAACCAGCACCTCTTTTTAAATTATTTGCGTAATATAACCCATCCGAGGAGTAACGTCCGAACTTGTCGACACTCATGGTGCAACTGAATAGTAATCTAGGGAGTAACGCATTTTTATGAGATTACCCCACGGTTTCGGAGTTCATCCACTAAAGCCACCCATTCGTTTTCCAATCCAGTATGACCCGCTTCTTTAGCTTCATGTATTAGTTTCATTCTATCCACCAATTTATTGATATTATTGTAATAAATCACATTTGTGTTATATAGTTTCTTCATTAAACCTGTACCTGTAACAGATTTGTTTCTTTTTCTTGGTTCTGGAGCACTTATATCCAAAGTGGATGACACAAACCTTCGTTTTACAGGTTTTCTTGGCATTATCGGCATTGGTTGTCTTCTCGTTGTTGGTATTAACTTGGATACAAATACTCTATATTTTAAAGACCTAGATCTAAAAACTGGCTGGTCAGCTAAATACTTCCTCCTGTATGCATTGGTGTGTTCCAAAATCTGTTTATATGCTTCCATATCTTCTTCTTTAACTAACAATTCTAAAGGCTTTTTTTCAAATAATAATTCAAATAATCCTCTTGTGCCCTTATATCTTTGATTACCAACAATAATATTATCATCTTCATCAATGTTTACCGGGCTATTACCAACCATTAAACCTTCTTCTGTTAATCTTACTCCATAACTATGGTAGTTTTTATTAGGATTTATTCCAGCTAACATTTTTATCATGTATTTCCTTCCTAAAGGTCCTTTGTTATGAATGTTTTCACCCAACAAGCTTATGTTTGACGGACCTTCCCTTGCTTCTTCTTCTTTTTCCTCTTCACTAGCAGTTGATACATCTTCATGTCCTCTTTTAGCTTTTACTTCATATAATTCTCTTATACCACTATAGTCTGGTGATTCTAGCTCTCTTTCAGGTTCTTCACCGGTAAAACCACTATATGTAGAGGATTCCAGGTCTTCATCACTAAAATCTTCTGATTTTATATTTTCTCTTTCAAACTTTGTAATAGGTGCAATTGCATCTCCTTCCAAAACGGGTTTAGCAAATTTTTTGTTTAATTGTTTCAAGGGTTCAGTAATAGGTTTAAAAGTAGATTCAAGAAATTTCTCCCTTTCGCTAATACCTAATTTTAATGCTCTGTTTTTATCCCGAATAGAATCACTAAGTGATTTTATTTCCTTTATTAACTTTTCTTGGTTAACCATGTTTGTAGCAAGACGTGTTGTACAACAATGAATGTTTTACATCATGATCAGTGTATTAGTATAAATTTATCAAATCCTATCCTGTATCGACCATTGTTTAGCGGTTGTTCCTTTATAATTGTTAAAAACCCATACTTTTCAGCCCAAGCCTTTCCACACAACTCTTTAAATCGTTCGAATGGCATATCCGCACTTACATGGTCATAATATATGTGTTTTAGGTTGGTTTCATCCTGTTTAAATACAATTAACATGTTTGCATTGTCTCTAATGAGCTGTTTCGGTATTTTGCTGTAAGTTTGACCAATATAAATGCTATCTATGTTGTTATGTCGACCCATGGCGAAGTAATTCCTTATTGTATTTTGATTTTCACAAGATACATCGTCAAATATGAATACTGAGAATGGTTTAGCCTCTTGCGGTTGCATGACACTCTCGCTCGCGTTAAATTTAAAATATTTAACTTCAGGTACATTATTGAGTATTTGTTCCAATAACTGATATTTTGGTTGTTGTAGTGACTTTGAAAATACATATAAATTATTAAAACGTAAGCCTTTAGGGTTTGTAATCAAATTGAATACTACATTTGTTTTTCCACAATTGGAAGGACCGGTAACCAGACAACGCACCGTGTTTGGTAACAAAACACCGTGTTTCCCAGTATTGAATTGAGAACCATCCACTGTGAGTTCATCTATATTATTAATAGTAAAATTGTCTTTTTGCGGTATTATCTCCATCCTTTGTAATGGTTCAACCCAAAATGATGCTCTATCATTATATTAGATCCTTTTTAGGTATCCAAGAATCTTCCGTCTTATTAAATCCTAACCATCTTACTTTAACCTTATCTTTTTTGCGTTGCAACACCTTTTCTACTAGATATACATCACCTACTGTTGATTTTAACATTTCATGTCCATAAAAACCTCCTTCAAGCAATTGTCCTTTATTATCTTTTAAAATGTAAGTTTCTGGTACTGTAGGTTGCACCTTAAATACGGTAAATACCTCATTTGTCCAGTTCGGAAGATATCTTTTACTGAATACACCTTTGTATTTGCTTATTCGCACTTTATCACCAACATTAAACCTTTTAGGCTTTAGTTTTTCAACTTTTGGTTTAGTATTCATTTTTATACGTTTTAATACAAGTTTTTCATTTTTATTAGTCACCTGGCTTGGTTTCATACCGATAGTTCTATGAAACTTGTTATTGTAATCGCTTATAAGTTTTGGTAACACATCAATCCATACGTGTGATCCTCTGTTGGAAAACATCTTATACATCGCACCTTTTAAAGTTCTGTTAAATCTTTCAATTATTGATGCTTTTACCTCTGAATTGGTTGAGTAATGGTTAATGTTGTGTTTTTTCATTAAATTTGCAAATTCCTTATTAAAATATTCTTTTCCATCATCAGTTTGTAAATGTTTTATAGTATGTTTGTCTCTTTGTATAGCTGTTTCCATTGCTTTTGTAACACTTTTGCCACTTTTATCTTTTAGTGGTAAAGCATCTGCCATTTTTGAAAAACAATTAATAATAGTCAATATGTATTTAAATCCTCTATTTTGTTTACTATAAGGAATCATTTCGATTAAATCCGCTTGATATAAATCATTTATTCCTTTTATCACTGTATTTCTTCGTGGAAACTTTCTTCTTGCAGGTTTATGAAGCTCGTTGACAATTTCTTGCTTCAAGTTCTTCATATTGCAGGTTTGAATGTTTCATGTATCACATGTATAATCACAATGAATGTTGTCTTAAATATTCACATCATTTATATAGGTCAAGGTCATCCAAACTTGTGTAAAAAAATGGGGAACACGGCGTTTGACTTGCCGTGTTCCCCATTTTTTTACGGAAGGAGAAAGGAATAAGGTCGAAGTTGTAGAAGGACGAAGAATAGGTTACTAGTCGATAGGGTTTAGAGAGTAGTGGCCAAAAGGAAGAGTGTGAATTTTATCCGGCATAATATGCCTTTTATCATCTCGAGCTGATAGTGCCCTTTTAACTTCAGTGACACTGTAGACCTCATGTTTAAAGCTTCTGATAGTGTTGAACGTTGCAGACATTGTAGAATCTTCAAACAAGCAGGTCTTGTAATGGTCAAACGTCACATGTTTCTTCAAGTACGATGTTTTGACTCCTTTTGCTTTCTTGACTGTCGGTGTGTTGTTCTCGTTGTACATTTTAAATGAATACAATTTTGCCATCAGTGCCACTATTTCTTCTAAAGGCATTCCATTTGCTTCATCTTTAAATTTTCCGATTACTTTTTTATTCTTTTCGTTGTAATTTGGATGGTTCTTCGGATAGTCAGAGAAGTCAAAATCGTCTTTGTATGGGAAACTCCTTAGGTCTTCATACATGTCCAAAGTCTTTATCCAGTAGATAAACGCGTCGGTATCCATGTATGCAACTCCAATGTTGTCTCTTCCGTAGTGTTTAACCATTTTGTTGTAATGGAAATCATACATTAAAGTTTTACTTATATCCAAAATTGACATTCCAATGTATAACGGACGATCCATCACTATTGTTGTTTTCTTCATACTTACGGCAACTAGATCTTCGTTTATAATCATAGATGTTCCAAAATTTGGTTTTTGCACTAATTTTTCCAATTTCTTAGGATCACTTACTAATTTTACAATCTTGTGTTTTCTTTTGTTTTCTAAGGTCTTCCCGAAGATGGCGTTGTTCATCAATTTGTAAAAGTCCTTTTCAAATGCTGATGTTGCTGCTGCTCTTCTTGTAGTGTTGGAATCAATATATGGTTTCAACCAACAAGACTGGGTGAATTCAATTGCTCTATGAATTCTCACCACACGTAGACCCAATTCAAGAGCTTGTTGAACTACCCAGTAGTGAGCCACATACCGATCTTTATTCTCCAACGTCATCATCAATTTCGGCCATCTTCCTGTCGGTGAAACTTCAGTCTTGGCTAGGAGAGGCAAGTCGTAGTGATGGTCATGAAGGTGCTCCGGATATTCGAAATCACAGTCCAAAATATAGCCTTTTGGACCATTCTTTGGAATCTGTGAGATGTCACCGATGGTGGCCGGGTCGATCCATTTGAAGTCAGCGTAGGGAAGCGGATTTGACATTGCCCAACCATAAAGGTTGTTTGCGTCAAAGTAACCAAGGTAGACCGATGGTTGTCTCTCATCGAAGCCTGGGATGTACTTGTTGTTAGCTTTGACATGACGTGTTACAGCTTGTGTCAAACCGCCCCGTACACCAGATTCTATCATGAGCACCATATCAATATCTGTTAGAAGTTCCAATCGACAGTTGGTTGACTTTAGCATAGCTTGCCATGCTAATCCTGGAGATGTGTACGAGTGTAGAGGGTCCAGTCCATAGGCGGAGAAGCAGGTGTTTCGAAATTCTTCCATCACATCGCACAGCAGAGTTACGTCCAATTTTATGTAAAAGTCGGAATATTCCCCTAAGGTTTGAATGTTTAGTTGGTTCCAAACATTACAAGCATGATTGTAGTCTTCAACGGAGATTTCACTTTCATTTAACTTGCTATTGAAGGCTTCAATCGGTGGCAGACTGGTTTCTTCGAATTTTTCTGCAGAAGTTATGTAATCATAGGGGAACACTCCTTTACGCATTACTAAGTCCAATTTATCTTCAGGTACAATTTTGCTGGTTTCTTTTAGATCTTCTCTTCTTAGGTTCTCAGACAATTTGCTCAAACTAGATGACATAAATCTATAAGAGTCTACGAAGCGAAGTTTAATTTTACCTACTGTTTTTGAGAAACTGATGTACTTCTCCAATGTTTCAGCTAATACTTCGATTTTTCCATCATCTCGTCCTAACTCTGGGATAATGAAGTGGGAGTCATAGCCGCTAAGATTGTGTAACACGACAGGGATAAAGTTTGGCAGTTTGTAATTTATATTGCATGAATTACAAGCAGCTCCTCTGTATAACCCTGTCAGGTGATCGTGATCTCTTACTTTTTGATTTTCTTCACTGAAGCTCTTCTTGCATAAATAACATCTTGTTGCCAAATTGTATTCTTCTTGTTGATTTTGATTCAAAGGTTCCATAGGTAAAACATTACCGAATAAGCGTTGCACCTTTTCAGCAATGTCATACAACTGGTCTACGAAATGCTTAGCGGCTTCTTCCCCACGGTAGAGTATCGGAGTGGATGTTAAGCCATAGTCTTGCAACTGTTCTTCAGGCAAAGTCGATTTCACCAATAAGCAAAAACTGTTAGGTTGATGCAGTTGATATTTGGTTCTTCTAGTCACCTCACCATCCGGAAGCTCCTGTGGTACTAACGTGGATTCGAAATCTGCGTAGACGGCTACTGGAATCCGATATTGGTGAACTGTTTTGTTGAATTGGATGAACGCTCGAGATGGCGGCGGCAGACTAATCTTCACTTCATAGTTGTCATTACAAAGTCTTTGGTGTTCCTTCAACCACTCCGATCCTCCACGTCTCAAATCTTTATTCGTAAAACAAAAGCATCTCTTACACACTGTCACTCTAATTTTATTTTTCGTTAATTGTCGTACAACCAATGCTTCAAAATCTTTTATCCACACATAATGTGAAATTTCGCCTTTAGTTATCAATAATAAATCAGTATGGTTTCTTTGCTCCACTTTTCCAACTCGTAGAGGATACACATTGTTCGAATCATCTAAGCCGAACACGTTAACAGAAACACCTGGATTTTGTTTCTCAAATTTTGCAATTTGATTAAGACTCACAGGATACGACATTCCTCGGAAGTTGTAGCGGTGTTCGTTTTCATAATATTCCCTACCAACTCTACAAGGATTATGTTTTACATACTTAGTTAGCATCGCATACTTAAAACATTCATTATCCCCGTTTGTAACATTTCTGCAAGAGTTGGTGTCTTTAATTTTCTTTGGTAGAGGGATAAAGCTGCTACCCCTCATACCATATCCATGCTTGTGAACCCTCACATCCATACCTTCAATCGATGATAGCGTCCAGCCAGATCCTCTTCCTTCGTGTTCTTGGAGTTTCATTAGCAGTTCATTCAAACAATCTTCTAAAATTTCGTTGATATCAGATGTGGTTGTAAGGGTTCGGTTTTTAGCAATGAATGCTCTCGGTGAGTTTTCACCATTGGTATTAGTAAACATAGCCTCCAACACCAATCCAAATTTAATAAAGTTCAATCTTGCCAATTCTTCCATCAATGTTTTTACAACTAAATTTTTAGCTTGGGTTATAAAGTTTTCCAATTCCAATTGCACATTATTAATTTTGAAATGAGTTACAACTGGTCCTGGCAAGGCTGTGGTGCGCAGTTGTCTTATTTCTTCCACTTCTTCTGTATCCTCTTCTTCCATATCCTCTTCTCGGGTACGCAGTTGTTTTACATCTTCCACTTTTTTTCCTTCCATTTCCTTTTCAATAAATCCTCCAGCTGTAGATGGTCCAGCTCCGGCAAATTGAATAACACTTGGTCTTCTTCTTTGCATTAACTGTAAATAGCTAGCCCAGTCCTTCTGCTTCTGGGGTTTTTCCAAAAACCGATCAATCGCATCCAAGTCTTCTTCACTTACTACAATCTCTTCTTTTCTGTCCTCTTCACGATGCAATTCTCGGTGTAACTGTAGATAGCTATCACAGTCGTCCATCTGTTTCTGGTAGTTTTCCAATAACCGATCAAACGCATCCAAGTCTTCTTCACTTACAACAATCTCTTCTTTTCTGTTTTCTTCATGATGCAATTCTCGGTGTAAAACAAAGATATCTTCATCTTGGAAAAACTCACCACAAATATCGCAAAGAGCCATTTTTGAACAAGTTTGGCTTTGAGTGTGCACTCGGTGAATGTCCAAGCAATAATGAGCAGCGCGCTCAACCGGGTCCCTTTATACCCGAGGTTGAAGGGTGGGGGAAGGTGACGTCATATACATCCGGTTTATCAATCATTTAGTAAATTTGGCTTTTAAACACCCATTTTCAATATATTCTTCAACAGGCTTGATAAACCAATAATGTTTGGTCTAAATCCACTACTTTGTACAAATATTTTTGAAAGATGTCTGTTTGAGCAAGTTTATGTGGAACAAGGTCACTTGGAATTATTATTTTTAGCGGGGATAGAGCACTGCAATAGAGCCATGGTATAGAAGTGGTGTATCCATCCAATTGGTTTGCCCTTTTTTTATACCCCCACCAACTATGCATTTATGTGGGTCAAGGTCGCGTAAAAATACCCTTTGAGCGGGGGATAAACCACTAAGCAGCATGCTAGTCCATTGCCGCAAAGTGATCTATCCCCCGCTCTGTTCTACAAAAACCTCAATCAAGTCCAAGTTCAAGTCCTAGTTTAACACTTGGTTGGGAGAATTACATTAGTTTGATGCTTATTTCTACCGTTACACTTGCTCCATTCTCAAAAAGATATAAATAATATAATCCTGGATACTGTTTTGTTTCACGTCCTACATGTTCCTTAATAAAGTCAAAAGCCAATCTTTTTGAATATTCATTATGAAACACTTCTCTCACACAAACAAGAATTTTTTCTTCCACCAATTTCAGTTGAATTGATGATAGTTTGCTTACATCATCCTTGTCTATCAGGGGTAGCTTGTAGGTGAAAGTATTTGGTGGTAGTTTTCGCGTTCTGTCAAGTAAACAACAAAATTTTTTATACAATTTCTTCTCATTGTCTGTAATACTATTAATACCAATCAGATTATAGTACGAAGGTTTATAAGGTATACGACGAGACATTTTTGGTCACCGGTCTTCTTAAGAATGAGCTCCTGGACAACCACTTCCAACGAAAGGTGGAGCGTGAATGAGAAGTGCGTGCAACCCGGCCGCCTTATATCCCCACCGACCACGGGTGAGCCCCACCCAAGGGTATAGGGTAGGGGTAGGGTGGGGGCGGGGGTGTAGGGGTGGAGGTGTAGGGAAGGGGCGGGGGGGGGGCGGAGGTGTATGGGGTGGAGGTGTAGGGGGTGGAGGTGGTGAAGGGGGGGGGGCGGGGGCGGGGGCGGGGGCGGAGGTGCAGTGTCAGTCTTTACTATATTTAGGTCGAGGTCACGTAAAACTTTAAAAAAATAAAGCCCCACCTGGGGCATTTAGGTTGCCATCGCTATAGTCTCTAAAGAGACCCAACTATGGACAACTACAGACTTGTGTGTTAGTAATGCCTACCCATTAAAGTTTAAAAGACAAAGTACTTTAATATATTTACTGTGTTAATAAAAACCTTACTGTTAAAGATTTTGAAAACTTTCATATATTTAGGTCAAGGTCACAGAAAACTTTTAAAAAAATTAAGCCCCACACCCCCATAGGGGTGTGGGGCACTTGGGTTGTCATCGCTGTAGCCTCCGAAGAGACCCAACTATGACAACAGGGCAACATCCAATGTCGTGTTCCCTTCGCCACGCGAGACTTGTAAACATTTACTGCATTGTCTTTTCAATAGCTAACAAAAGTTCATTTACATAATTTTGAGTTTCCAGGAGGAAACAAACTGAGGACACCCTAATGGCTTACGTCCTCGGTCCGAGTGCAGAGGCCGCCGCAACCTTTTGCATGCCAGCGTACAAACGGACATACTCCCACAACCCCAGCCGCAACCTGTTGCATGCCTGAGAGGAGCCTAACAATACTTCAAAGTAACTTTACTCCCGTAATCTTTAATATTTTTAATTTAGCAATGCAGTAAATTTTTTACAAGTCCTTTGTGGGTCAAGGCCACACGGACATTAAAAAATTTCGGCCCCCGTACATCCATGGCGAACCATGAATGTTCGGGGGCCTTGGGGACTACAAAACACAAATAGCTAACAAAGATTTATTTACATAATTTTGAGTTTCCAGAAGGGAATCTAACTGAGGACACCCTAGTGGCTTACGTCCTCGTCCGAGTGCAGAGGCCGCCGCAACCTTTTGCATGCCAGCGTACAAACGGACATGCTCCCAAATGCCATCCGCAACCTTTTGCATGCCTGGCAGGAGCCTAACAATTATGAAAAGTGGCTTTACACGGGGGCCTACTCCCGTTCCCTGTCGTTACAATTTAATTTGAGCTGTGAAAAACGCTCAAGGGGAAATGCTAAAACAAGCGTATACACTTTAGTTAAATATAACACACTTACATTACACAATTGAGCTCAACATGGTTAATGCTGGAACAAGCACATACACATTAAACACATATGATAAACAAGACAAACAAGACAGACAGGAGACATAGGGTACAAGTAAAACAATCTCATATAAAACACTTCCCAATACCCAAACGCAAGCGCAATATCTTAGAAATAATACAAGTCTTAAAGTTAGAGTAGACTTCGCTAAACAGTGAAGGCGCCTTTCAGTGTTTAGTGAGGCCTATGGCGGTCCGTCCCGATCGTTCACGTTCAACGCTCGGGAGCGGACTGCGAGCCGGCTGTGGCCGGGCCGCCTTATATCCCCACCGGTCTCCCCCGGCATGGGGCGGGGGTCCACCCCGGGGGCGGAGGTCCACCCCGGGGGGGGGGGGTGGTCCGCCCCCCAAAAAACGGAGACGGGGGCGGAGGGAGCGGGGGCGGGGGCGGGGGGGGGGGGTCCGCCCCCCAAAAAACGGAGATGGGGGCGGAGGGGGCGGGGGCGGGGGGGGGGGGTCCGCCCCCCAAAAAACGGAGACGGGGGCGGAGGGGGCGGGGGGGGGGTCCGCCCTCAGGGGTGGTTCAAGGTCACCGACTACACTTTTACTCTAAGTGTCTGGTTCGAGGTCACCCACTACACTTTTACTCTAAGTGTTCGCAATACCCCCACCCTAATCGAGTCCCTAAGCTACGTGACGGCGTTCAGCCAGTATGTCTCAGGCTTGCATGCGGTAAGCATCGCTGCTCTTCGACTCTGTTCATGTAAGTGTTTTACAAGTTTTTGCCTCAAGGTCGTTACACTTTAACTCTGGACTAACATGGCTTGGATTTTCTCTGATTTTACTCAAGGTCATCACACTTTAACTCTGGGACTGCATCAACTTGTATTATTTCTGTGTTTTGACTCAAGGTCATCTCACTTAAACTCTGGGATGGTATCAACTTGTAGTATTTCTATGTTTTGACTCAAGGTCATCACACTTTAACTCTGGGGCAATATCGACTTGTAGTACTTCAGTATTTTAGCTCAAGGTCACCACACTTTAACTCTGAGACTGCATCAACTTGTATTATTTCTGTGTTTTGACTCAAGGTCATCACACTTTAACTCTGGGAAGGTATCAACTTGTAGTATTTCTATGTTTTAACTTAAGGTCATCACACTTTAGCATGTAACTTTAAGGTAGCACCGAAACGGTGCTACCCGGCTTGACATTTTCAAGTTTCCCAAGGTTATCACAATTTCCCCCACCACTTCCCATATACCTAGAGTGCGCGGGGCCGGACAGTCAGTCGCTCGGTGTCTGTCGTAGGGTGCACATCGCGGTTGTAGTACTGGTCTAAAGTAAGGCAGCTGGGCTAGTTCAAGGTCACCCGAGCGGTGTCACATGACGGTTTAGGCAGAGTCACGTTGCAAACTTCAAGTTTCCTCGGCACTTTTGCTGTTTCTCATCGCAAATTCGCTCCAAGTCGTCAAGGTCATGGGAACCGGACTAAAACTCGGAGCGTAGTGCGAGAAACCGCAAAAGTGCCGAAAAATTTTAGGTTTCAGCGTGACCTTGACCTTTGTGACATCGATGACGTCATTTTGGTAACGTAAGGGGTGATGACGTCATCCGCACGTCATTTCTGTGACGTCATGGGTGTGACGTCATGGATGTGACGTCATTAGTGATGACGTCATCGATTGCGTCATCGATGACGTCATCGATGACGTCATCGGTGGGGTCATTGACCTCGATGACGTCATCGCTCAGGTGACCTTGAAGTGAGCCAGCAGCCTTACTTTTGCACTACTATTGTCTTAATGTTTTAATTTCACTTTTTTATTATTTATGTAAAGTTTATTATGACCTAGAAAGCCATACTATTAAAATCGTCCGGTATACAGGTATTTATTTTTAAAAAATATAAGTTTCAAAACACTTTTTTCTATCACAGGGAATTAAAGAGCTACGTTAGCGCTTAGCTTTGTACCTGAAAGACTGCATTCACACAAGAGGCAATCTTTCATTTTATGCGGTTGAATTATGCAAGGAAATAGAATGACCGCTTTGCGATGAAATCTGCAACGTCTGGTTGTCAGTGCCGCGCCCACCCCTCGCCTCGCCACACCGCGCCGCGGCCTTTACCTGCGTTGCAGGGGACGACTGAGGGTCCCATCACTAATAATTAGGGCCTGGCCTGGGACCTTCAGTCGTACTCTGCAAAATATTTAATTATTCACGCTCGTTGATTTTACCCTGGGACCTTCAGTCGTACAACCGCCCCGCTACCCCCCCCCCCCCCCAAACTACACTTACAGAATTAATTGTTTATGTTATGAAGTTAAATTGCCCAATTTAGTGATTTTATTTGTTGAAGAGGTTTTTTAGTTTATTTTTTATGCTGTCTGCTAACTTTTAACTTGATTAAAAATAAATTCAAAGCCGAATTCAAAAACTATTTTTGGCAGGCGTACATAGCCGCAGTAGGGTAGGCCTGTTGTAGAAGCGGCAGATGCCATCATTGAAGCGGTATCGCCAGTGTTAGAAACATTCATGATTACAATTAATTATTTATTTACAACTAAAATATTTGTGATTTACATTTTGTTAACTATTTAAATCCTCTACTTATTTCATAAACCTTCCAGGGCGATGTATTAATAGGCTAGAAGGCCTGACTAAACACAGAGCAAGCGTAATAAACAATCCATTAAGAATAGGTGAATAGGCAAAGTACAACGAGAAAGGAAACACCAGAGAGTACGTTTATACCACATCTAAACCTCTGGAAGAAAAATACATAATAAAGTGAAATAGTTGTTTCGAAAACATTGCCAATATTTTAAAAGCCAATGTGGGTGTTGTAAACAGAGTGAAAGATGTATCTAGTTTTTCTGATTTATATAAATTCATATGAACAAACAGCTTTTGGACGGTCCTGCGCAAAGCGATCGTGATTATTTCCCGCATGCATTCAGCTAATCTAGGTCACTTTTTAGAGGTTATGACGTATATTTTCAGTCAGGATTCGATGCAGTTCTCGTCACTTCTCATCAAACAACTAACTGTCCATACTGATGATAGCGTTTTTGGCGGCAGGCATTCATATCATTGTAGTTTGATGAATTAATTTGTTACCAAATAAGAGCTAATGTACTTGATTAGCCGCTATGAGCGCTGTTACCACAGAGAACATGATTGGTGTTGGACCGCAAATTGTAAACTGTATTCCTATCCTTGGACTCGGCAGTCGGCGAACGCTATATCGTTAGTTAAATTGTAATCTTGTTGCTTGGAAAACATTTCTTTATTTACAATTAAATTTGTTACACAAAATTTTATTAAATCTTCTCTTCCGGCCAAAACCAGTGCCGGAACGGCGTTCCGGCGCGTTCCGGAACCATGACACCCCTGAGTGTGACTGATAACGGTTCCCCATGCGGTTGCAAAATTCAGATTGATAAACTGACTATTGAGGGCGCCGTTGCAAGTTTTGAGAATAGAGGATTCATAAGATTTAATTCGAAGCTCATCAGTATATATGGGTAGTTTGAAAAAGTATGCTTTAAAATGCAATGAAACATTGTGTAAAGTTGAGATCGAGGCAACGACCTCATTGGAAACTTTGTTAAAACAGCTTTTCACACTGGAGATAAGCAATTTCTCCGATGTTTTTCTCTATATCAAGTTTGTTTATTCGCTATATTTTACCTCGTTAAGCATATCATTGTTATTAATCAAATTAAATATCATTGTTTATAGCTAAAGTTAAGTTGGCTGATCATTCATGTCGTATTGTTGACAAGTAAGAAATAAATCTCTATTCATCACATGCATATGTGATTTTTAATTAACATACCAACAGGCAACAAAGGAGCTCCCCCTCACTTTATAATTAAAATCATACCTTTTATTTAATTTATACGTAGGCCTAGTCCTATAAATAAATTTTGAGTAGTACGAGGAAGTGTTTTAAGATGCAGCTGTTTATTATTTTTAAGGATTGATTTTGTACGTTTTAAATATAAATTAATCAATATATTAATAGGCAAGCATGTTTCTTTTCCTCCTTTTTTCTCAGCTCAAGTGCATCGTAGCAAAAGTCCGTGCATACCATTAGAAAGGTATAGTCCTGTAGATGAGCAGAATCACATTTTAATTTACATCGGACAACGGGGCTACGTTCCACAGGCTTTCAAAGTTCCAATGTTAATCTTATGGAGGAAGGAGAACTGATTGAATCATTAGACAGCTGTTGTAAGAACAACTGCTAGAAAAACAGGAAGAATACAAGGTGTATATAGATGTTTCAGTTATAAAATGTTTTTAACCTTCTTGGGTACAGATCAACTGAAATTTTGATCGAATTTCGATCAGGAGGCGATCTCTAGTCATTATTGTTACGCATAGCATTAAATTTATATTTCTATATAGTTTAATTTTAGAATGACATATCTTTCTAACTTTCCGAAACCAACTCGATATAAGGAATTATCCTCTCCCTGTATATGCATAATCCTCGATTCACTTGACTGTATTATGATAGATACTTTGCCAGATTGTATACAGGAAATTAACAAGTTTAATTTCTTATAGAACACAACTTATCAACGCCGTGTTTTCTTGTTTGACGTCGATATTTTTTACTAAAAGCAAGAGAGGCGATACAAAGTAAATTACGGAGTAAAAACTGATTCAATTTACATATTTGAATGGATTATCGTGCACATGGAATCCTCATATATAATTTTCAGTGTTGAGTTGTACCCTTAGATTCACATCTAAATTAATTATTCTTATTAACGGGTTATATGCATGTAATATAAAGAGTTTTTTATATTGTGGGACCTACTGCCTTGTGTATATAGTGTCAATAGGCTACACCCCTAAAACTAGAATAAAAGTCATTGCCTTGTTTAACTTTTTCATTGATGTCAAATTGCTTATTGAAAACTTATTTGATAAGTGAACTCAGTAAATTTATAAATTTCCTGAGTTGATTTTATAAATCACTGAATGTTATTTTGAAAAAGAATAAGAATAGGCCTTGGTATGTAATTCGTTTGAACACTGTTTCTGTAAAGTATCAAATCACACCTCACACAAAACATTTCTTTATTTAGGAATATACACTCCAAAAAAGTCCCAATAGACACAAAACACTCTCGACTACCACGTGCATACTGTAGTGCGCCAGAGAAGCGAGCTTCACAAACTAACAAACTCCTTTTTAGGCGTTACTCAAGCTCAAGACACCATTGATGGCGCCATCGAAAACTAAGTAGAACAAAACAACAGGTGTAGTACTACAGTGGTTGTAGCAGTATGTGGCAGAAATGGCTGTTGCGTACTCGAACGTCCAAACAATACAGTGGTTACGTAAGGGATAGGGATTACAAAAATCCGGTAATTATGTTTAGCATTGATAACAAATTAATTTAGTGCTAAATATCTGTCATGAATCTCTCCTGCATATATTGATCGAAAAAAATTTGTTTACTGATGTCATTTAAAAGGCTATCTTTCTTGGCGTATTTTATTAGACTAGTATACGTGTTGCTCGAAATCGAGCAATCTATATATATAATTCCGTAAGCGAATCGGTCCCCACGAAATATCTCGAGTTAAAAGAAAGATAGGGTAACGTGTGATGGCTCATTTTAAAGCTTGAGGTCCAAGGACGCAAGGAAAAATACCAGAATTCTCAAAAGTTACCTGGGCTTCGCCCCATTGGACCTTAAAGTTCCAATGTTAATCTAATAGTAGTGTGTTTTGGTCACTTTTAAAACCGGCCACGTGCCCCCCGAGCCACGTGCCGCGGCAGCTGGCGCCAGCTGCCATGTCACATAGCTTCCGGTGGGGGTTAGAGGGTATATATTAGACGCTGTCGCCATATGCCATGCCATATAGCTTCCGGCCGGGCAGATGGTGAAATAATCAATGGGGGGTGGAGATGGCGAGAGCACAGGCCCTCGCTAATTGGCCCATAAATTAACCAGGTGCAGCTGGCGAGGGCAAGGTGACGGGGAAGGTTGGAGTGGTTAGAATTTAAGAATAAAATTTATCATAGGCGAGGGTAGGATTCGAACCCGGCCCGCTGGCGTGTGAGGCCAGCGCTCTACCATTTAGCTACCGAGGTACTTGGTGAAAGGTAGTGTAAATGTGTCTGATAATATTGTGCCTGTGGTTCGCTTCTTGTCCACCAGAGAGCAGCACGTACTACGACTGCGGCAAGTTTCAAATTCCGCCACCAGAGTTCAGCATGTACTAGGGCTACAGCTAGTTCACTATTTCTCCAACAGATAGCAGCACGTGTTATGGCTGCATCCAGTTTACCCCAAAATATCCCCACAAATTACCCAAATTACCCTGGAATTCCCCAAAATACCCTGCAATTTCCCAAATTTCCTCGCAGTCTTACCAACTTATGTCATTCACTATAAAACAAGAACATATGAAATGCTGGGGTATATACTATAAAAAGTGGATAAAACCCAAAACTGTTGGCAATACAGTATATAAAATCAACCAACTTACGTCATTCACTATAAAACAAGATCACCTGGATCGCCCGGAACAAGAACATATGAAATGCTGGGGGCTATACTATAAAAAGTGAATAAAACCCAAAGATGGCTGCAATAGAGTATATAAAATCAACCAACTTATGTCATTCGCTAATCAACAGTTATACTATATGAAATGTACCTGTGGCTAGTTCTCAGCGTCAATGGCTATAACGTCAAATGTACATAATCAACGGTTATACTATATAAAATGAAAACTCTACTATATTATTTAATACACACCAATGACTATAATGTTAAATCTAGTTATACTATATGAAATGTGCCCAAGGCTATACTATATATATTATGCATTGATGACTTTACGTTAAATATACGCGATCAATGCTTATACTATATGAAATGCATTCGCCGCTATACTATACAAAATATCAATGAATATAATGTTAAATAAACATGATCAACGCTTATACTATATGAAATGTACCTGTGACTAGTTCTCTGCATCAATGGCTATAATGTAAAATGTATATAATCAATGGTTACACTGTATAAAATGAAAATGCTACTTTACTATATAATATACATCAATGACTATAATGTTAAATATTTTTAATCTAGTTATACTATATGAAATGTGTCCAAGGCTATACTATAAAAAGTGAATAAAACCCAAAAATGTTGGCTATACAGTACATAAAATCAATGGCTAGAAGCTGTTAAGCAACCAACAACGTTATCATACTATATATGACGCATACAGTACTATATAAAGTGAATAACATGCAAACTTCAGCTTAAAAAACATAAAAATCGCTAATATCTCGAAAACGGTGCGTCCTAGAGGTCCGGGGACCCAAAAAAAACTACCTACTACGTAATAGAGGTACCCCCCAGGGGGTGGATACCCAAAATTAAAAAATTAACCAAAATAATGCTGATTGCATCTAAAAAATGAAGGGGCAATGAAGGGGCAAAACTTTGATATTCCATATCTTAGGAACGGCTCTATGTATTAACTTCATAGTTGGTATGTGTGTACACTTACTTGCTGTCTACAAATGCATGGCAAAAGGTATCCAAAAAATGAAGGCGCAAAAAAGTTTTATTTTATATCTTTTGAATGGCAATATGTATTATTTCAAACTTGGTATGTGTATACATGTAATGTTAACATGTAATAAAATGCTAAAAATAACTTTCCAGATCTAAGGTCAAACAGTCAAAAATAAAAAAATCCTAAAATTAACATTATTATTGTCCTTCGCTAGCGTAGAGCTTTACCTTTGAGTCACTAGGCATTTGAAATTATTAGTATGTGTGTACACTTATTTGGTGTCTACAAATGCATGGCACGAGGTATCCAAAAAATGAAGGCGCAAAACAGTTTTATTTTATATCTTTTAAATGGCATTATGGATTAACTTCTTACTTGGTATATAGGTTGGTATAAGTAAACATTAATTGTTTACCATTGCGTGGTGGGGTGCATCCAACAAAAATGAAGGGACAAAACTTAAATATTGTATATCTCAGGATTGGTTGGACCAATTAACTTCTTACTTGGTACTTAGGTTGGTATGAGTAAACATTAAAAGTTTACCATTGCGTGGCGAAGTGCATCCAAAAAATGAAGGGGCAAAACTTAAATATTGTTTATCTCAGGATTGGGTGGACTGATTAACTTCTTACTTGGTATGTAGGTTGGTATAAGTAAACATTAAATGTTAACCATTGCGTGGCGCGGTGCAATTAAAAAATGAAGGGGCAAAACTTAAATACTGTATATCTCAGGATTGGCTGGACCAATTAACTTCTTACTTGGTATGTAGGTTGGTATGAGTAAACATTAAATGTTTACCATTTCGTGGCGAAGTGCATCCAAAAAATGAAGGGGCAAAACTTAAATATTGTATATCTCAGGATTGGCTGGACCGATTAACTTCTTACTTGGTATAAAGGTTGGTATGAGTAAACATTTAATGTTTACCATTGCGTGGCGGGGTGCATCCAAAAAATGAAGGGGCAAAACTTAAATATTGTATATCTCAGGAGTGGCTGGACCGATTAACTTCTTACTTCGTATATAGGTAGGTATGGGTGAACATTAAATGTTTACCATTGCGTGGCGGGGTGCATCCAAAAAATGAAGGGGCAAAACTTAAATATTGTATATCTTAAGAGTGGCTGGTCCGATTAAATTCTTACTTGGTATGTAGGTTGGTATGAGTAAACATTAAATGTTTATAATTGCGTGGCGGGGTGCATCCAAAAAATGAAGGGGCAAAACTTAAATACTGTATATCTCAGGATTGGCTGGACCGATAAACTTCTTACTTGGAATGTAGGTTGGTATGAGTAAACATTAATATTTGACATTGCATGATGGGGTGCATCCAAAAAATGAAGGGGCAAAACTTAAATACTGTATATCTCAGGAGTGGCTGGACCGATTAACTTCTTACTTGGTATATAGGTTGCTATTAGTAAACATTAATTGTTTACCATTGCGTGGCAGGGTGCATCCAAAAAATGAAGGGGCAATACCGAAATATTGTATATCTCCGGAGTGGCAAGACTGATTAACTTCTTACTTGGTATGTAGGTTGGTATGAATAAATATTAAATGTTTATAATTGCGTGGCGGGTCGCATCCAAAAAATGAAGGGGCAAAACTTAAATATTGTATATCTCAGGAGTGGCTGGTCCGATTAAATTCTTACTTGGTATGTAGGTGTATATGAGTAAACATTAATTGTTTACCATTGCGTGGCAGGGTGCATCCAAAAAAATGAAGGGGTAAAACTGTAATATTTTATATCTCAGGATTGGCTGGACCGATAAACTTTTTAATTGGTATGTAGGTGTGTATAAATAAACATTAATGGTTTAGAATTGCATGGTGGGGTGCATCCAAAATATGAAGGGGCAAAACTTAAATACTGTATATCTCAGGATTGGCTGGACCGATAAACTTCTTACTTGGAATGTAGGTTGGTATGAGTAAACATTAATTTTTGACATTGCATGGCGGGGTGCATCCAAAAAATGAAGGGGCAAAACTGAAATATTGTATATCTCAGGAGTGGCTGGACCGATTAACTTCTTACTTGGTATATAGGTTGCTATGAGTAAACATTAATTGTTTACCATTGCGTGGCAGGGTGCATAAAAAAAATGAAGGGGCAAAACTGAAATATTGTATATCTCTGGAGTGGCTGGACCGATTAACTTCTTACTTGGTATGTAGGTTGGTATGAGTAAACATTAAATGTTTATAATTGCGTGGTGGGGTGCATCCAAAAAATGAAGGGGCAAAACTTAAATACTGTATATCTCAGGATTGGCTGGACCGATAAACTTCTTACTTGGAATGTAGGTTGGTACGAGTAAACATTAATTTTTGACATTGCATGGCGGGGTGCATCAAAAAAATGAAGGGGCAAATTTGAAATATTGTATTTCTCAGGAGTGGCTGGACCGATTAACTTCTTACTTGGTATATAGGTTGCTATGAGTAAACATTAAATGTTTACCATTGCGTGGCGGGATGCATCCAAAAAATGAAGGGGCAAAACCGAAATATTCTATATCTCAGGAGTGGCTGGACCGATTAACTTCTTACTTGTTATGTAGGTTGGTATGAGTAAACATTAAATGTTTATAATTGCGTGACGGGGTGCATCCAAAAAATGAAGGGACAAAACTTAAATACTGTATATCTCAGGATTGGCTGGACCGATTAACTTCTTACTTGGTATATAGGTTGCTATGAGTAAACATTAATTGTTTACAATTGCGTGGCAGGGTGCATAAAAAAAGGAAGGGGCAAAACCGAAATATTGTATATCTCTGGAGTGGCTGGACCAATTAACTTCTTACTTGGTATGTAGGTTGGTATGAGTAAACATTAAATGTTTATAATTGCGTGGTGGGGTGCATCCAAAAAATGAAGGGTCAAAACTTAAATACTGTATATCTCAGGATTGGCTGGACCGATAAACTTCTTACTTGGAATGTAGGTTGGTACGAGTAAACATTAATTTTTGACATTGCATGGCGGGGTGCATCCAAAAAATGAAGGGGCAAAACTGAAATATTGTATATCTCAGGAGTGGCTGGACCGATTAACTTCTTACTTGGTATATAGGTTGCTATGAGTAAACATTAATTGTTTACCATTGCGTGGCAGGGTGCATAAAAAAATGAAGGGGCAAAACCGAAATATTGTATATCTCCCGAGTGGCAAGACCGATTAACTTCTTACTTGGTATGTTGGTTGGTATGAATAAATATTAAATGTTTATAATTGTGTGGCGGGTTGCATCCAAAAAATGAAGGGGCAAAACTTAAATATTGTATACCTCAGGAGTGGCTGGTCCGATTAAATTCTTACTTGGTATGTAGGTGTATTTGAGTAAACATTAATTGTTTACCATTGCGTGGCAGTATGCATCCAAAAAATGAAGGGGTTCAACTGTAATATTTTATATCTCAGGATTGGCTGGACCGGTAAACTTGTTAGTTGGTATGTAGGTGTGTATAAATAAACATTAATTGTTTACAATTGCATGGCGGGGTGCATTCAAAGAATGAAGGGGCAAAATTTAAATATTGTATATCTCAGGAGTAGCTGGACCGATTAACTTCTTACTTGGTATGTAGGCTGGTATGAGTAAACATTAATTGTTTACCATTGCGTGGCGTGGTGCATCCAAAAAAAATTAAGGGGCAAAACTTAAATATCGTACATCTCAGAAGTGGTTGATTAAATTATCGTCAGACATGGTATGTGTGTACATGTAGCTATAATTAAAGGTAGCACCGTTTTGGTGCTACCTTCGATTTACTATTTTTATAGAATGGTGTATGGAAAATATCTTTAGGTTTTCAAGGAACACTATTAATTATTGGTTTAAGGACAGATACTATAGATGTGTGTATATATGTAAATTCCTAGCAAAACCTTAGTTTTAACGATTAAGGTAATTTGGAGACTTCTAACTGGATTAAACCCATAGTTAAAGGTAGCATCGTTTTTGTGGTTCCTTTGATGTATTATTTTTTATTGAATTTTATATGATAAACTTTCTTTAGGTTTTCAAGCAACACTTTTAAGTTTTTGTTTAATGTGAAACTACTAGATATGTTTATGTATGTATAAATTCTTAACAAAACTTTAGTTTCACCATTAAAGTTGATTTGGAAAACTTCTAATTGAGCTTAACCCATTTATTAAATGTTGCTACTTAAAGGTAACACTGTTTTAGTGCTATCTTTGATGTAGTATTTTTATATGCAAAATTTTGCTTCAGGTTTTTAAAACAACACGTTTAAGTATTGCTTTAAAGTCAAACGATCAAATATGTTTTTTATCTACGTGAATTTCTAACAAATTGTTAGTTTTAACCTTAAACGTGATTTGGAAACTTCTAATTGAGCTCAACCCATTTAAAAGTTGCTACTTAAAGATATCACCATTTTGGTGCTACTTTTTATGTACTAAATTCATTTGTGAAATTTTGCAATAGGTTTTTAAACAACAATTTTTAGTTTTAACCTTAAACTTTATTTTGAAACTTTTAATTGAGCTTAACCCATTTAAATGTTACTACTTAAAGATAGCACCATTTTGGTGCTACCTTTGATGTTCTATTTCTATATGTAAAATTTTGCTATAGGTTTTCAAACAACACTTTTAAGTAATGTTTTAAGGCCAAACCAATAAATATATTTTTTATCTATGTGAATTCTTAACAAAACTTTTGTTACTAATTGAATGGTGATATAGGAATTTCTATTTTTAGCCAGATATTGGACCACCGTTTTGTTGCTACCTTTAATGTACTATTTTAATAGTGTCTTTTATGTGTAAGTTTTAACCTAATTAGTTCTGTATTTAATTTTATTATTGTTTTGAACATTTGTCTTTTAGTCAAGCAAACGTCGTTTTGATGTTTAAAAAAATCATTTGTAGCACATATATGTAAAACTAATATTTTTAAATTCAATCCATTAAATGAATATAAATGTGACATTAATGTAAGGTGTGTTAATAATCAGTTTAGATACATTATTCAGAAAATTGTCAAAAAATTCAAATTTATCATATTACTGTGTATGTGCAGCACTTTCCCTTATTTTTGCACGCGCAGTTGCACTTCAGCATTTATAAAAGTGGTTTGTTGAGCGTGCCCCTTATTATTGATGAATCTTCACAAGAAATGTTTAAAATAAAACATAGAATTGTGTACGCGCAGGTTTTCCACCACTCTTCATTGGGTATATAAGCAGCTCGGTTATCACGTACTTCATTGTTTGGTGAACTTTTACCGAGTGAACAGCTTATTCACAATTTCGGTTTTTCCGGATATTTAAATCTGTATGCTATTTTTGTAATATTCAATTAATATTGAAAGTAAATAGAAAAATAAACGACTTCACTATGTCTGCACTGCAGTGTTACATGTTTGATAATAAGCCCGTAGCTGTATTATTTGATCGTGAAAACAATCCATGGTTTAAGGCTAATGATATATCAGAGATTCTAGAATACAAAAGACCGCGAAAAGCAATAAATGATCTAGTTAAGGAAAAATATAAAAAGTTGCGTAAGGATATAAATGAAACTAGTTCGGTTTTACCCTATAATTTTCAAGAAAGAACCGTATTCATAAATGAACCAGGTTTATATTCCTTAATTATATCGTCTAAGATGAAAATAGCTAAACGCTTTCAAGATTGGGTGTTTGAAGAAATCCTACCATCAATTCGCAAGTATGGAGAGTATAAAATTAAAAGAGAAAACCTTAAGTTGACTCACTCCTTACATAAAGTGTTGGCAAATAATCAAAAACTAATTGAAACGTTAGTTGATCAAATGCCTAAGGTTGCTGTTATGCCTGATGATATGGACTTAAAACATATCTTTTGTGTACTGGAAAAAAACACATACTATGAAAAGTATGGAGTAATTGAGTACAAGTGTATTCGTACAGAAAGAAGACGATTTAAAAGAGCATTGAAGAAAGCTAAGAAAGATGGTTTTGTACCAAGTTTTACAAGATATTCTGTACCAAACAGTATAAATATACTGAATAAAGCTAAGGAGGTTATGCATGATTATGGTATGCATTATGAATCTTCTTTAAATAACATATTGACACCCCATAATTTTGTAAATATTGTTAAAATTGTTCTTAATGAATAAACTGTATGAATGTATGTGTGAATGTGAGACTTATCAGATTGAGAAGTTAAGGTATTTACTTTGGCTACTCCTTCGAAAAGTCTGGTTTGAGTGAAGGTCACTGGCGCGGTTGACTAAAAGACCCGTAAACCATATGTATGTGTGTGCAAGTGTGGAAAACGACGTACACCCACCTCCTCGTGGTGTTTTCTGGGTAACGCTAAGAGGTGTACAACTAATATCTTGTAAACCACATGGATTTGTTATTTATTTATTTCTTAATGTATTCATAGCTATTTATAGAAATAAATTTTATTTAAAAGAAATTTGTAACAGTTTAAATTAAACAAATTTAAAGCATTTTAAATACATACAATTTATAAATGTTGTAGCAAAACATTTCATGCTTTACTAATAATAATTATAGATGAAATCGATAGAATGTATATATAATTAATATATAAAAATATAAGTCTTGTAATTAATGAAGCTAGAAAAAAGAAATAAAGATAGCATCAAATAAGTGTTACTTTACAAAATAGTAAAACCAAAAATGCAATAAACTCTTAGATTATGCACAATTTGAAGGTAGCATCCAATCAGTGTAAATAGATATAAAGGAAAAAGGCTTTCAACTAAAAATACAATAAACACTGGTTTTAAGACCTATATTTAGGTAGCACCTAATTAGCTTCATATATGTCAAAGTGAAAAGGATTTTTATCTGTATACTACAATTAACCTGTTTATACTTTATAGTTATAAGTTAATATAGAAAATGTCAAACCTATTTGTTTTTGTTTACAAATAATGAAGAAAAAATCCAATAAACACTTGTGTTTAAGATACAAATGCTGGTGTCACCGAATCAGTGCTACCTTTAAATAGAGTAAAAGCCTTATATATGCAAAAAAATGGAAAAATTATTTGCCTAAATATTATATTTAACATGTTTTTTTTTTTTTTTTACTTCAAACTAAGGTGTTAATAAACCGAATTTGAACCATAAAAAATATAATAATGAAGTTAAAACATACAATATATACTGGGTTTTAAGACCTTTATTTATATAGTATTACATCAGAGCTACCATTAAGTTAATAAAATCGCTACTTACATTTAACTATAAAATTGGTTTTATTTATTCAAGATTTAATTTTATCGATTTTTACTCTACAGATAATGCTAAAACCACTAAATCTGAAACTTGTCCATATATAATCCCATGACACTTTATAGATACAACTCATCCATCATATTCTCATTCATTTTGATTTTGATATAAGATAGTAAAAACTCAAAACTTACTACTTATTTTCAAGATAAAATACAGGTATCAACGAAAAAATCGGTGCTATCTTGAAATAGTTATAAGAATTGAAATATATTATGGTTTTATTTAATTAAAATAATTTTTTTACACATATCCGTACAAAACTAATTCTGAACATTAATGCTTAGAACCCTGACATATTGTCTTTACTTCGTAGATATAGCTGTTTCTCAATTTGATCGTATTTTTCATTTTTACAGTAAAAACTTGACTGATAAAGGGAGTTAATTGAGTTTTGTTGAAGCTGCTTATAATTGTAAGCGAAACCTGTATTTTCAAACAAGATATTTTACAGCGAATCGGGGTTTTAGGTTGAAAGAGGCTGCTTTTGGTTTATTTTACTCTGATTTACAGAAAACACAAGCTAAAAATATAGAAAAATAGAAAAAATGAAAAGAAAACAAAAGAAAAAATTAAAAAAAAACCAAAGAAAAATAGAAAAACAATAGAAAAAAAGAAAAAATTTGAAACACCAAAAGAAAAATAGAAAAAAAATTGGAAAAGTAAATTTTGCGGTGAAGCTGCTTATAATTGTAAGCGAATCCTGTATTTTCAAACAAGATATTTTACAGCGAAACGGGTTTTAGGTTGACAGAGGTTGCTTTTGGTTTATTTTACTCTGATACACAGAAAAAACAAGCTAAAAATATAGAAAAATGAAAAAGTAAAAGAAAACAAAATAAAAAATTAAAAAACATAGAAAAAATAGAAAAAACAATAGAAAAAAAGAAAAATCGAAAAAACAAATGAAAATTAAAAAAATTCTGGAAAAGTGAATTTTGAAAAAAATTGAAAAAACAAAAGAAAAATAGAAAAAATTCTGGAAAAGTAAATTTTGCGCGCAAAATTTACTTTTCCAGAATTTTTTCTATTTTTCTTTTGTTTTTTCAATTTTTTTCAAAATTCACTTTTCCAGAATTTTTTTAATTTTCATTTGTTTTTTCGATTTTTTCTTTTTTTCTATTGTTTTTTCTATTTTTTCTATGTTTTTTAATTTTTTATTTTGTTTTCTTTTACTTTTTCATTTTTCTATATTTTTAGCTTGTTTTTTCTGTGGATCAGAGTAAAATAAACCAAAAGCAACCTCTGTCAACCTAAAACCCGTTTCGCTGTAAAATATCTTGTTTGAAAATACAGGATTCGCTTACAATTATAAGCAGCTTCACCGCAAAATTTACTTTTCCAATTTTTTTTTTTCTATTTTTCTTTTGGTGTTTCAAATTTTTTCTTTTTTTCTATTGTTTTTCTATTTTTCTTTGGTTTTTTTTTAATTTTTTCTTTTGTTTTCTTTTCATTTTTTCTATTTTTCTATATTTTTAGCTTGTGTTTTCTGTAAATCAGAGTAAAATAAACCAAAAGCAGCCTCTTTCAACCTAAAACCCCGTTTCGCTGTAAAATATCTTGTTTGAAAATACAGGTTTCGCTTACAATTATAAGCAGCTTCAACAAAACTCAATTAACTCCCTTTATCAGTCAAGTTTTTACTGTAAAAATGAAAAATACGATCAAATTGAGAAACAGCTATATCTACGAAGTAAAGACAATATGTCAGGGTTCTAAGCATTAATGTTCAGAATTAGTTTTGTACGGATATGTGTAAAAAAATTATTTTAATTAAATAAAACCATAATATATTTCAATTCTTATAACTATTTCAAGATAGCACCGATTTTTTCGTTGATACCTGTATTTTATCTTGAAAATAAGTAGTAAGTTTTGAGTTTTTACTATCTTATATCAAAATCAAAATGAATGAGAATATGATGGATGAGTTGTATCTATAAAGTGTCATGGGATTATATATGGACAAGTTTCAGATTTAGTGGTTTTAGCATTATCTGTAGAGTAAAAATCGATAAAATTAAATCTTGAATAAATAAAACCAATTTTATAGTTAAATGTAAGTAGCGATTTTATTAACTTAATGGTAGCTCTGATGTAATACTATATAAATAAAGGTCTTAAAACCCAGTATATATTGTATGTTTTAACTTCATTATTATATTTTTTATGGTTCAAATTCGGTTTATTAACACCTTAGTTTGAAGTAAAAAAAAAAAAAAAAACATGTTAAATATAATATTTAGGCAAATAATTTTTCCATTTTTTTGCATATATAAGGCTTTTACTCTATTTAAAGGTAGCACTGATTCGGTGACACCAGCATTTGTATCTTAAACACAAGTGTTTATTGGATTTTTTCTTCATTATTTGTAAACAAAAACAAATAGGTTTGACATTTTCTATATTAACTTATAACTATAAAGTATAAACAGGTTAATTGTAGTATACAGATAAAAATCCTTTTCACTTTGACATATATGAAGCTAATTAGGTGCTACCTAAATATAGGTCTTAAAACCAGTGTTTATTGTATTTTTAGTTGAAAGCCTTTTTCCTTTATATCTATTTACACTGATTGGATGCTACCTTCAAATTGTGCATAATCTAAGAGTTTATTGCATTTTTGGTTTTACTATTTTGTAAAGTAACACTTATTTGATGCTATCTTTATTTCTTTTTTCTAGCTTCATTAATTACAAGACTTATATTTTTATATATTAATTATATATACATTCTATCGATTTCATCTATAATTATTATTAGTAAAGCATGAAATGTTTTGCTACAACATTTATAAATTGTATGTATTTAAAATGCTTTAAATTTGTTTAATTTAAACTGTTACAAATTTCTTTTAAATAAAATTTATTTCTATAAATAGCTATGAATACATTAAGAAATAAATAAATAACAAATCCATGTGGTTTACAAGATATTAGTTGTACACCTCTTAGCGTTACCCAGAAAACACCACGAGGAGGTGGGTGTACGTCGTTTTCCACACTTGCACACACATACATATGGTTTACGGGTCTTTTAGTCAACCGCGCCAGTGACCTTCACTCAAACCAGACTTTTCGAAGGAGTAGCCAAAGTAAATACCTTAACTTCTCAATCTGATAAGTCTCACATTCACACATACATTCATACAGTTTATTCATTAAGAACAATTTTAACAATATTTACAAAATTATGGGGTGTCAATATGTTATTTAAAGAAGATTCATAATGCATACCATAATCATGCATAACCTCCTTAGCTTTATTCAGTATATTTATACTGTTTGGTACAGAATATCTTGTAAAACTTGGTACAAAACCATCTTTCTTAGCTTTCTTCAATGCTCTTTTAAATCGTCTTCTTTCTGTACGAATACACTTGTACTCAATTACTCCATACTTTTCATAGTATGTGTTTTTTTCCAGTACACAAAAGATATGTTTTAAGTCCATATCATCAGGCATAACAGCAACCTTAGGCATTTGATCAACTAACGTTTCAATTAGTTTTTGATTATTTGCCAACACTTTATGTAAGGAGTGAGTCAACTTAAGGTTTTCTCTTTTAATTTTATACTCTCCATACTTGCGAATTGATGGTAGGATTTCTTCAAACACCCAATCTTGAAAGCGTTTAGCTATTTTCATCTTAGACGATATAATTAAGGAATATAAACCTGGTTCATTTATGAATACGGTTCTTTCTTGAAAATTATAGGGTAAAACCGAACTAGTTTCATTTATATCCTTACGCAACTTTTTATATTTTTCCTTAACTAGATCATTTATTGCTTTTCGCGGTCTTTTGTATTCTAGAATCTCTGATATATCATTAGCCTTAAACCATGGATTGTTTTCACGATCAAATAATACAGCTACGGGCTTATTATCAAACATGTAACACTGCAGTGCAGACATAGTGAAGTCGTTTATTTTTCTATTTACTTTCAATATTAATTGAATATTACAAAAATAGCATACAGATTTAAATATCCGGAAAAACCGAAATTGTGAATAAGCTGTTCACTCGGTAAAAGTTCACCAAACAATGAAGTACGTGATAACCGAGCTGCTTATATACCCAATGAAGAGTGGTGGAAAACCTGCGCGTACACAATTCTATGTTTTATTTTAAACATTTCTTGTGAAGATTCATCAATAATAAGGGGCACGCTCAACAAACCACTTTTATAAATGCTGAAGTGCAACTGCGCGTGCAAAAATAAGGGAAAGTGCTGCACATACACAGTAATATGATAAATTTGAATTTTTTGACAATTTTCTGAATAATGTATCTAAACTGATTATTAACACACCTTACATTAATGTCACATTTATATTCATTTAATGGATTGAATTTAAAAATATTAGTTTTACATATATGTGCTACAAATGATTTTTTTAAACATCAAAACGACGTTTGCTTGACTAAAAGACAAATGTTCAAAACAATAATAAAATTAAATACAGAACTAATTAGGTTAAAATTTACACATAAAAGACACTATTAAAATAGTACATTAAAGGTAGCAACAAAACGGTGGTCCAATATCTGGCTAAAAATAGAAATTCCTATATCACCATTCAATTAGTAACAAAAGTTTTGTTAAGAATTCACATAGATAAAAAATATATTTATTGGTTTGGCCTTAAAACATTACTTAAAAGTGTTGTTTGAAAATCTATAGCAAAATTTTACATATAGAAATAGAACATCAAAGGTAGCACCAAAATGGTGCTATCTTTAAGTAGTAACATTTAAATGGGTTAAGCTCAATTAAAAGTTTCAAAATAAAGTTTAAGGTTAAAACTAAAAATTGTTGTTTAAAAACCTATTGCAAAATTTCACAAATGAATTTAGTACATAAAAAGTAGCACCAAAATGGTGATATCTTTAAGTAGCAACTTTTAAATGGGTTGAGCTCAATTAGAAGTTTCCAAATCACGTTTAAGGTTAAAACTAACAATTTGTTAGAAATTCACGTAGATAAAAAACATATTTGATCGTTTGACTTTAAAGCAATACTTAAACGTGTTGTTTTAAAAACCTGAAGCAAAATTTTGCATATAAAAATACTACATCAAAGATAGCACTAAAACAGTGTTACCTTTAAGTAGCAACATTTAATAAATGGGTTAAGCTCAATTAGAAGTTTTCCAAATCAACTTTAATGGTGAAACTAAAGTTTTGTTAAGAATTTATACATACATAAACATATCTAGTAGTTTCACATTAAACAAAAACTTAAAAGTGTTGCTTGAAAACCTAAAGAAAGTTTATCATATAAAATTCAATAAAAAATAATACATCAAAGGAACCACAAAAACGATGCTACCTTTAACTATGGGTTTAATCCAGTTAGAAGTCTCCAAATTACCTTAATCGTTAAAACTAAGGTTTTGCTAGGAATTTACATATATACACACATCTATAGTATCTGTCCTTAAACCAATAATTAATAGTGTTCCTTGAAAACCTAAAGATATTTTCCATACACCATTCTATAAAAATAGTAAATCGAAGGTAGCACCAAAACGGTGCTACCTTTAATTATAGCTACATGTACACACATACCATGTCTGACGATAATTTAATCAACCACTTCTGAGATGTACGATATTTAAGTTTTGCCCCTTAATTTTTTTTGGATGCACCACGCCACGCAATGGTAAACAATTAATGTTTACTCATACCAGCCTACATACCAAGTAAGAAGTTAATCGGTCCAGCTACTCCTGAGATATACAATATTTAAATTTTGCCCCTTCATTCTTTGAATGCACCCCGCCATGCAATTGTAAACAATTAATGTTTATTTATACACACCTACATACCAACTAACAAGTTTACCGGTCCAGCCAATCCTGAGATATAAAATATTACAGTTGAACCCCTTCATTTTTTGGATGCATACTGCCACGCAATGGTAAACAATTAATGTTTACTCAAATACACCTACATACCAAGTAAGAATTTAATCGGACCAGCCACTCCTGAGGTATACAATATTTAAGTTTTGCCCCTTCATTTTTTGGATGCAACCCGCCACACAATTATAAACATTTAATATTTATTCATACCAACCAACATACCAAGTAAGAAGTTAATCGGTCTTGCCACTCGGGAGATATACAATATTTCGGTTTTGCCCCTTCATTTTTTTATGCACCCTGCCACGCAATGGTAAACAATTAATGTTTACTCATAGCAACCTATATACCAAGTAAGAAGTTAATCGGTCCAGCCACTCCTGAGATATACAATATTTCAGTTTTGCCCCTTCATTTTTTGGATGCACCCCGCCATGCAATGTCAAAAATTAATGTTTACTCGTACCAACCTACATTCCAAGTAAGAAGTTTATCGGTCCAGCCAATCCTGAGATATACAGTATTTAAGTTTTGACCCTTCATTTTTTGGATGCACCCCACCACGCAATTATAAACATTTAATGTTTACTCATACCAACCTACATACCAAGTAAGAAGTTAATCGGTCCAGCCACTCCAGAGATATACAATATTTCGGTTTTGCCCCTTCCTTTTTTTATGCACCCTGCCACGCAATTGTAAACAATTAATGTTTACTCATAGCAACCTATATACCAAGTAAGAAGTTAATCGGTCCAGCCAATCCTGAGATATACAGTATTTAAGTTTTGTCCCTTCATTTTTTGGATGCACCCCGTCACGCAATTATAAACATTTAATGTTTACTCATACCAACCTACATAACAAGTAAGAAGTTAATCGGTCCAGCCACTCCTGAGATATAGAATATTTCGGTTTTGCCCCTTCATTTTTTGGATGCATCCCGCCACGCAATGGTAAACATTTAATGTTTACTCATATACACCTACATACCAAGTAAGAAGTTAATCGGTCCAGCTACTCCTGAGATATACAATATTTAAATTTTGCCCCTTCATTTTTTGGATGCACCCCGCCATGCAATTCTAAACCATTAATGTTTATTTATACACACCTACATACCAATTAACAAGTTTATCGGTCCAGCCACTCCTGAGATATAAAATATTACAGTTTTACCCCTTCATTTTTTGGATGCACCCTGCCACGCAATGGTAAACAATTAATGTTTACTCATATACACCTACATACCAAGTAAGAATTTAATCGGACCAGCCACTCCTGAGATATACAATATTTAAGTTTTGCCCCTTCATTTTTTGGATGCGACCCACCACGCAATTATAAACATTTAATATTTATTCATACCAACCTACATACCAAGTAAGAAGTTAATCGGTCGTGCCACTCCGGAGATATACAATATTTCGGTTTTGCCCCTTCATTTTTTGGATGCACCCTGCCACACAATGGTAAACAATTAATGTTTACTCATAGCAACCTATATACCAAGTAAGAAGTTAATCGGTCCAGCCACTCCTGAGAAATACAATATTTCAAATTTGCCCCTTCATTTTTTTGATGCACCCCGCCATGCAATGTCAAAAATTAATGTTTACTCGTACCAACCTACATTCCAAGTAAGAAGTTTATCGGTCCAGCCAATCCTGAGATATACAGTATTTAAGTTTTGCCCCTTCATTTTTTGGATGCACCCCACCACGCAATTATAAACATTTAATGTTTACTCATACCAACCTACATACCAAGTAAGAAGTTAATCGGTCCAGCCACTCCAGAGATATACAATATTTCAGTTTTGCCCCTTCATTTTTTTATTCACCCTGCCACGCAATGGTAAACAATTAATGTTTACTCATAGCAACCTATATACCAAGTAAGAAGTTAATCGGTCCAGCCACTCCTGAGATATACAATATTTCAGTTTTGCCCCTTCATTTTTTGGATGCACCCCGCCATGCAATGTCAAAAATTAATGTTTACTCATACCAACCTACATTCCAAGTAAGAAGTTTATCGGTCCAGCCAATCCTGAGATATACAGTATTTAAGTTTTGCCCCTTCATTTTTTGGATGCACCCCACCATGCAATTCTAAACCATTAATGTTTATTTATACACACCTACATACCAATTAAAAAGTTTATCGGTCCAGCCAATCCTGAGATATAAAATATTACAGTTTTACCCCTTCATTTTTTTGGATGCACCCTGCCACGCAATGGTAAACAATTAATGTTTACTCATATACACCTACATACCAAGTAAGAATTTAATCGGACCAGCCACTCCTGAGATATACAATATTTAAGTTTTGCCCCTTCATTTTTTGGATGCGACCCGCCACGCAATTATAAACATTTAATATTTATTCATACCAACCTACATACCAAGTAAGAAGTTAATCAGTCTTGCCACTCCGGAGATATACAATATTTCGGTATTGCCCCTTCATTTTTTGGATGCACCCTGCCACGCAATGGTAAACAATTAATGTTTACTAATAGCAACCTATATACCAAGTAAGAAGTTAATCGGTCCAGCCACTCCTGAGATATACAGTATTTAAGTTTTGCCCCTTCATTTTTTGGATGCACCCCATCATGCAATGTCAAATATTAATGTTTACTCATACCAACCTACATTCCAAGTAAGAAGTTTATCGGTCCAGCCAATCCTGAGATATACAGTATTTAAGTTTTGCCCCTTCATTTTTTGGATGCACCCCGCCACGCAATTATAAACATTTAATGTTTACTCATACCAACCTACATACCAAGTAAGAATTTAATCGGACCAGCCACTCCTAAGATATACAATATTTAAGTTTTGCCCCTTCATTTTTTGGATGCACCCCGCCACGCAATGGTAAACAATTAATGTTCACCCATACCTACCTATATACGAAGTAAGAAGTTAATCGGTCCAGCCACTCCTGAGATATACAATATTTAAGTTTTGCCCCTTCATTTTTTGGATGCACCCCGCCACGCAATGGTAAACATTAAATGTTTACTCATACCAACCTTTATACCAAGTAAGAAGTTAATCGGTCCAGCCAATCCTGAGATATACAATAATTAAGTTTTGCCCCTTCATTTTTTGGATGCACTTCGCCACGAAATGGTAAACATTTAATGTTTAGTCATACCAACCTACATACCAAGTAAGAAGTTAATTGGTCCAGCCAATCCTGAGATATACAGTATTTAAGTTTTGCCCCTTCATTTTTTTATTGCACCGCGCCACGCAATGGTTAACATTTAATGTTTACTTATACCAACCTACATACCAAGTAAGAAGTTAATCAGTCCACCCAATCCTGAGATAAACAATATTTAAGTTTTGCCCCTTCATTTTTTGGATGCACTTCGCCACGCAATGGTAAACTTTTAATGTTTACTCATACCAACCTAAGTACCAAGTAAGAAGTTAATTGGTCCAACCAATCCTGAGATATACAATATTTAAGTTTTGTCCCTTCATTTTTGTTGGATGCACCCCACCACGCAATGGTAAACAATTAATGTTTACTTATACCAACCTATATACCAAGTAAGAAGTTAATCCATAATGCCATTTAAAAGATATAAAATAAAACTGTTTTGCGCCTTCATTTTTTGGATACCTCGTGCCATGCATTTGTAGACACCAAATAAGTGTACACACATACTAATAATTTCAAATGCCTAGTGACTCAAAGGTAAAGCTCTACGCTAGCGAAGGACAATAATAATGTTAATTTTAGGATTTTTTTATTTTTGACTGTTTGACCTTAGATCTGGAAAGTTATTTTTAGCATTTTATTACATGTTAACATTACATGTATACACATACCAAGTTTGAAATAATACATATTGCCATTCAAAAGATATAAAATAAAACTTTTTTGCGCCTTCATTTTTTGGATACCTTTTGCCATGCATTTGTAGACAGCAAGTAAGTGTACACACATACCAACTATGAAGTTAATACATAGAGCCGTTCCTAAGATATGGAATATCAAAGTTTTGCCCCTTCATTGCCCCTTCATTTTTTAGATGCAATCAGCATTATTTTGGTTAATTTTTTAATTTTGGGTATCCACCCCCTGGGGGGTACCTCTATTACGTAGTAGGTAGTTTTTTTTGGGTCCCCGGACCTCTAGGACGCACCGTTTTCGAGATATTAGCGATTTTTATGTTTTTTAAGCTGAAGTTTGCATGTTATTCACTTTATATAGTACTGTATGCGTCATATATAGTATGATAACGTTGTTGGTTGCTTAACAGCTTCTAGCCATTGATTTTATGTACTGTATAGCCAACATTTTTGGGTTTTATTCACTTTTTATAGTATAGCCTTGGACACATTTCATATAGTATAACTAGATTAAAAATATTTAACATTATAGTCATTGATGTATATTATATAGTAAAGTAGCATTTTCATTTTATACAGTGTAACCATTGATTATATACATTTTACATTATAGCCATTGATGCAGAGAACTAGTCACAGGTACATTTCATATAGTATAAGCGTTGATCATGTTTATTTAACATTATATTCATTGATATTTTGTATAGTATAGCGGCGAATGCATTTCATATAGTATAAGCATTGATCGCGTATATTTAACGTAAAGTCATCAATGCATAATATATATAGTATAGCCTTGGGCACATTTCATATAGTATAACTAGATTTAACATTATAGTCATTGGTGTGTATTAAATAATATAGTAGAGTTTTCATTTTATATAGTATAACCGTTGATTATGTACATTTGACGTTATAGCCATTGACGCTGAGAACTAGCCACAGGTACATTTCATATAGTATAACTGTTGATTAGCGAATGACATAAGTTGGTTGATTTTATATACTCTATTGCAGCCATCTTTGGGTTTTATTCACTTTTTATAGTATAGCCCCCAGCATTTCATATGTTCTTGTTCCGGGCGATCCAGGTGATCTTGTTTTATAGTGAATGACGTAAGTTGGTTGATTTTATATACTGTATTGCCAACAGTTTTGGGTTTTATCCACTTTTTATAGTATATACCCCAGCATTTCATATGTTCTTGTTTTATAGTGAATGACATAAGTTGGTAAGACTGCGAGGAAATTTGGGAAATTGCAGGGTATTTTGGGGAATTCCAGGGTAATTTGGGTAATTTGTGGGGATATTTTGGGGTAAACTGGATGCAGCCATAACACGTGCTGCTATCTGTTGGAGAAATAGTGAACTAGCTGTAGCCCTAGTACATGCTGAACTCTGGTGGCGGAATTTGAAACTTGCCGCAGTCGTAGTACGTGCTGCTCTCTGGTGGACAAGAAGCGAACCACAGGCACAATATTATCAGACACATTTACACTACCTTTCACCAAGTACCTCGGTAGCTAAATGGTAGAGCGCTGGCCTCACACGCCAGCGGGCCGGGTTCGAATCCTACCCTCGCCTATGATAAATTTTATTCTTAAATTCTAACCACTCCAACCTTCCCCGTCACCTTGCCCTCGCCAGCTGCACCTGGTTAATTTATGGGCCAATTAGCGAGGGCCTGTGCTCTCGCCATCTCCACCCCCCATTGATTATTTCACCATCTGCCCGGCCGGAAGCTATATGGCATGGCATATGGCGACAGCGTCTAATATATACCCTCTAACCCCCACCGGAAGCTATGTGACATGGCAGCTGGCGCCAGCTGCCGCGGCACGTGGCTCGGGGGGCACGTGGCCGGTTTTAAAAGTGACCAAAACACACTACTTCTAATGGTAAAAAGATTTTTATATCTACACGTGTGATTAAGCAGATGTTCCAGAGTTTTATCATAAAATCAGCTGGTTATTGAGCAGATATTTTGATATTGATTTGTATAGTAGCCTGGATTGCTGAATTTATAATGAGATTTACTTACGTCAAACAAGTAAAGATGTGTCAAACAAGTAAAGATACTTACGTTGTTTGACGTAAGTAAATCTCATTAGATATTTTGAGTTAAGATAACCGCATAGTTATTACATTCAAAAATCGGCAACGCACTATAAAAAGGAGAACACTAATAGTCATGAACGGATTACGGATCCTCTAGGGATTCCATTTTTGTGACCCCATCTATGTCATTAAGGAAACATGAGTGGAATGATTGTCATATTCACCATAAAAATGAAAAATTAAAAGTGGTTTAGACGTGGCGAGGTTGGTATAATTGTTAATTGTCTTTACTCAGTGAATGTCGTTTAGTTATTACGTTACTGCTTTATAGTGTTTTGAGTGTTTGTTTATTTTCGACTGAATCATTAAATGTAAACTGATAAAATTGAATAATCTCCGTATAAGGAATCTTTTGTTTTGGCTTTATCCATTCTCTAATTTTTTCTTTACGTAGGTCGTAACGAAACAATATACGCCCGTTAATTAATAAAGACGAGGAGATTTTCATGTAAATGATAGTGTGCTAAAACTAACAATGTATCAATCAGTGTTCTACTTCATTGACGAACAGACATAAATAGACTACAATCAAAGTACGGGGGACGTCGATGGCACGGAGGGTAAGGGAGCATGGGGGTACGGGGGAGACATGGAAAATAGGAAACGCCATGGACATGGAAATAGGTGAAACGGCGCGGCGGTACAGGAGGGCACGGAGGTACGAGAAGGGACGGCGGGGATGGCAGCACGGGGTCATGGGGAGTACAGGGGGTTTGGGGATATGGGGGCACTGGAGACAGGGGGGCATTATTCACAAGGTGGAGGCATAGGCAACTTAGCACAGGGAGGAACGGCGACCATGAGAGCACGAAAGTATGGAGGGTACGGGGGTGCGTGGACATAGGGGGCGGGGGTACTCTGTGGAGGCATGGGGATGCGCTGTGGCACGTGGCGGTGGTGTTGCGGGGGCACAAGGAGCACTTGGGGCGTCGGTGGCAAAAGGGGTGGATGGGCATGGGGGGCACGGTTGCCACGGGAAGCAACGTCGGTCATGGGGTACGGAAAAATAGGTTGCCGGAGGTGGGAAGGACAATGGGCACTAGGGGCGTTGGTGGCACGAGGAACGGGGGGCAGAAGAACATGGGGGCAAGGGAGAGGCTTGTGGGACATAGAGGGCATGTGGACCACGGGGAAGAACGGTGGTCATGTGGGCACGGGAGTACCGTGGTTGCTGGGGACATGGGGTCACGAGGGTTGTCGGGGGCATTTGGATATAGGGTGCACGGGAAGAAATGGTGGAATGGTGGGCATGGGACACGGGAGTATGGGGGCATGGGAAAGGGGGCACAAGGGGTAGGGCCTTCTAGAGACGTCGGTGGCACGGAAGTTGGTTGGGCATGGGGGGCATTGGGGAGGAATGAGGAACATAGAGGGCACGGGAGCCACGGGGAAGAACTGCAGGCATGTGGGCACGGGAGAATGGGGAGCACAGAGGCATGAAGGGGCAAGAGGGTACGGGGGTACTCGGGCCCTGGGAGCATAGGGGGTACAGGAAACACGGTTTTGGAGAGGTGAACGGGAACACGGGGAGGCATGGGGTCACGGCGATGTGAAGGAATGGGGGGCATAGGGGTCCAGGGTGAAGGAGTGTACAGTATTAATGGGCTTATGTCGTATTGAACTATTTTATTTATTTGAGTTACAAACTCATCATCATGTGTAAGGTTAAAACGATTTTTACCGCGTTCGGTAGTATAATAGTGCAATAATTTTTATTTTTTTTCCACAAAATAGACTACTGTATTTTAATACAGGGGAAAATATTGGTAAATTATTGATTTTATACCGCCAACAACTTTCATAAGGATTAGTAAACATTTTATTATAAAACCCAAACGTGTAAATTCACACTACAGCAGCTTGAGAAAAATAAATTGAAACTTTTTTTAGAGACATCACCATTTTGATTTTTAGGGGCCTTTGCCCCTACAAGCCACTAGTTTACTTTAATACATTACGAATGTTACTTTTAGCTCTAAATCAATTACATCCGACCAATCCAATATTGTGAATTTCTTTAATCAACAAAACAACACGTATTTACAGCTGATTATTATCAAATGTTTAAAATGCTTGATTTAATCCCAATGTTATTTAAATGGGAAATTTAGAGATTTCAATGGTGGATAGCGCCTTTATTTTCAGTCCGATTCTTATCAATTTTTGGCGGAAACAACTACAGGCCAAGCCCTATCCAACGACACAAAAAACTTGAAAATCGGTCGAAAATTGTAGGAGGAGTTTTCAAGACAAAAAAACCCTTAGCGTATTAAATAAGTATAGATTAAACCATTGACTATGTACGTACACTACCTTGAATAGACCTCTCATCCAATGCTTTCAGTTTGAGGCAAAAATTTGGAAGTTTCGTGTACGCCGGCACCAGAGTCGCTGCCATCAATGTTGTTATTATTTAGCTGAATTTACAGTGCTGCCAAAACATTTCATCACAACATAAACAAAAACCTCCATTATAAAAGGTTTAATCCTTGATTGAGAAGAGTGGTAGCACTGACTTGCCTATCATATGACTCTTGTACTTCGATGTACGCCCGCACGAGATCACACCACCGTCAATATGTTTCAAACCGCCTATGAAATAAGAAGTCTACTCACGGCAGTGTACTGTACATAGTCAATGATTAAACTATAGATTTTCTAAGCCCTGTAAACTACGGGCATACATCAGGGCCCGATGGGCGGTGTCAGAAGTAGCGATAAATACCGAATTTAATTTTCATCGCTGCTGTCAGTTACAACAATGTGTATATTTTATATATATATTTACTTTGGCCTATAAACAAAGAGTCAGTTGTGAGAGTATTAACAAATTAAAACGCCTGCAATCAAAATCAATACATGTTTTTTTCAACTTTAAATTGCAATAGATAAAATGCTCCTCTTAAATCTTAGACGAAAAGCGTTGACTCGAAGGCATAGGAGCAAACTTGATTTCATATTTCACGTTAACGAACCCTCCCAGATAATTGTAGCCAAGGAGTGTCTATTTGCAAACCAAATCCGGTCCAAATGGAGCGAGTGTAGCGAGTTATTGTGGATACGGAGACATAAAACAAGGAGTCCGTTTCCGCAGGCAAGTCTGGTTTCTTCTGACGAAACTACTGGAGAGGGCTTTCGAATAATTAAGTAATAATTAAGGTAGATTAAGAAAAGACTCGAAGAATACATTTTTGGATGGTTAATCATATTATTAAACATTAGAGTGTAGCGGAACTCCCTGCAACCTTTTGGTCTATTTTTCCTTACATCGAGGCAGACAAGTTTTACATTATAACCATGGATCTCCAGTGCCCAGTTTTCTGCCAGCTCGTCTGTACTGTAAGTAATTTAAGTCGAAATTTCCAAATCCATAAGCTAAACCGTCTTGACGTGCATAATAATCATGCAAAGTTTCAATCCAACACCTCAAGTGGTTTTGAAAAAGCAAATTACAATGAACTAAGCAAAAATTGCCCCCTGTTCAAAATAAATGTGCGGTCGAAAGACAGAATTTTATTTCCCACTACAAGGAATATTACCTCAATACCTTCCTGAATTCCCCGATTTTCTTCACAATCAGATGTTATTTTAATTTCACACTTAAAATTCAGAGTATAAAATAGCGCGGGTGATCGTGTTACTTCCCTTACTTGCCACTGGAAAACATCTTGTTACATCTCAAATGTCAAAATTTTAATATTTGTTTACAAAAATAGCAAAACATTGGCTTAAAGTGACATGAGATATTGAACAGCTGTAGTAATTCTCAGTGATTCTGATTGGTTGGATTCTTGGCAGCGGGAGGAACGGGAAAATGGGTGAATTGAAATCTGGGTTTCAACCGCACATTTATTTTGAACGGTGTATACATACGGACGGACAGATAGAAAAACTTGGAACAACGTAAATCCATGGTTTAGTTATATTGTAAAAATGTTTGTCTCTACGCATGGAACAATATACAGAAGAGTTCCGGGCACCCTGTTTATATCTTATTTCTCGAGAAAGACTAAAAAGGAATTTGATGTATATAAAAATCTGCAATTGAAGAAAACTCTTGAAGAAAAATTTATCTAAACCGTGCTGAAATTGTTCATTGCGCCGATTCGGAGCAGGAACAACTGCTGCACCGGAAATCATGTCCGCAGACTTGTCGAGTTTCTCCATAATGCCGGTCGCTAAAACGAGAGTTTTTAGGTACTTTTCCAAACCACCTTCACTCGACGGTATCTGATCTCCAAAAGCGGACTCGATTGTATCATTAAGCGTATGTCCCGCAGATTGTATTCGATGGTCGTTTTTGTTTGTGACACCGCCTCACATTTATTTAATTCCCGTTTGTAATGCAGTCAATTGTTCCACATTTCTGTCTGCAGTGTTTCCTGTTAATCTCGTTTGTGTGAGAGACAGATAAAGGTAGCGGTTAGAGCTCAAGTGAATGGTTTGAGGGTTTTTTTTACAAAAAGTTTTAAGAAGAGATTATTTTAACTTCCTGGCGGTGGGGTCAAAAGTAGGTCGCACTATTTAAAACCATTTTAGTTATTTTTAAACAATGCTAACACCCTTGGTGTACAACAATGCAAGGAAAATATTTTTGCAGACTCTGAGCTAACCTGATGTGAAGGATGCGACATTTGGTCAAACATTACTTTGTACGAGCTATGGATTGTAAGACAAGTTCTTTAAAAACTAAGGTAATGCTTGAAGCTATGTCTTAAAGATGTAGAATCACATTTGGCTCAACTGGAGGATCTACTACATTGCGAGCTAAAAGGCTAACTTAAACAATCGTTGTTTGGTTGTAAAACGATGTAGTATTACCAAAATTAAAAAGTGTTTAGTGAGGAGAGTTTAAAATTGTTAGATTGACTTTTAATATTTAAAAATATATTGGTATCATATGTTTCCTCCATTTATTAACTCCTACTTTGCAGTAGAGTGCATAACGCCAGTTCACTGAACCGACAGCACACTCGCTGTTGTGATACAATATTTCATTGCTCAAGACCAGTTCTGCAGCGGTGTGTACTCATCTGGAGAAATAGTTGGGCAGCATAAAACTGGCAATTTATCGAGTCCTGGACAAATTTACACCGACAAACGATCAGTTTAGGATCCCTTCGCTAATAAAGAAATCAGAGTGTTTCACGTTCTGGCCCCAGGCGACGTCGGCTGCACTGCTAAGGTTAACTTGCGTGCTTTATTCGCTAAATAGGCGCAGTTTCGACATTGTTCACAGTCCGGCGAGCAAAAGTATTGCACCGATCTGCACTACGTTTCAACGCTGTTTTATTTGCCTATCGTGCTGGCATTGGTCAATCCCACTTTCCGTTGGGTTGCAATGGACATAAATAGGTTCATAATGTAGATTTATAAAAAAAAAAAAAAAAAAAAAAAAAAAAAAATGTTGATCAAACTTGGTTTTGTTCCACAAGAGATTTAAATCTTTAATGTGAAGATAAAAGAACTCTTTTTTTACTGTTTCGCCTGTCAGGTTACCCACAATTATTTTTAGATAACTACGGCAAACGCATTATTACCGCACAGATTATTAGTTTTGACAAGAAAAGTTGCATTATTCTTCAGTATTTGACTTTTGCTAGGAATATTGTGTTATGTTCATAATTTCCTGTATCTTGATATACAAGCACAGTACTTTTCCATCTGCGGTTGAAATATTATCATGAAGACTTTAACCGGTAATCCTTAATGAATGTCTTTTCTATGGGTAGAGAGTTACCGTACTGATCTTGAATATTTATTTGCCCTTTATTGTATTTGCAATAATTTTATTGAAGCTCATTAACAATTTTCTTGCATTTTAAGACCATTTCATTATTTTTATTAATTTATTCCTGTCTGACAAAACTATATTCCTCACAAGTCAAAAACGTAACGATTTAATAGTAATGTACACTGCTTTTGTCAGCTGTCAGACTACTGAATTAGAAAAATTTTGTCAATAGGTTTCAATCAATGTTTTAAAACAGAATTTCTTGCTCTACAAGATAAGCTTACATTTTTACCAACGCGACCGCAGCATACTAAAAGTTATTAGTTAAAGTGATTTTAGAGAAAGCGCAAAAACACGGAGGCAACATACACTTCATTCGGATCTACAGTCGATTATGAGATTCGATTTAGGTGTTATTTAATTTCAGCTTTGTTGTTCCATTTTTCATTAGGACATATTAAGGTTCGTTATAGGTAAAGTCGATTCTGAGTGTTCTGACCATCAGATGTGAAAGATATCAATGTTGTTGCCATAGTTAGGTTTCTATAGGCTGATACTGCATCACAGTATCGTTTATATTTCACAGGTTTGATTCGATTGCATCTTCTTCGTCTTTGCCTGTTGTATCTCAGCTTGGCGGAGCGTTTTCTGCAGTTCTCCTCCAATAGCCGCAGGGTCCAGACGCTTGTTTGTGTATCCATAACCCCATAACTCGCAACGGTTAGACCGGATTTGGTTTGCAAATGGATCCTCCCATATAATTAGCTAGAGGTTCGTTAGCCGTGAAATATGTTATCAGGATTATCTTTTGTCTGTTTTTCATCGAAAAATATCTAAGTTAATATATCGGTAATAAATCTGTGTGATATGTTGTTGTTGAAAACAACCATATTTGGGTTTTTATTTAAAGGCCAGAGGATATTACAGATATTTCTTCTAGTTCATCAGAATTGAATGATCCCTTGTAATATAGGCCTAATAATGTGATTACAATCGCGGCATATAGTAGCCTTACTACTGACAAAACTTAGATTCCGTTATGTCTGAAACATCTTCGATCTTCTATATATTACTAGGCCAACATGTGTCTTTTCCTCCTTTTTTCTCAGCTTGTATGTGGGCATTGCATGAGAAATCCGTGCATACAGCAGTTAGAAAGGTAGATGAGCAGAATCACATTATAATTCACATTGGCCTGTAGGGTTTCACCCACAGGCTTTCAAAGTTTACATGTTAATCTTATGGAAGAAGGGTAATTGATTGAATCAATAGACAGCTGCTGTAAGAAATTAATGCTAGCAAAATAAAAAAAAGTTTCAAGATGTTTCAATTTTACACGATCAAGATGGTTCAATAATGTATTAAGATGTTTATATTAAATATTTAAAAATATGCCTAATTGAGTCCAGATAAAGTGAAATTTTGGTCGAATTTCTACCAGTGAGCGATCTCTAGCTATGTTAATTCCAACATAACATAGGCTATGTAAATAAGAAATTCAAATTAAAAGTGCACTATTTAAGAGTAATCTTCTCCTTTGGGCCAGTAGTCCATCGTTGCGCAGTCTAGCCATACGGCTCTCAATGCAAAACATGGTATTTTATTCCCCTGTTTCAGACGCCGTTTTCCAACCGATTTTCTTTAAACTTGATAAGTATTCAGTTGAATTGTTATATAAGGCACCTCATACTACCCCAAATCTTGAAAATTTTACAAATATTACCCTCTGTTGTGAATGTATTATAGTATTTGAAAACAGTTACAAATTTGTAGTTAATTTGTAAGGTTGGTTCACCTGCGAGTGTCCACTTTACCGTTCACTAATATTTTATCTCTCTCTAAAAAAATGGCTCTTGGCTGTATGTGTGTGAACTTTATAGTGCTAATTAAAAGTTGTTTTAATCATGATTTATTGACTTTAATTTAAATAAAACCTTCTCTCAAATCTAGACCTGACATGGCGCTGCGTATTGAAGTAAAAATGAGAGAAGTAAGAAGTGGTAAAAGTGTAATTAATAGTAAGAAAGCCAGAGACCATTATGAGAAGTACGAGCTTTCAGCGTTCCCAAGCTCAAGGCGAGCCCTTTAATAACTTTTTAACAGACTTGCGAAAACTAGCTATATCATGTGATTTTGGTGATCAAGAGGATCATCTAATAAGAGACCGCATAGTGATGGGGATTGCAGACGAATCCACTCAAGAAAGATTGCTAAGGGAGACCAATATTAAATTGGATGATGCAATTAAGTACTGCCGTCTAGTTGAATCTAGCCGTGAACAGATTACCTCAATGGTTAGAGACAAAAATGTTGTAGGCCAAGCCTCAGTTAGTGATCCGTATACTTATCAACTTCAACGTTCAAGACCTCTTGTGAAGTCGGAGGAAGTAGTACACCAAGTTTCTAAGCCTAACTACTATAGGCCTACGGAGAATAGGCCCATGAACAATTCTACGTTTAAGTCCGATGCAAAAAGTTTTAAGAATAGGCCTAGTGGAAACAAGTCTGAAGGTAGGTCTTCTAAACCTGTTCAGAGTAGTCCTAAAACTTATTTATGTAAGAAATGCAACACAGTTCATCTACCGGCTAAGTGTCCAGCCTTTGGGAAAAAGTGTTTTGTTTGTGACAAAATGAACCATTTTTCTTCTGGATGTTTGAAAAACAAACCTGTAGCCTCTAAGTCTAAGCATGTTAATGATCTTGCTTTGTTTTCTGATGAAAATGATTTTCAAATTAATAATATTGAATCTAACAAAGACTCACTTGCCTGGTATGAAACTCTTAACATTAATGGACACAAAGTAAAATTCAAACTAGACAGTGGTGCAGAGATTAACATTATACCAAGACAAGTTGTCAGTAAAATTGATTCCCAGTTAGGTGAATTCATTGTTAAGTCTAACATTAGGCTAGAGTCCTATGGTGGTTTCAAATTGAGAACAGAGGGTTTGATAACACTCAATTGTAAATTCAAAACTTTGTCAACTAAGGAAGATTTTGTTGTTGTGAATCACCCAAAATGCATACCAATCTTAGGGTTAAGTACTTGTGTAAAGCTAGGCTTAATTCAAAGAGTAAACACTGTTAGTGATGTATCGACAGATAGCTTTATTGAATCTAATGTAGAATTATTTCAGGGCTTAGGATGTTTTCCAGGTAAACATACCCTTAAGGTAAACCCGGATATCGAACCTGTAGTAAAACCCCCTCGGCGGGTACCGTATGCCTTGTTGCCTAAGTTGAAATCAACACTTGAACAGTTACAGGAAATAAATGTTATTCAGAAAGTAGATGTCCCTCATAATTGGGTTAGCAATTTAGTCATAGTGGAGAAGGGTGACAAGTCCTTAAGGCTCTGTCTAGACCCTCAGGCTTTAAATTCAGCACTTGTGTCTCAGCCCTTTATGATTCCTACTGTGGAAGAAATCAAAGCCAAACTAAGTGGTAAAAAGTTATTCAGTGTTTTTGATCTAAAGGATGGGTTTTGGCATGTAGCTTTAGATTATGAATCGAGTCATCTCTGTACATTTAGCTCCCCGTTTGGATGCTATAGATTTCTAAGATTGCCTTTTGGCATAAAAGTAGCCCCTGAGCTCTTCCAAAAGCTAAACTCCCAGATATTTTCAGATTTGAAAAATGTCACAGTCTATTTTGATGATTTACTGATCTCGGCTGAGTCTGAGGAAGAACATGACCATATTGTAAGTCAGGTTATTGAAAGAGCTAGAAAATATGGTGTAAGATTTAACCCTAAAAAACTCCAGTACAAGCAGACAAAAGTTAATTTTTTAGGCTTATGTTTCACATCAGATGGTGTTCATCTGGATGAAAGTCAGGTTAGGTCAGTTGTAGATTTACCTGATCCGAGCAATAAGAAAGAACTTCAATCTATGCTTGGCTTGTTCAATTATTTTCGTAATTTCATACCAAATCTTTCAAGTCTAACAAGTCCATTGCGAGAACTACTTAAAAAGAGTGCTAAATGGTTGTGGCTCCCCGTTCACTCTGAATGTGTAAAGAATTTAAAGAAAGCTGTAACTACAGCCCCAGTTTTAGCAACATTTAACCGAGACAAGCCTATTGAAGTTCATTCTGATGCTAGTAAGGACGGGCTAGGTTGTTGCATAATTCAAGAAGGTAGGCCTATTTCTTTTGCATCAAGAAGTCTTAATGATGCAGAACAACAGTATGCACAAGTTGAAAAAGAGATGTTAAGCATAGTGTTTGCGGTTACAAAATACCACCACATGTTGTACGGTAACAAATTTGTCGTTTTTAATGACTCGAAACCACTTGAATCCATTATGAATAAGCCTATTCATAAGATAATGTCGCCTAGATTACAAAGACTCAAGTTGAAGTTGGTAAAGTATGATCTTGTGATTAAATATTGCCCTGGTAAAAAGATGGTTGTTGCAGATTTACTATCTAGAACATGTAAAAATGATAGTGTATCTCATGTAAACGTAGATTTAGTTGAACATTTTGTTAGTCATGATTTGCCTATATCCGATCAAAGGAAAAAAGAGTTCATTGAGTGTACTGAAAATGACCCTGCCTTAAAGTTAGTGAAAGGTTATTTCAAAACTGGTTGGCCTAGTAACAAAAAGTATGTACCCGATTGTGTCAAAATCTATTATGGTAAGCGTAATGACTTATATGTATCAAATGATCTGGTATTTTTAGATGACAAACTTATTGTTCCAGTTAGCCTTAGAAAATCAATGCTTGATTTATTGCATGAAAATCACCTGGGTTGTCAGAAGACAAAATCTAGAGCTAGGCAGCTCATCTACTGGCCAGGGATGTCAGATGACATCGATAACTGTGTTTCAAATTGTTCTGTATGTCAAAGGTATATGAATGCCAATGCAAAAAAACCCTTAAGGTCACATGAAATTCCTGATTTGCCATACAATAAAATTGGTATGGATATTGCTGAGTACGGTGGTAAAATTTATTTAGTTGTAGTTGACTATTACAGTAAATGGTTGGATTGTGTAGAACTAAAATCTAAAAGTAGTGTAGATGTGATCCAAGAGTTAAAAAAATTGTTTGCAATTCATGGTATACCCTCTAAAGTAGTTGCTGATAATAATCCGTTTGGTTCCTATCAATTCAAGAATTTTGCGTTCCAATGGAATTTTGAAGTTGTAAATTCAAGCCCCTTGTACCCTAGGTCAAATGGGCAAGTTGAAAGAATGGTACAAACTTTTAAGAAAATTCTTAAGAAATGTTGTGATGAAAACAAGGATATTAATCTAGCCTTGTTAGAGTTCCGTAATACACCAGTATTAGGTGAATTTTCTCCTGCTCAACTTCTAATGAGTCGTAGGCTACGAAGCAAACTCCCAATTTCTGCTAACTTGTTAAGACCACAGGTACATGATCCTAGTGTAGTAAGTAAGCTACTCTCTAAAAAGCAAGATTGGTCTGCTAAGTATTACAATAAGAATACACGTCCTAGACGATACTTCAAAGTAAATGACAAGGTAAATGTTTACAATGTTAACTCAAGAATCTGGGAACCAGGTGTTGTAGTAGGCTATACAGCTAACATAAGCTCTTATGTTGTAAAACTGTATCGAAGTGGCAGAGTTGTCATTCGTAACACATTTCACCTTAAGCCAAGACCTACAGATGGCCAAGAAAATTGGTACAGTGATAATCATGATGAATTAAATCTTTCTGTTGAAGCACCTTGTAGGATTAGTCATTCAACTCCTTTGTGCAACAAAAGTATGTCGTTCCAACACAATGAATCTGTTGTAAATAGTCAAAATACTGAAGAAATGCCTTCAATGAATGTAAATATTGAAACTGAGTGTACAGCTGATGCTGACAAACCAACCTCAAGGTATGGTAGACCGTTGAGAAAATCTATCAGGTATAGAGATTATGAAATGTAATCATTCAGTAACCAGAAAATGTGTTTTAGTTTTAAGTGTTGTAAAACCCCTTAATTTTGTAGCCTTTCAGTGTTTTTCAGTTTAATATTCTATTCAGCCCATGGTTTCAAGGGAAAATAATACTTGTTACTATTTACTATTTGTTTATTTCCTTGTACGCATCAAGTTGAGCCAACTCACATGTAACTGTTTGATATGATTGAATTCTTTCACACTGTTTTGAGGAATGTGTAAGCCTATAAATTAATAGGCCTTAATAAAAGTGTAGATGTTGAGTAATAGGCCCTAATCTCTAAATAGAATTTTAAGAAGCAAAGTAACAATGTTTGTTATTACTGGATATTTATGTTTTTAAACATTCATGAAATAATTTCTAAGAATAATTATGGAGAACGAGTTTGTTAAGTGTATTGGTTACACACCTGTAAAATATTCCACACTAAGATGAAATGTCTTCACGTTAAGATGAAAACTTTCACACTAAGATGGAAGAGGTAATAAAAGTAATAACATAAAAAAAAAAGAAAGATAATTGAACTAGCCTATGTAAAAGAAGTAATACTAAGTTAGGCTTAAAATGAAAACTTGTGAGTTTGAATGAATTTCTTGTATCACTGGTATGTTGACTAAGTAACAGTAAACTATCCTCACAGCTAAGATGTTGGATAGTTAATAGTAAAAAAGAAAAAAAAAATGGTGTAAAATGATACCTTTATAAAATGTTGAGATTAACTGCTTTTAACAATTAAGTTAATGAAACCATTGATTAAAAATAATGTAAATGTATAGGCCTAACTAAAAAAATATTTTTTTCTTCTCAGAGGGGAAGTGTTGTGAATGTATTATAGTATTTGAAAACAGTTACAAATTTGTAGTTAATTTGTAAGGTTGGTTCACCTGCGAGTGTCCACTTTACCGTTCACTAATATTTTATCTCTCTCTAAAAAAATGGCTCTTGGCTGTATGTGTGTGAACTTTATAGTGCTAATTAAAAGTTGTTTTAATCATGATTTATTGACTTTAATTTAAATAAAACCTTCTCTCAAATCTAGACCTGACACCCTCTGTAAAGTGGCAAAGTAAATTGATTTTCCTTTGTAATATTTGTTAAAGTTTCAAAATTTTGAGGTATGAGAGGCCTAAAATAACTATTCAACTAAACACTTACCAAGTTTAAAGAAAATCTGTTGAATAACGGCGTCCGAAACAGGGGAATAAAATGCCATGTTTTGCATTCAAAGCCGTATGGGTTGCCGACTGCGCAACAATGGGCTACCCGCCCAAAGGTGAAGATGACTCTTAATGTGGCTTTTCATAAAACTATCAGTAATTTAAAATTGTGTTATTCTATGTTTGTTGTCCTAAAGAAATTAATTTTACTAGTAAACGTGTTGCTCGAAATCGAGCAATTTGTTTTAATCAATACAAATTTTACTTTTATCTCTAAATCATTGACGTCCGACCAATCCAATATTGTGAATATCTGCAATCACCAAAACTATTCAATCCCAAATATTTAAATATTCAAATATAATATTCAAATATTTATATTCAAATATTTATTCAATCCCAATGTTATTTAAAAGGAAAATTTTGAGATTTCAATGGTGGATAACGCCTTTATTTTCCGCCAGATTCTCATCAGTTTTTGGCGGAAACAACTACAGACCAAGCCCTATCCAACGACACCAAAAACTTGAAAATCGGTTGAAAATTGTAGGAGGAGTTCTCAAGACAAAAAAACCCTTAGCGTATTAAATAAGTATAGATTTTGAATACAAGCCAAATTACCATTTTGACCCGAATTTTAAAATTCAGAAAGGTAGGAGGCCAGTGACCTTTGTAGAAGAGGGTTACCGTAACGACTCAAAAACCGACGAAGGAAACTTCGATAAGATCGGTCCAGAAAACAACCAAGACACCAACTTATTTCGACTTTATCGACAAAAATCATTAGTAGGTTTCAGAAAGCCTCGTAACTTTCGGATATTATCGTTTAAAACGCCGACCATGCCGGCGATCTTAACGCGCATAAACTTCTTCTTTAATAGTCGCCATTTGCATAGCCGAGTTTTAGAGAATTTCGTGTATTCCTCTATGCAAATCCACAGAGTACAGTATTGTGGGACAGTCGAGTCACGTGATTTACATACAGGCCGCTGGAGCGCAATATTTCCGCGGATACGATCTCAGATCGTATCGCTCGTTCTAGTTATTGCGTCGGAGAATAACTTCATTACTGCATTCCTATCCCCGATTTAACGGCAAATCGAATACACCGACGACCGGCCACTAAATGTTCGGACCGTTAGATTCTAAGTCGATATGCTCATAGGAGAATTTGTTCCGCGATTAACACTATTAATTGAATTGAGACTTGACCGCGACAAATCAGTTATGCATGAAGTTAAAATAAATTGCTATTCGGAAAATACTGTGAAAATACAATTAAATTAAGGGAAAGGGGCTAATTTTTGTCAGTCTTAGCCGTGAAACTATTTTGTGGTAAAGCCTGATGATACAGTATATAATATCCAAGTCGTAATGTGATCTCTAAAAACATAATCATCCCTAAATAGTTCTAGACCATCTATAATGAGTCAATCAATTGCCGTGCTAAACCTCATTGCGTTCTTCCATAACATTGAGAAGAACTTTGAAAGCATGTAAAACTTAGCCCTGAGGGCCGAAATAAATTATAATGGAGTTCTACTTATCTAATTAGACACAAACTTTCTAATGAAGGTATTCTTCTTACCATTCACAAAAGCTTATAGAAATGAATTAACAACATTATAACAAATACCTGATAATTTATTATTTTAAAGAAAATAAACACATTTTGTAATTATTTGGAGAAACCATGATTAGACACTTAAACCTGGTATCATGAATATCAAGCTTGATTTATTTTTTGTACTTGACCTTATTCTTAAAATGTTAATTACTGTATAATGAATAAAACTTAACAATTTACCTTTCATGCCTGTAATCCAGGTTTTCCCATTCTTTAGTAAATTTTTCAACGTTCCAAATTGCTAAAACATTAAATGTTTAAACTCGAATTTGATCATAAATTATTCTTTTTCTCCGTAACCATGGTATTAAAAAACTTATTCCTTTTCAACAAAGAGATAAATATGTTTAATTGTCGTAATACCGAACCAAACTTGAAAAGATAAACCATTCAAAGCGAATAATTAATGGGTGTCAAGTATTCTAATCCAGTAGCGGGCTGGGTGTGTCATTGCCACCTACCTAGTAATTATTGTTGAACAAGTAACAAACAAGGAGTGGACGGAGTAACATACATGCAAATGATCTTCACATCCGGGTTGCCAATGTTGCCATCCGGCCTCCGGACTGTCCGGCCGTCGGTCATCCGATGATCCGATCTGATATCGGACCTGTGTTACTGACCACCGTGGGCGGTATTTATGGAAGCTTGAGTCACTCGTTTGGCAATTTCGAATTCAAATGTACGATTGGTCAACGACTTAATGTGATTTAGCGAGTCACTTAAACTGTCCAACTTCATAATCGACAAGGCGGAAAAAGTTATTGTTCCGCTCCCGTTCGGCACAAAAACTCGGCCACTGTGATTATCACATTGCAGAGCCGCGACTGCACGCGTTTTGAAATCGGCTGCATTTCATGTTAGGGGCGGGGCTCTAGGAGAGTCCACGAATTGATAGGGTCGACTACGGTTTATGTTCGTGCACGGTAAAAGAACTTAAACATCTTTATACTTACTTTTATAAATACAAACAATGCATTTGTTGGAAGATTTAGTGCAAATGCACATCGATGCTGAAGATGGTCTTGGTCTAGGCCAAGGCCGAATCGCGTTAGACAAAACAAAACTGGATTGAGAAACGTATGAGTAGAGAATTTTTTAATCCGAAGGGAAGCTAGCTGAGAAACGTTTGGCAACACATTTTAGCAATGGATGGAAAGTCTACGTGTAAAAGTCAACGGACATTATTATATAAATGGGTTATTTACACTTGAGGGAACCACAACGACACGATATCGGCGAGCTCCAAAATCTAATGCCAGGGGCGTACCCAGGGGGAGGATATCGGGATATATCCCCCCCCCCGAAATTCTAAAGGGGATTTTTAATTTATTTTTGTTTAAATTTTTCAAGTAAAACATTATATAATTTATTTTTCCGATGTAAACATTTTTCTCCTCTTAAACTTGAATGGTTTTAATATTAATATGTTCATAATTTAAGTTTCAAATGGGATGCTAGATAGGGAGTAGTGGTAGCGGGATCAACGCCTTGTCACAACGAAACGCTGTACCCGCACAACACCCATTTGGTGCGACACGCGCAAACACCTGCTCACTCCCTTTTTTGTGCGTTTTCATTCCCTTCCTCGACCATTTCCTTAGTGAAATGACGCAGAGATTTTTGAAACATCGGGATGTTCTTAAAAAAATATCCCTCCTCTTTGCCGCTGAATCTATACTTATTTAATACGCTAAGGGGTTTTTTGTCTTGAGAACTCCTCCTACAATTTTCAACCGATTTTCAAGTTTTTGGTGTCGTTGGATAGGGCTTGGTCTGTAGTTGTTTCCACCAAAAACTGATGAGAAACGGACTGTAAATAAAGGCGCTTTCCACCATTGAAATCCCAAAATGTCCCATTTAAATAACATTGGGATTGAATAAAGCATTTTAAACATGTGTTAATAATCAGCTGTAAATACGTGTTTTGGTGATTACAGATACAATATTGGATTGGTGGGACGTCATTGATTTAGAGCTAAAAGTATCATTTGTATTGTATTAAAATAAATTGCTCGATTTCGAGCAACACGTTTACAAGTTTAATTAAATCTGAGAATACAAACTTAGATCTCTGTTCAACAACATTGGCCAAATAGTGGCCATCAATCATCTACGACCCAGCCCAATTTTCCGCCGAATTGGTGATGTGGAGGAGAGTGATGACAGAAATGGGAAAGGAGAAGCTCCCCACTGATTTCCTGACAGGCTTGGATCATTGCAACGAAATGTTGTTCCCAACATTGCCATGCTTAAGGTATATATTTATGCTCTGAATTAATACATTACAATATCAATGTTTTCAGAGGTGCCCACCCCCCCCCCTTGGACCAGGACTCACCCCCCCCCCCCCCCCCCGCCAACCGAACTGCCCCCCCCCCACACGGCTATAAAATTTGTGACCCCCAACCCCCCCCCCCCGGAAAAATGTCCTGTTATAAATATAAATTATTATTGTGTAAACTTTCTGTATTTCAATTATCAAGAAATTAATTTAAATGTAGGTTTGGCTGTTTAAAGTTATTAGATAAGCAACCTGTAAAAATAAAGAAAAAAAAACTGCGAAAGTTTTTAGGATGTCGGCTTTGGAGTAGGCCTACATTTTTAAACATTTATAGGCCTATAACTTAATAAGTTATACAATTGAAACGGTACGTTCTTAGTAACTACTAAACTAATTTTCATGATTTATGTATCAATTATTAAGAGTCATCTTCACTTTTGGGCTAATACAGTAGCCCATTTTTGCGCAGTCGGCAATGTTAACCATACGGCTTTTATGTAAAACATGGTATTTTATTCCCCTGTATCGGATGCCATTTTCAGCCGATTTTTTTAAAACTTGGTAGGTGTTTGGTTGAATAGTTATTTTAGGTCCCTCATACCTCAAAATTTTGGAAATTTAACAAATATTACCGTACTTTCTGTGACGTCCCAAAGTAAATCAATTTTACTTACTTTTAAGATTTTTTTGTAATTATACAATTCATTTTTATTTATATAGGCTATAAGGTACGAGGGACCTAGATCTAACCTTAATTTACAATAAAACATAAATTTTACTAATAAATCTCCAAAAAACACCGTCCGAAACAGGGGAATCAGTGTTATTACAAGGGTGAAGATGACTCTTAAAGAGCATGATGAGTATACATTTGCATTATTTCCTTTAAATACACGATTATCCTCAGGATTAGTCTACATCCTATATCCAGTGGTGTAGTGGTGCGGGAACGCGTGGGAACGGCGGCGTTCCCACACTGGTTTTCAAGAACCCGGGAAAATCCTAGTGCCCAGTTCAGGGAAAATCCGTTAAAATAGCTAATATATTTTTAAATACAAACTAAACAGTATAAAAAAATTATTTTATGCCAATAATAGTATGCAATATTTAACAAACATTGTAAACATGATTTTAATCTATTTGTTTCCAAAGATAACCTCACTCTGTTTTGCTTCAACTTTGTATTATGCATGCACAGAGTACGGTATACCATACGGTGGTGGGCATCTCTCTCCCGCCCTCCCCTGTCTGTTTATTTAGTTTTGAGTTGGTTTATTAATCGTTTATTAATTAATAATGTACTAATAAACTGCAGTGTGTTCCAAACTATACCCCGTTCAAAAAAAATGTGCGGTCGAAAGACAGAATTTCATTTCCCACCTCAAGGAAAATTCCCTCAATACTTTCCTGAATTCCCCGATTTTCCTCACAATCAGATGTTATTTTAGTTTGGCCCTTAAAATTTAGAGTATAAAATAGCGCTGATGATCGTGTTACTTCCCCTACTTGCCGTTGGAAGCGCTTTTTGTTACATCTCAAATGTCAAAATTAGAATGTTTGTTTACGAAAAAATCAAAACATTGGCATAATTTGACATGAGATATTAACCAGCTGTGGTAATTCTCAGTGATTCTGATTGGTTGGATTCTTGGCAGTGGGAGGAACGGGAAAAATGGGGGAATTGAAATCTGCGTTTCGACCGCACATTTATTTTGAACGGGGTATAGTTGCCTCAGTTCAGTGTATTATGGAATCAAAAAAGTATAAAAGCCCCCACTTTTGTCCTTCTTCACTAAGCAACAAAATAAAAAACATAAGACCACTAACAGAAGATAATGCATTTGCTGACTACTTATGAGCATGATTTTGTCAATCTGTCAATGAACTTGCATTGTATTACTCTGTTTTATGGATTTAATTTATTTTAGTTTAGTTCTCTGCTTTTACTTGTATAGAATATGACATTTAAAAATTAGGTTATGTATGTTGCTATTTTGGAGGTTAGTGCCTAAAAGTAGTTAATAAATTAATTAGTTAATAACCTTTTCTAAAACAATCTTTTCTAAAACAAACTTCTTTTGAAAAATAATAAAGTTAGTTAAATATAAAAATATACTGGTTTTTGTTTTGCTTTTCGCATTTCTTACAAGTTAGATTCTTGAATCCTCAGCAAATTCAGTTCTAGCTTAAAAATACATAGGCCTAGCCTAATACGCAAAGCTATTGCTATCGTACGCATTTAGGGAAATTTTATCCTAATTTTCAGGGAATTTGACCAATATAATAAGCGTTCCCATATTGAAAAATTTGCCACTACAACACTGCCTATATCTATTTAAAGTCTCGAGCCAATGCAATTATTACCAAAGATTAAGATTAAAACTAAAACAATTACTAACATTACACATTAAACTCAATTTTTACTGATGTGGCCTAACAGAGGTAAATTCTTATGTTTTTAAAGCGAATTGTGCGGGGGTCACCGTTTTGATGACGTGAATAGGAAGACACAGCGTCAAGACTAAACTTGGTATGATACTCAATGATACTCTTTATTAATCTTTAAGCAAATACATTGCAATCGATCACGTCAAATGTAATTCCATAATACAAAAGTATTTAATTGTTCCGTTTGTTTTGGTGTTTCATCAATCATCAAGGACACATGAATCTTTATAATTTCCTTTTTGTGGATGGTTTTGATGAGATCTAATTTAACTTAATACATTATCAACTTTTAGAATAAAATTTAAATTGTCTGGTTTTGAATCACAGAAACCTTAAATTGGTATAACCAACTAAACGTTTTGAGGTTATCGCTCACGCACAACAGCCAGATTTCTGATTTCTTTATCGTGAAATTTCATTGACCAAGGCTATGAAAAACGCTACTTTCCGGACAAAATTACAGACAGCTTAATGTGCCTGTTTCTGGTGTTGTTGCATAAAATAAATACAGATATGAGCAAGTGAATCAACTTTGGAATTCCGCCGCTTCCGCGAACGACATAGCGCGCGACATTTACAGCTTACAGCTCGCCCGTTTCCATGGCAACCATAGGCTTCTAGATTCCGCCAACCTGTGTTTGTTGACCAGTTGGGGAAATTTGTTGGTAAATCCTAAGCTGTACAGTTCTTGACGGTCATAAATGATTTGTTTATTCAAAAAAAACTTTAGTTTTAATACTACTCGTTAAAGTATACTTTAAAAAATCGCCCCCCCTTCTCGGACAAAAATACCCTTTTTTCGACCCCCCCCCAAAAATTTCAATGACGCAGTCTGCGTCGTAACCCCCCCCTGTGGGCACCCCTGAATGTTTTTACTAGGCCGGTCAGTTTTTAAAGTAGTGGTTAAGTCGTAAATACTTCAGGTTTAATTTTTTGAAAATGTTTATCAAGAAGCCATTGAGTCTGGTATACATTAAATAATTTTTTTATTCTTTCCGTGTCTATTTAAAAGTTTTGTTATAACTGTAAAGTTGGCTTACAGACATTTCTACTACGATTTTTACAACTATTGAAGTAATAAATAATCTTTTGTAATGATTGCCATACAAAACAAAGTTTACAAATAAATAACTCTTAGTAAGACTTATTGTGGTTTATCTGTGATTTATTAATTTTAAGGTGAGCGTCACGTTGCCCATCACAACTGCGACAGCAGAGCGATCATTCTCCACTTTCCGTCGTCTGAAATCATTCCTGCGCAATTCGACGTCTCAAACTAGGTTAAATGGTCTAGCCCACCTCTCTATTCACAAAGACATTAATGTTTTACCTGAAGAGGTCTTGGACGTCATGGCCAAGAAGCCAAGAAGACTCGATATTTTGTTAAATTAAGTGTCAAGTGCTGGTGTAAGAGGGCATGTAATTATTGTTACTTGTATATAATTGCGGTGTAGGTTGTATACAACTGTATAAATTTTTTCATGAGTATAAAAGTCTATCCTGGTATTAAAAATAAAGTTTTATATCAACGTATACATGGTTTAATTTAGTTTTAACACATATGTATGTAGTCAATGGTATTAATTGTATGTTATTTCATTTATTCCCTTTTATGTACAGGTATACACACATACACGCACATATATGTACTAATACACATACATATGTATATATTGTCATACACATACATATATATCTTCATGGAATTATGAACTGATAATATCCCCCCCCCCCCCCCCCGAAAAAAATCCTGGGTACGCCACTGTCTAATGCTATCTTGCGGACCGTTTCCACACTCGTCGACACAACGCACAAGTATCCCGCAAGTGTTGTGTCGTCCAATATTGTGCATCCGATGTGTCGTCACGATATCGGCGACCGGGCAAAAATAATGAATTTTATCTTACGGAAGGTTTTTTTGTGTGTATCTACGCCATGCAGTGGCATTTTTTAACGTCTTGACGGGAACGATCCAAACGCCGGTCTTGATACTATATAACTTCGACCAATTGTTAGCTTCAATAATTAATAGCTCAATGACAAGTGGCACAAATGGCAGCTGGGTCCGGAATCAAACCTTTGAAAGCTACTAATGGTTCTCACGATCGAACAGCCAACCTTTGGATTCAAAGGCGAGTACTACACCCTCTCAGCTAACCAGCCAGTTTTGTTTTACACTTGTCAATTTGTCGATGTCGTGTCGTTGCCGAATCGCGGTGGCCCCGGACCTGGACAGCTTCAGCCTAGTGACCTGGACGGTCAGCGAGAACCATCCGTCTCGCAGGAGTAGGGACAGTAAACGCTGACTTGTACAAGAATTTGTTATTATTATATTTTAGGATATTATCAATTGACTTTTCGCGCAGTGTGGAGTGATAAATATTATTTTAATAATTTTTTATATAGGCTTTACAGTATTTTGTACCGGACCGGGTGTCCACAAAGTCTTGCCCTGATTCCATAGATTTGCTGTGAGGACATAATAGCCAAACACATCTTACATACATTTCTTGCTTTCAAGGGAATCTGATCTTGTTTTTTCTCATTAGTTTTTAACACCTAGACTCAGTAGATTGGCAAAAAAGCAGTTAACTTATAATGCACAAAAAAGTTGTGATGACCCGACTACATTGCCACCAAGGAACCTTTAGATTCCTTGATTTGATTGCCATTTTGTTCACCACACTACATGACCTCTTTAGATTTGTTTATGTTGAGATTTGTCAATCATTTGTTTTATTCTTCCCCAGTTCCTAATCCAAAAACTCTAAAAGTGAGAATGCCGTGACGTTCATTACTCTAGAAATGTTGACTAAAATCGAAAATGGTTGTTGATAAAAGAAGAGCTAAATAAAAAGTCGCCTAATGATTAACGGGTAACCCATACAGGCCGGCAGTTTGTATGTGAGCGCTATGGGCCAGAGAAAATGTTGCGCCCCCCCCCCCCCACGATATGAAACACCAAATAAAAATTCTCTAATGCCATAGGCATTCACACATTCACAACATAACAATGACAGAACTTATTTTTATTATGTTTACTTTCTTCGATTGTTATCAAGAGAATATATAGCATTGTATAGCATCCCGTATAGCATTGTAAAGTAAAATAATCAATAAAATGTAACTTTGACGTACATTCAGACATTATAACTAAGAACAATTTTTAAAAGGTAAAATGAGATTAGTTTTATATTGTGTGGAGGAAAAACGAACTTACAAGGAAAGAAAACGTTGCCAACGCTCAAATATGAACACGGAGGACGTAGCCAATGGCAGTGATGTGTGAGTCATGAATGAGACTGAGAATGGGATAAAATCCGTTGGCACGCTATTAAAATTATAATGCTTTTGCTTGCGCCCCCAACAAACCTAAAACCTTTTGCGCCCCTGGGCCTGGGCCCATTTACAAAATCGGCCCTGAACCCAAAGGGCACACATTGAAGTGTATTGAGTTTTTAATAGCTGTAAAAAAACTTGAGAACTGACTTGTTAAAACTGACATTGAACTTTATCTTACCAACAATTGTTTCCATACTATTCAGTTTCTTTACCAGGGTAAGACTTTATGGACATTATGGTAGGGGAGTTACACACAAGGCTGGCACTTGGCAAAAACTTTTAGTATTTAGACAAAACTACTTTTGAGCCTATTTTGTGATGATGTCGCTGTTGCTGGTGGTATGGCAAATCGAGCCAGTCTACCTACCAGGCATTCCAAAAAACATCCAAATCGAGCAAGTGGCTTACAGCTGATCCTGGACTATTTCCAACTCCAGGCAGCTATTCAACCCTTGAAATTACTGAAGCAAAAGTTTAATATTGCACTATCTCAAAAAACCTTTAACTGAGTAGGCCTACATTTATCATGTAGTCTATAATTTATTTTTATCCGTCAGTATTGGTCCAGATCCTCAAGGTGTTAGTCGACTTTAGGCCGAGCCGCTTCCAGTAGCGATGTAAAATGTAACTTTTATTTCGGAAGAAATACAAAGCACCTATTTAAACAATGTGCACAATGTTAACATATAACATATCTGCTATCATATCCTTACAATATTCACTTTTTGTCCTCTTTTACGGTTATGAAAGTATTAGTGAAAATGAAAATGCTCTTTTATAAGTCTTGCACTAATGCTGGTGACAGGAGTTACCAATCAATTAATCTCTTTATTCATCAAGTTTGTACACAGCACAGTAAATAGTGTCAACTGATTATTATGATAAAAATTAAAAACTAACTCAAACAAAGTTATCTTACAAATACAATTCCACAATCTACATTTATTTTTTACAGTTAAGTAATTTTTAAAGGCGCACTATGAAGGGCTGTGCCACACAAGGACTATGCATTGCATGCAGCATCGATGTATACTACGATGGCATGCAGTGGGCTTTTACGGAACTCTTGGTGACAGTGCAGTGATTCAATGTTTCAAACCATAATTAGTGTTGGTTCTCATTAGTAAAAAAAAACAATTTTTTTGTCAATTTTGTTTATTAATAATGATTATTGTTGTGTTAGTAAAGAATTTGTCTATAATATTATTTTTTTTTATAATACAGTAGAACTTGATAGTATGACACTCCTTAAGCTAGGTTTACACGTGAGAGTTTTTCACTCTCGAGTTTCGTATTCTCAGGAGGTAGTGGCAGAGGTGTTTACACAACCAGTGAATTTTCTAAGATAGTTAATACCAGGCAGTTTTCTGCGAGTACTTTCAACAACCCTTTGAGATTTTTATGAGAGTAACTAACTAACTCTCCGAGAGTGAAAACTCTCACATATAAACCTAGCTTTATAGGTCGACATGGTCCATGACAACTTAACATAAAGAATAATAGTGTCCATGTTGGAGACTGACAAAGATGGAAATGTAAACAAAGTGGCGAATGATTTGAATATTGGTTATTTTTAAGTTCTATTAAGTTTTGGTTTCATTAAAATTTAGTATTTCCTAAATTCAAATCATGATTTTATACTCCCAGTGTTAAAATTCCCCATACTCTATAGATCGATATTTCGATGCCCTAAAGTCCACAAAGTGTCGAACCATCGAGGTTCTACTGTATTGCAAAACCGTCTTAATTCATCACATTTCTGATCGCTAATTAAGTTGAAAGTGCAGGAACCTCAAAATAGGTTTTGCCTTTTGAGACCCTATTTTGTTTCCTCATTCAGAATAAATTTATGTTGCAATTTTGTTTTATATTTTGTTATAAATTTTGTGTGTATCTTTCTGATATGTATGTTTATTATACTAAATCAAAACAAAAATATATTCTACTCTATTCAATTCTGATGAGCCCCTCGATGTAACTGAAAACACAAGGTTTACCTGGAATCATGTTCAATAATCGTAAATTCCATGTTATATCGACAATTGGGATTGCCAATATTATTAATTTTGATGTTATTGTTTATTGTTTTCTAGTGAAGGAAAATCGGAATTGTTTTAAACACAATGTGTTCAAACTATAGGAATAGCGGGACTCAACTGAAGCTTGTTTCTGATAGAGCAATAATTTTTTCAACTAGCATTTATTATTTTCAGGTTATTTTAGGCTGGTTTGGGCTGAAACTAATTATCGGCATTAGTCCGCCGATTATCAGGAGTTTACTGGAGTCATTTGAATATTATATTTTGGCATAAACAATCAGGCCTATTAGGTTTTTAAACTTGTTTGAGGAAAGGTAATAAATGAACATTGATTAAATAGCTAGTAGTTTATTAATATTTTCTTGTACTGTAACATTCGTGGGTTAGTCAACAATCAACTTCTTAACATGTATAGTGTTTTATTATTTATATATTATTCGGATTATAACAAATAACATATATAATTTGAAATTGATATTCCACCTTGGAGTTTTGAAATACCGTTAAAATTATGGTAGTGACACTCGGTTACCTTGTATTAAAAATAAATCAATGTAATTTAATGATGTGAATATCACAGAAGTGTAATACAGAAATTTAAATTTATTACATATCAAACTAATGAACTTTTTATAATTTGTAACAATAAACAATAATTTGTGAAAATGTTCATCTTCAGTACTGTACAAATATAAGAAAATATAATTATTTAGCTGGTCATGAAATTGGTTACAAAGCATAAATTAAATATTCTTATCTTAAACCCTATTAAAATTTAATATACGGTCGAAAGGCAGAATTTTATTCCCCACCAAAAGAAAAATTCCCTCCCTCCCATCCTGGATTCCCCTATTATCTTCATAATCTGATGTTATTTTAATTTTGCTTTTGAACTACAGAGTAGATTGAAGCGCTGATGATTGTATTATTTTCCCTAGTTGCCGTTGCAAAGTGCTTCTTGTAATATCAACATGAAAACAAGAATATTTGTTTCCGAAACAGTGAAACATTGGCATAAAGTGACACGAGACATTATAAAGCTGTAATAGTTCTCAATGATTAGTTAGATTCTTGGCAGTGGGAGGAACGGGGAAAAATGGGGAATTTGAAATTCACATTTCGACCGCATATTAGTTTTGAACAGACTATAGCATTTACAACTATTTGTTATAAGATTAATATGACAATATATCTAAATAAGAAATATTGTATGGTGTTGGTGGAGGGAGACCAGCAATTAACTGACAGTTCTCCTCCCGTGTACTATTTCGTTTTCCATCCAGGTGGACCACCAGTCTAAGGTGACTTCTAACCAGGGGAGCAGCCGAACAATCTTTTTGTCCGCGAGCCAGGATATTAGGGATGGACGGGTCTCGAAATTACGAGAAATTTTCGAGAAATTTTTAATCTCGTTAACCGAGACGAGATTTTATTTTGATCGAGATTTTTCGAGACGAGAAACAATTCGTGTATAACGATGAAAACGGGTATAAATAATCTACGAATTTAATACTGCACAATAAATTATTTTGAAGCAATGTGAAGTGTTTTATTTTCCTATCCTCCTCACAACTTCAAACTTAAATTGCCATCATAAACGACGGTTGGACTTCCAAGATTTGGACTGGACTGGAGAGTGGGAGACGGCTCTACGGACTGTTAGTGGTACTGACGATCAACAGTAGTGGGCGGAGTCAACATAGCTTCTGATTTATAAAATAATTCATTTGTTTGATAAATCTTTAGAACATTGGGAAAACTTTATAAGCAATAAACAATCATTATTTGACATTTAATTTCTTCAAGATGATTATTTAAAACTGATTCAAATAATTTTTGACAAATTTAAGAGCTGTTTTGACATTAGCAGTAAGAATAGTAGTGACAATCAGATGAATGACAAGAGACAAGATAGCCAATCAGGTTGAATAATGGCTAACCTCAAATATCCCACGTAATACATAATTTAATTTCCTTTCACTCTCTTAGCAGAGTTCAGCTATTTTAAGCCATAAATGCTTAAAATCGGCTGATGGTTGATTTTCAAGGTTTGGATACTAAAAAAAACTGAATAGGCCTATCAACAATAATTGTTGAACAGCAATAAATAGGTTGTGTTGAATACATAGAAAATCAATGGTCTTACCAGAACCATACAGGCTTCATGGCTACACTAATGCTTGCCTTTATTCAGTTAGGAGCAAATAAATAAAAACCTTACCACTAGCAGTAGCAGATGACAAATGGACAAATCAAGAATTACATGAATTCAAAAGCAGTGAAAGTTATGTATACAGGACTTGAATAGTTTGGAGAAATGAAAAGGAATAGCAAACAAAATGAGAGCTGAAGATTGTCTTATGGACAAAGAAGAAGAGAGAGTTGAAAATTAAAATCCTCCAATTAAAAGTTATTTCTTGTTAGCCTCCCGGTCTCTTCAAAGTTAGTAGGCCTATGCCTATTACAAATCTGTGAGTGAGGAAAAGCTCTTATTTGGAAACATTTTAAAGTAGGTTAATAGTGAAAAGTGTGAAACATGAAAGTGAAAAGTGTGAAACATGAAAGTGAAAAGTGAAGTAAGTAACTGTAACAGATGATTCTCTTTTTATGTTTTATTAAACGTAGGTCGGTAGGGTTTATGGTGAGCCTATATATTCTCAACCTTTTTATTGGGTACATTCCTTTATAGGCCTAGACCTTTTGTTAAGAAAGTGACTTTTTTAACTCCAGTTTATTAACATAATCAGCAATTTACAAAGAAATATTTGTTCCTTCACATTAATCAGGATTAACCATGTTACAAAATCAGATTAAAATCCCGAACGCACATTTCTCGTAATGTATGAGAGGGAAAATCTCGTCTCGATCTCGTCTCGAAATTATTTGAGATTAAAAATTCTCGTCTCGAACTGAAAATCCAATCTCGTCCATCCCTACAGGATATGAACCCGGGCCCGCTGGTTGATAACCCAGAGCTCCACCACTGAGCTACAACTGCTGCCTGCACATTTTAATACAATAAATATATTCTTAACATGTATAGTAAAACATTTACCTATTCACAATGTAATTTAAATTATTTGAGTTTGAACTGATGGACAAATAGTTTAAGTTAAAACCCTTACCATGGCAACACAACATTGCCACGAAGTAACTAATATATTGTAAAAGCAAACATCTCTGAAGGTAGATTGCCCATAAAGATATTTTTTACAGAAATATTGTAACTAATGATAAAAATAAATAATTAGTAGATACAATCTAAGAATACTGAGTATGCTGTGGGAAGAGTTTTTCTTACTTGCCTACAAAGTCCAAACTTGGTAATTGTTTTCATTTTCATTGATACATAATGAAATTGACAATACCTTGTGCCTTGTATACACACATAACAATAAACTTAGGCAGCAGTGATTTGAAATATAAACAATAACCAATAGTGTGTTATCATGCAAGTATAAAAAAATCCTCATTCCGATTCTATAGAAATATAGAACACTTTTACAAACTTGAACAAAATTTAATATCGGTATTTATTTAAAATTCCTCTATCCAACTCACATAGTATAGCCTAATATTAGTTAAGATACCTTATACATTATTTTTAATAAAACCAAAAATTTTTAATTCATAATTTAAAATTCCACAATATTTTTAAAGCAACTAAGACACTGACATTACAATACTCTATAGGCAGTGTTAATACTACACTAAACTTTCTATTATATCAACCTCTAAAGCCTAAATATTTTTAGAATAACAACAATACAGTAGACTCCCTTAAACATTCCCTTTTCAACCAACTCTGCAGTAAAATTAATAGCATTATCACTATCAATACTTGGCAAAAGTCAGCCTTTGTCAACGGAAAATTGAGTTATAGTTTCAATTGTTCATTTCAGTAAATTTGAGAATTGAATTTAGGTGGAGCAGGCAATTATATAATGGGAGCTAAGGCACTCTTAGCTTTTAAAAGACATTTTTTACATTTGGGCCTATTGTCTAGAAGAAACTGGTAAGAGGATGTCTACTGTATAATATATACTTGAGATTCAACAGTGAATAAAAACTACCTACAGACTAGTTTTATTATTTCAGATTAAAACCAAAGAGCATAAAAATAATTAGGTAGAATGTCATAGTATTGAAAAACTGTATATATTTATATAGATAATTAATCACTTTTACATTTTAAGCCTTTCAGTTGTTAGTCAGCTAGGGATATTTGATTATTTGTTGAAGAGTAGTTTTAACAGTAGTAAATCAAAGTTAGTTAAGCAGGCACTACTGTCAACTAAATTCTGCTTTAGAACAGAAAAGCATGTAGGCCATATAGTACTTTAAAATTAAGACATATACATCCTATTTTAGGCATTTTCAACCAAAATCCCATTAAATAAATTAATAAGTTATACGGGGAAGTTAGACAACATACTTTGAACACATTTCACTTAACACAATTAATTCTACTTAGCATACCGTATTAGTTAATATTTTTTTGTTTTGTTAGTGTTCTTTTTCTGTTTCTAGACATTAAATGTTAACAATCCCTGCACTCTTTGCAGAATAGGCAGGCCGGTTGAGGCGGATGTTATGGAGTCGTCTTCTTTGGCGTGGCCTCGTGGGCTTTGCGCAAACGGCGGCGGAACTCGCCGGGAAACTTGTCGTAGCACTTCTTGCAAACCGGCTTCAAATCTATCTCGTAAAACTTGGTCTTCTGATTCATTTTTTGGTCACAAACTGAGCAGGCGAAGTGGTGTACACACCAGGCCTTGTTGAGAGCGGTGAACACTGAAATAGAAGATGAACATCTCTAAGTTTTTTCCCTATGGATTGTGGGTAGACAAAACTACTAATAATGCATACTGCATAATTTATTCAGGAACCAATTTATTGTGCTTCATTTACAATTTAATATTTAAAATTATTTAACATATTATGGTAGGAACTAATCAGCAGATAGGAACTTCCTGTGTGTGGGGCGAAAGAGTTAGAGAGCACATCCAGTTAGAATTGACACTTGCCTCCAAAAAAAATCTATTAATCAGGAACCTCACTAAAATTTTACATTTTACCAATTAAACTTAATGTTATACCTGTTCGAAATTAATGTGCAATCAAAACGCGGACTACATTTTTATTTTTGGCTTGAGCTGTAAAAAGAAGCTCTTGCAACGACAAATAAGGGAAGTAACAAGATCAGTGCTATTATCTGCTCTGAATGTCAAGGGCGAAATTAAAATAACACTTGATTGTGCAGAAAGTAGGCAAATTCAGAACAGTAGAGAGGGAATTTTTATCGTGGTGGGAAATAAAATTCTGTCTATTAGTCTATTATTACTGCATATTAATTTTGAATGTGGTATAGGGACATTCTCAGAAATCGTTACACAAATTTCAAGTGTATCCAAAAAATTCATACACTTAGAAGGAGTGTCATTTTTTTATGTAACAACCATAGAAACATATAGAATCAGGAAATGGGCTCAGCAGAGCATTTTCATAAACTTATTGTAAGTAATATTAAATTAACAATAAATAAATCAACAATAATTAACGAACATTTCCCTTACTATATAGTGAGGGAAAGGATTCCTTGGAGTTTAACATGAAACTGTGTGATTTGTACAATGAAAACAACATTAATTACGATTAAGAGGGACATAATTTATTTTAAACATCAATAAAAATATAAATTTTACTGCATTAAATATAATAAATTTTTTTAATACTGAAATAAGCACTTGATTGTCATGTAGAACAAATTAATATAATATCATCACAGTTCTTCCTCCAAAAAGACCCATAAAATAAATTAAAAATACTACTCAAATTGAAATAAAAAACGGTTTTTAATAAATTCAATCTGTTAAGATTGAATTAGTTTAGTACTTAAATCTAAGTTCAATATATAGTGAAAGTTACTATGAAATAAAAGTTCTCTATTCACAAAAGCCGAGAGTGAGAATGGCAACATACCGTCGCCCTGGATGACCTGGTTGCACACGAAGCACAGGTTGCCGAACAGCTGGTGGTAGTGGGTCTCACAGTACGCCAGACCCTTCTTCTCGTAGTGACGGTGGCCCAAAAATGGCTTCTCGCACTTGGCGCACACAAAATGCTGCAAACGACAGAATAATTGTTAAACATGACACTCAGTGCGGAGTTGTCTTACACGTACATGTTATACAGAAAATAGATATTTTAGTTTTTTTTTTCAAAATTGCTTATTTACTTTCTGTATTGTTCATTAATAAACTTTAAAAATAATTAGGTACATTATTATTTCATAATTAAATGATAGTATAGAATGCGTTTTTGGCCCTTGAAACATTAAGTCTATTTTTCTCAACAAACTGATGTAAATTATAAAATTTTATTTTATGCTGTATTATAAGGAATAATAAATAAATAGGAATAAATAATACATAATAGGATGTTTGACTATAATTTTTTTTATTTACGGTCTAATATAACTAGAGGAGCTAAAAAACAATATTTTTACTCTTTTAGCTCAATTAATTGTGATTACATTTACTTTCTTTTTATACTAAGACCATGAATAAGAGTTTAAACACATCAAATAGAAGAAATTCAAAGTGACTAGCAATTTACAAAGTCATCACATACCTCAACGTGCCAATGTTTTCCCAGAGCAGTGACCACGCGCTCCTCGATGGGCCGACGGCACGCTCCGCAAATCGGGATTCCCATCTTGTCATGGCAGCGCAGGCAGTACAGCTCATTCTGTCGGAATATTTACAACACTGTATAAAACTGGAATAACAATCATGGGTTTTATATTGAGCCTAAAGGTTTTTATTCCATTGATAACGTACAACGGTTAATTGCTTAAAGTCTATCCAAAACACACATCAATTCTCATTTGCAAGTGTACAAATTAAATTTTAAATAATTTAAAATTTACATAATTAAAACTGCTGCTATTGCAATATTGCCTGCAATTCAATTGCACAGTGCAATAATTGTATGATACAATTACTTTAGAACAAAGAATCAGCTGAGGAAAATATTGAATGTGGAAATGAATATATTTCCGGAACTCAGTCTCAAGAATTACATATTTTGTAGCTCAGTAAAATTCAGTTTTTTCCTAGCTGAGAAGCCCTGACTGGACAATTGCTTCTACCGCATAAAGTTTTCCATAAACTTCAATAGAACTTGGATAAATCAAGACTTCAAGAGCAACTTCTTCGTCATTCTACTCGACGTACACTCCAATGAAAATATCTCATGAAAGATCTAATTTTACAAATGGGCAATAGTATACAGGGTTACTGCAAAAGCTGGAAATCACATAATATTTTATCAATAATTTAGTTAAAAGTTACAAAAATTAAACTGTGCTCTTAGTTTAAAAAATAGGAATTCAATTGAGTGCCAAAAACCTATTTTTTCACGCTATGAAGTGTCCAAGTCTGACGGGGATGGCCCATTAGAAGTCAATAGATAATCTTTAATGTCTTTATTTTATAAACAATATGCCACAATCCTGACATCAAAAGGTCAAGGATTTAAGTATGTGTAAATTTTAAGTTTTAGCAATATGATTTCAATGAGAAGTTTGATTACCTGTCATTTAAGGCACCGTTATCTATTTGAGGTCGGGTTTGCGGCACTTTACTGTGCTGACACCTTTTATTTCATGTAAACATCAACCTATGCTTACATTGATGATTTTCTACTGATCCCTCATGGGACGTCCATTGTCTAACTTGAACCATCAGTCACAACATTAAAAATTGGGTTTTTAGCCCTCAGTTGAAGTGTCAGAGTTTTAACCTTCAAGCTTAATAAAAGATAAAAATATTAAGCCGATCCAGACTTTTCAGCATCCCTGTATGATCGCAATGAAAATTAATAAATGGTTAATATAGACACTTATTTGTGATTTAAATGCATGCACACAAATTTGTAATAAAATGCTGGTGCTAACAAATGAATATGAAAGTTTGAACAACATTGGGCTCTACTTTTACTTTGTATTAGAATACAACTAAGGAACATTTTTAGCAATGAATACCAATGTTAGAGTTAATTCAACCAAACTTGATCACTAACCATATCATTGGCTGTGAAACCCGGACGGCTCTTGACTTCTCGAGCATCGGAGTTGAGCTCCACTCCGCACGCAGCGCAGTTGAAATGGTATGGGTGGTAGACCTCGCCTCGGAATCGCAGAGGCTTCTCATCAATCATGCCACTGCAGAGAGAAAAACTCTTTTTCATCACACTGTACGGGAAACAGCTATATTCATCACCAGCTGAAAGTGTAGAAAAACCGTTTTCCCTCTCTAGAGAGGGAAAATCAGCTGTTGATTTTCCCACACTAGTAATTACTTATGATTACTGACACAAGTAGCGCTAGCAGTGCTAAGAGTATATTATTCCCTAAATCAGCTGTTCTCAATAATGTAATCAGCTGTGTAAAACAGAATCACTGTTTACATTGTACTGCGGAAATCAATTGAGCATCCATTGGTGGTTTCTTAAACTTGCATTATTTAATTAATTACTATTATTAATTATCTACAGTGTGATGAAAAATATCGTTCATAACTCGAGTAGAAAGTGTTATTCCGTGCCTTGATCGAAATTCCGCCTTGGCCCGGAAAAGACACTTTCCACTCTTGTTATGAAATATACTATATAATCATTGTATACAATCATATTGAATATTAACTAACAGTTATATTCAGGAAAATATAATAGGAGATTGGAAGATACCTCACATATTGTTCATATCAAATATTTAACAGAGAAGTAAGTTTTTCTTACTAACCTCAATTGTTTGAAACAACATTATAAAGTTAAAAGTTTACATATAAATACCAGCAGCATGACTCAGCTGAATTACATTTTTTTACACAGGAAGTGAACATCAAAACGAAACTATCCAGCTTCCCTCACGTGTAGTAACTTGATGAAAATATGAAGGATATAATTTTAGAACATCAAAATCAAACAAAAACAGTTTTTGCTCATTTCCTATTGAGAGATTTAGGAGGTGAGTTCTTCACAACAAAAGAAAGATTTATCTGATTGGTTATGGTTTTATTTTAGTAAAGCGATGTTAAGGATGGGAACGGAAGTCTCTTGATTCCTAAGACCTTGATATTTAAGGCAGATAAACCAACCGCGTTTTATGTCAGGGCAGAGGCAGTTACCGAAGGGGCAGTTGATCCAGGGTGGTTGATAGAAAGTGTCCTGTAATGTCTATTCTTTATTTGAGTGATATACATATACATCAGAGCAAAACTTAACAACAGCACCAGTGGCAACTCTCCCATAAGGATTCCCGGTTGCCGCCCCCCCCCCCCCCCAAAAAAAAAAACAAACTGATAAAAAAATTTAAATAAATATATTTAAAAATTTGTATTATGTGTATATTTAACAGAATTACAATTGTTTGGTCATACGTTGAAGATAGAAGCAGATTGTACCAAAATAAATCTAAATTCGTCAACGAATTTGCTGTACTGGGAAGGGTCGACATTTGATGTCAGTTGAATAATGCTCACTCTGGATAATGCGCATAATTTATTTAAGGGTCATCTTCACCTCTGTTACAATGATTACACCCCTCCGCATTCCCCTTTATTGGACGGTGTTTTTAGAATATTTAGTGTTAAAAACTAATTTTTCTATTAGATTTATTTATTTATTTATTGGCAATGAACGGCATATGCCAGTATACAAAAAAAATTACAGTGAAATGACACAATACAATTCATCAATAACACATTTGAACAATACATTAATACATTTTAGCATTCAAGATGACATATTAAGAAGAAAATTTACTTTCAAAGAAATTACGTGCAGAATATTATTATGAACAAGTGAAGACATATTGCTTGAGTGAAATTATTCCTAACATTACAATACAATAATAACAATACAATAGATTAATGTTGGATATAGGTCACTCATACCTTATGAGGTTAAACTAGATATAGAGTGATAAACACATGTTAATTTTTTGCCCCCTGTTGATTTGGGCCCATTCTATCCACGATTCCCATTGTTTCCTTGGTAACCAAATTCGTTTCCTTGGTTACCAGTGTTAGCTATTCTGATTGGTCACAATAATCTTAAAAAAATTACAGATTATACTTCTAAAACATATGATTATTTGCTGTTTGTGTTTAAAATCAATTTGATTTGATAGTCTGTGAGCAGGCTATTTTAGTTGGTTACCATAGAAACATCGGAGAGGTGTGGGTAAAATGGCAAATCACTGGTGGGGAAGTGTAAACAAAGGCACCAAGTACACAGCGGGATTCGAGGGTATAATGGTGCCAATCAACATGGGGGACAACTTCCCTTTCTTTGTATCACTCTAGTATATCTAGTTTAACCTCGTTGCTAATACCCAATGTATTTGTTAAAACTAATTGCATTAATACAAAAAAAATCTTAAAATTAAGTAGACCTACTTTTCTGAGTTACTGAGAATTATGATTTAACATTTTGAAACGTTTAAGGTATGACAGTTTGAATGTAACTATGAAACTAAATGATTACCAAGTTTCAAGAAAACCATTTTAAAAATGACATCCAAAACAGGGGAATACAAATCAATGTTTTGCTCAAAAATCGTATGGTTTACCTTGCCGACTGTCTAACTTAACTGACTTAAAGGTGAAGATGACTCTTAACAACAGTTACAATTAAGTCCTAAATTTATTTTCATATTCTATTAAACTTTGTTGACACCGCCAGTAAAGTGCATGTATCGGTACTCACTGGCACTTGTGGCAGGTGTAGCGGCCCATGCCAGTGGCGCGGGCGCGCGCCCGACAGTCGTGGCACAGCGCCTGACCCTGGTGTCGGATGAAGCCCAGGTCCGCCAGCTCCTTGCTGCACTCCTCGCACCGGAAGCACCGCGGGTGCCAGTTGGCATTCATCGCCTTGATCACCCGCCCGATCACAAACTCTCCTACACGCAAACTAATTTATTAGATATTGCAATCATTTTATTTATGACGATTCTAAAATATGGTTTTTTCACTCAATTGCTGACATAGTGTGAAAGTTTGCCGAAAGTGGGCTAAAGAAAAGAGTAATGTAGGTCTACACTGAAATCTTGAGTTGAACTTAACTTACAACAGAGGACACTTCTAATTTTTTTTCTAGTTTTGCGATGTGTTGTTAAAAGTATCGGTGAGTGCATTGGAGGAAACTCTAATCAGCAAAAAAGCAGTTCAACACAAGGCAGTTAAGTAAGTGGCCTGTGGTGGTCCGAAGTACATAGTCTTATTGGTCCATGTCATTTAAATCAACTAATGCCAAACTATTACAGGGTGTCTACTGCCAAAGGGATACAAAAATCAGTGACTTTTTGGTGACTTTTGGGGGTGAAAATTGTTAAAAATCAGTGACTTTTCCATCTCTAAGATAGAAAATGTTGGGGGAAAATTGTTAAAGTCGCAAAACTTTTGCTCGCAATCGCATTATTTTCGCAATTTATACTAAAAATGTGTGACTTTTCTTCCATTTTAAAGAAAAATCAGTGACTTTTTGGTGACTTCGGTGACCATTAACCAAAATCAGTGACTTTCAGTGACTTTTGGTGACTTTGGTGACCAGTAGATACCCTGTATTATTATTTTGATTTATGACAATGTTGAAGAATCATAGTGTAGCTAAAACCTATTTTCATTTCAATAATTTTGGTAAAATTGAAGACCTTTCACAAAATACATACCACATTTGGCACAACATGGAGCAAAGAGAACATGAAAGTCATGTTCACAATACTTCCTCCCTTCAAACTCATAGAAAGTCCCATCCGGAAATGGACGAAAGCACTGAGCACAGCTGAAACAAAAAATTTCACAAAATTCAGCTGAGTCTATACAAATTTAGGCTACCCTTACAAATTTACATTATTGAAATGTCTCATCCACTTTTCAACTTTTAACTTTCAGTATAATTGGATTGTGGAGCGTATATGATTGACGCACATACAGTAAAACTGCAATACAATATCATATTTTTGCAGGACATTCCAAGACTACTTGGATTAGTGAGCCTTTCTAATGCTATAACAATAATTTTGAGGTGGACGGTCAGGCTATATACTATTTGTAACAGCTAAACAACTGACAAGTAATGTTACACAAAAGTCAAAGATCTATTTCATTTACTTTGTTAGTAGAATACCTGGGTAACAAAAGTTTGTTTAAAACAGTTTTTCATGATAAAATTTTATTCACCTTTTGGACATGTCCACAGTAAAAAAAATCCTATGGCTTTTAGTGGAGGTAGAACAGCAACTAACTGACAGTTCTCCTTGCTTGAAATGCCTGCACATTTTTTGTTTTCAATGCAGGTGGACCAACAGCTTACGCAACTCCCGAACCACAAGAGCAGCTGAATGATCTTTAAGTCAGTGAGCCGGGATTTGAACCCGGGCCCACTGGTTGATAACCTAGGGCTCTACCAATGAGCTACGGCTGATGCCTCCACAATATAATAGACTAGACACTAACTGAGTAGACTCCTGAAAATCCAACTTATGTGGGACCAGGACCCTATCTGATTATAGAAGATTACTGGAGGTATCAAAATTGCTGAGTAACATCTCAGCAATGTGAAAAACAAGGTAAAAAGGGTCAAATGTGTTACAAACAAAAAAAGTAGTTTTTTTTTTTTAATTAACATGACAGAGAACGTAAAACTTGAAAATCTATTACAACAACAAAAACAAATAAAACATCACACTGATCAAGGAAAGGTGTATACATATCCTAAATACTCACACAAAACACTGAGTGTGCCAAAGTTCACCGTTGGAGTTGACAATTTTCTCATGGGGCTCAAATCCATCCCCACAGCGGGAACAGAACATATTCCCCACATTCATAGTAACACTGTAAAATGATAAGTATATAATTAATAATAGAATAAACAAGTTCTCTAGTTAGAAGTAATCAATCACACATTTATGGGACTAGGTACTTCATTATGTTAGCTTATTCAGAATCAACATATTTCCATAGCCATTTATCATACGGGATACTGTTGTGGGGCCACTCCCCGGCATGTGCCAAAATATTACTGCTTCAGAAAAAGGCGTTACGCATCATTGCTTCAGCTGGTTACTTAGATCACTGCAAGCCTATATTCCAACGTTTGGGTATTCTTACAGTTTGCAGCCAATATGTTTTTAACTCACTAGTATTCATGAGAGAAAATTACTCCACATTCGGACAACGACAAGATGTTCAATATACAAGATGTTCATCAGTACAATACTAGGAGAGCAGGAGACATCAACATCCCATCATGTAGGCTGTCAAAACCCCAAAACTGTTTCCCAGTCACAGCGGTGAAATTTTACAACAACCTACCAGTTGAAATTAGACACCTGGACAAAACTAAGTTTAAGGGCACTATCCACTCAAGATTAATAAATAGGCCTATGTACTCGATTAGTGAAATTGATAAAGAGCCACTATTTTAGTTACCGGCGCCATCGAAGGGAACTTAAAACTAGTAGGCCAACAAGCTAACTATGACGCAATCTATCTGGTGTTTCCAGTCATCGATGAAGGATTCAAGTATCAAGTATCAAGTAAGTATCAAGTAAGTATTGAAAAAGATGGTCATTTCATGCACTTCTGTTCAAATCTCTCCATCCAGGATACAACATTCTTTCATCTTCAACATCCTACTCTAGTTATTTAATTATTATGAATAGTTTTACCTGGTTTGGCAACTGAGGTACATAATTATAGAACAAAAATAAAAGAAATAAAAGTATTTTACGATAACCAACCTTAAATAATTTCACAGAAGAATTGCTTTGAGAATACAAAGGATAGCTACCCAGCTAGTGAGCTAATTTAACCAATTGCCTACTCACAGCTCCACAATACAAAACTGTTTTGGTACCACTGGTGAGTGTGGACAATATTAGTTGATGACCATTTCCAATAAAACGGAATAAGTTTGTTTTATAAATAAAGAACTAAATTTGTTGAATTTAGCCTGTTATACAGCCTGAAAAGCTGAAAAGTACGATGAATGATATTAAAAATACTTTTTTGAAGCTGGGGTTTTCGATTGTAAATTTAATTGCCTTATAAACTCTTGAATTATAAATAATTTTATTAGTCTGGTCAAAACAAGATCACAGTTGTCACTTTTGATACCTCACCTAATAAATTCTCAAAATTTTACTACTTAGTAAAAAAAATTTTTGTTCAAGAATTATTAATACAACTAACATTCTATATTTTGAATATTTTTTTTAATTTTTTAATTAGTTCTACTCCCCTAGATGTAGTAGGCCTCTGATAAAATATTAAAAACAAATTTTTTAAACCACAGGCAATACAACGTCAGTAACTTTGTTGGCATAATGCATGTTCTATTATAATAACAAGTTTAGGTTTATTGACATTTTGTAACTGAATTATATTTTGGTATTAAAAAGATCACTCAAAACACGACAATCCTCCATTCTAAAGAACTTTTTATAGCTGCATACACAAAATTAAATTAATAATTTTTATATTTTTAATAACTTTATAGTGTTTATTATTTCAGCAGTTTCAAAACCAAAACGGAAGCCTACCTCGGAATCACTTTCTGATTCCTTGACCCCGAATCAGCCTTGATTGAATGAATTCCTCCACTAACCGGCCTCGGATTCCGCACAACCCCTGGCAGAGGCTTGGGAAAAAGAGGCAAAGGTTTCACCTCGTCAATATCTTCATAATCATCCTCCAATTCCTTCTTTCTACGAAGATAAAGTTTGCTATGTGGCAAACCCAAAAGTTCCACTGGTTCAGGACTCAAATCTGGATTTCTAGGCCTCACCGACATTGCACTATTCACTGTTCACTCAACACTGGCAACTGAATTGAGTTTAGCACATGACTCACAAACATCACCTTGAGTCTACTACGGATGGTTACGACAGCCGGTTATCACGAGTTATCAGTGGAGAATGAAGTTGAGTGTCGATCGGCCTCACAGAGCAATAAAACTGTTGTTGCCTCACTCCACATTCTTATCAACTGTTTACACAACATTCTCAAATAGAGGTTGCCACCGGTCAATCTGTCAACTTGTAAGTATCCAATTCACTGGGTCTCAATCTTAACTTTCTCAATTTGATTCTTTTGGAAAACTATTAGTCCAGTTTTGGAGTTTTAAGTTTTAATCATTATAAACTATGATTATAACCTTTATTAAAATAAACATAAGTAGGCCTACTATTGTAATTAGGAAACTCCTTTTCATCAATTTTATTACTATTTGACCTTCTTGAGGCAGGAAAGCTTCAAGTGTATAGTAATTTAGAAAAAAGAATAAATTTTTAAAGTCATTAAGAGAAAATTAAGAGGCTACATAATCTATCGAACCAGAATTATTGAAACAGGAATTATAGGCAAATTAACTAATCAAACACATGAACATAATTTACATATTTAGCTATCAAGCCAAATCTTTACTTAGGAAATAGGATGTCGTTAAAAATATTAAAGGGAACAACACTATGTGCAGTCTCTATCACTGTAAAATCATATAAGCCTGGTAGTGAATAACTTGTAACTAGTGTCACAAACCTGTTTACGTACTTGATAACCTTCAGAAAACTTCAGTAAGGCTACAGATGATGATGATGATGCAACATTTTAAGGCTTAAATAAAATATCATGGGGTGAATGCCAAACCAATAAGTTTAGCTTGTAACTTAATTTACACTTTATTGCTGTTTATAAAAAAAATTAAGGTGGTATTATATGCTTACTATGAATTAATAAAAATAAACAAAAGTTACATTTTTAAAAAGTTGTATTCAAAATTTACATTTTTTTCACAATGTATATTGCCAATTGATAAAGAATAATTTTTACAAAAAATTAGGAAGATTTTATATTGTACAACACATTGCAGAACAGTCGGGATATAATGTAATGTAATAACTAATATTTTACAACAAAATAAAGTTAAAAAACTTCTTAAGCTACTATTTCTAGCATTATTTAAAAAAGTTACTTTCAATCAACAGATTCAAAAACTATTTCAGCAACCGTAAACATACTTACCCTGGCATTTGTCACACAAAAAAGGCTTCACTGGTACAAAGTAATCTGGAACAGTTAAATATTTCCCATTAATTTAACTAAACATTTAATATGAAATCACAAATTTATATTCATCTAAGGAGTTTACTGGTACGGTACAATAGACTCTCTCTTCACCGGCCATCTCGGGACCAGGCCTCGACTGGTTAATAATTTGGCCAATTAAACCGATGTACATTAAAAAATGCCAACCTACAATTTTATATGGCCTAAATGCAATTATGGCTTGTAAAAAAAAGAACTCTAAAAAATCTTGGGGTGCTAGGTCCAGTCACAGTGTGGATCAGTACATTGCACCTTCACCAAAATCCATCATTTTCAACAACTTCATCTAGGAGCGAAGGCCTACTGACACCCAGTGCCACCCCGAGGGCGGGGCGACCGGGGCAGCTGCCCCGGGCGCCACGACCAAGCGGGCAACGCCTGCGGAAATGCCCGCAGCCATGGGGCCGGTTTTATAAAGGCTCAAACTTCACAAAAATTGTAAAAACACGAAAACTTAATATAATTAAAATGACATTAGATATAAATTAGAATGACTGATCATAAAAATAATATGTTATATTTGTTACCGTATTTTAAAATTTTATTTGTCTTTGAAAACACAATTCTATAGAACTGCTGCGTTAGGTTAACTTGTAGTCTGAGATAACGATATTGTTATGGTTGCATTGATGACTCCAGTTAAACATTATTCTTGAATCAAAATCGTTTTTGTAAAAACCATTGTTTTTTTATTTTTTATTTTTTATTTAGTACTCAGTCAACAGTTATAGGATTTTTGAGGAGCAGTTTTTTTTTTTTTTTTTTTTTATAGCGTGTGACAAATACATACCAAATATAATACCGAATAAAAATACATAAAAATAAATAGGCCTACCAAATATTTTAAGACCAGACTCAGACCCCATAGTCCAGGCTCTGAACAGGTTGAGCATGCACGAAAGTCTAACAAAATTTGACTTTGGATTATTGTTGAGGACATTTAGTAGATGTAAAAAACCGATGTTGCCACATTTCCAGAATGGGCACAACACGGGGGACGGCCTCTAGAGGAAGTCGTAGAGGAAACTGTATTGGCCTATGTCATGTTGTATATCATTTTAAAGGCCTTCGAATGTAGATTCGAATGCCACAAACCCGATCTCCAAAGGTCGAATATAACGCGAGTTATTGCGTTTTGAAATTTCGGCAAAATGCTTTTTATGCAAAGTTTAACTACCTGCCATTTCTGATTCAAGCATTCATTTAAGGTCGGCTTTGCGGAATTGCTTTCTGTTAAACATGATCCTAAAGCTCACGTTAAATATTTCATAAAAGATTTCATGGGTTGTCCCCAATCAGGCTGAAAATCATAATGTAATCATAATATTTCTGACAGCAATTGAAGACGGCAAATGAAGACTTAAAACATTTAACTTGATTTTCAGGATCTTTATAAAGAGTAGATAGATAGAATTCAAATAGAGTTGAAAACAATGTTGCCAACTCGACATCAAATGAACGTCTGAGCCAGAAATGGCAGGCAGTCAAATTTTGCATGAAAGGATTTTACCGAAATTCCAAAACGCAATAACTTGCGTTATATTCAACCATTAGAGATCGGGTTTGTGGCATTTTAATCTACATTCAAAGACCTTTAAAATGATATATAACATGACATAGGCCAATACAGTTTCCTCTACGACTTCCTCTAGAGGCCGTCCCCCATGTTGTGCCCATTCTGGAAATGTGGCAACATCGGTTTTTTACATCTACTAAATGTTTCCAACAATAATCAAAAGTCAACTTTCGTTAGACTTTTAGTGCATGCTCAACCTGTTCAGAGCCTGGACTACCATGGGTTGTCCTTGTCAGCAAATGGTTGTGCCAACAAAGCTTTATAGTGCAAGTGAATCTTTTGATTAGTTTATTCAAACTAAGAGCATTGAAATTTATAGCCATGCATCTAATTTAATTTGTTTCTCCGACTGTAATTTATCATAACAGTTCACAAGGTACGCCAATTAATTAATTTAGGGGGGCGCAGATGAAAACCTCGCCCCGGGCGCCTATTACCCTCGCGGCGGCCCTGCTGACACCTTTCAGGTTCTTAATGCTTCCATTCAATATACACTTCGTCACTTCGTATTGTATTATGATCGGCTGAGGTACCATGATGAAAGATGTGGAAGTTCTAAATCTTCTTTGTACAAATTTGAGTTATCAGATTTTTTAACGTACCGTACCATTCTAAAACTGGAGATTTCCTTGCACCTCATGATGCCTGCACTGTTGTGGTTTTATTTATAGTTTAAAAGTTTGAGTTCTTGTTGAATAAAACTTTAAGAGTTCCTCTATTAAACATAACAGTTAACCCTAGATCTGGCGTTCATGTTTGACACCGTTGGCAGAGCCATTTCTGCCTTTTTGTAGTGGTACCATATATTTTGTCACACAGACCAATTGCTTTGGAATAAGTGTACACATATATATATTTACTGTTTCTGGGATAAATTTACAATAGAATGGTATAAGAAAATATATTTTCAAGCAATGCGTTTAGGCGTAGAAGCAAAAAGTTTGCAAATGTTTGGATTCAGCAAAATATAAATTTTGAAAGCAACCCGCAAGAAAGCCAACAAATAATTTTTTTCACTCTTGACCTAAATGTAAAAGTTGTTTTAAATATGATTCCCTACGTAGAAATATCATTGTTTTTTAAATACTCCCAAACAAAATTTTTGTATAAAAAAATTGTTAACACTAAAAAAAAAACAAGAAAATTGCACACTTTTTTATTGTCATATATAAAATAGTGGAATGCATTTAGAGTAAATAGATTTGATACTGCATGATAGAGAAATAACTGGTCTTTCAAAAAATATATAATTGTATGGTTTGAATTGTAAAATGTATGAGTAAATGATGTCAGAATGTAAGACTTCGAATTTTTTGTTACGAAAACCTAATTTTTATGAAATTTTCAAAGCAACATAAAATTTATAAAACAAACCTTATAAAAATTCTGAGATATACAAATTGTAGGGAATTTATTCTAATTTCAGGAAATATATAATTATTGTATAAATTTACAACACAAAAAGGTGTACAGGTGAATTTTTGATAATGCGTACCGATTTTACAACCTCAAGCATTGATTGTTTTCCATGCATTTCACAACTGTATAAAATATTGTAATAAATTGATTTTTTTAGTAAAATGTGATGTTGATATTGTAGGAAATATATTGTAGTTTCAAAGAAAGTTACATTTTGGTAGGCCTACCTATTATAATGCCTACCGATATTTACGACCACCATTTTGGGCCAAGACGAAGAAGATCGGAGATCGGAGAAATCAGGGTGACCTTTCAGAAGCTCGCAAAACAAAATTTACCGTCACAACGTGAAGCAAGTCACATCAAAGTAAAGAGCAGTTCTTCTTCTTTCTTTCGCTGTAAATATATTCCAGAAAAAATAATTCTAAAACGTAAATATTATTTGTTTTATAATCGTCTTTTTAGTGACGACCGCCGCTGAGGCCATTGTCGCTCAGGCACAAAAACCTTACTTTATTGAAAAATATTTTCTGTCGTAACTATAATAGATACAAAAAACCTGTCAACAGACGACTCGTAGTCCGAGAAATTTCGGTTTCTATGGTAACACTAGAATTTCACTGTGTTTCGTATTAACTTTTCTGTCGATCGACAAAAACAGCTGTTTTGGTGATCACATGCCGAATATTTTCGCCGCGACATCAAATGTTGAAATCTCTTGAAATTTCGAACTATGTTTCTCGCTACATAATAGGCGCTCAATAGTGTTTTATATATGAATATGAATCCTCAGAACCTCCTCTTTCTAATGGTATAAGATTCATTGCGGTTTAAAACGGTTTTCATATTTTTATTTTAGAAAGTTCCGACCCATGTCGATATTGTCACAAAAGTGACGACGCCGCTGGTAATCGCACTCAAATCGTCACAAAAGGGACGATCGCCAGATCTAGGGTTAAATAAATTATCTATGTGCACCTAAACAAATTATATATATGTATATGTAAAAACAATGAGTTAAGACACATTCTTGTTTATTTATCTTTATCGTTTTATCGTTTTATTTATCGTTTATTTATCTCGTTGTGATAAATGCGCGAGAGTAAATAACCCTTTATTTCTGTATTATCATTTGATCTGTTTTAATGTTATTTTATACTTGTTGAAAACTTACAGATGTTTATTTTACTTGTTGACATCTTGTTCATTGTTTTATTTTCTTCAAACTTCCATCTCACTGACAATCAACTTAATTTAAATGTAAGATCAGTTGTTTTTCTATAATGCCAACTTATTGTTGATGAAATAATGTGACTCAGTAGCTTTTAAGTTATCTGTATTTTTGACCTTGTTTATTGTACTAACTATGTACCTAAAGACAATGAAGCATATTCTATTCTATTAGGATTCAAGGTTATTAAATTTTTTTGGACACGGTGTATTATACATTAAGAATAATATTAACATGAGTTGAACTAGGCAAGTGAATTGTATGTAAAGAAAAATACTCCGTTTAAACCATACTGAAATGTGAATTGGTGTTTATTGTTGTGATGTAATTAGGGCTTCCAATGCAAAAACAATCAACCAGCAAAAGTTGGCATAGCAAACACATTTAATATTTTAGTTAAGCTATGAGAAGTTTTATAAGACCACGGTACAGACAAAATAAATATAAATCTCTTTTGCAAATTTACAATAAGAAGGTAGGGCTAAAAGCATACCAAACAATGAAATTCAAATTATTTGTTAACAATTACTGGAGTATAATAAATGGATTAAATAATTGACAAAAAATGGAAACCACACCCAAAATAGGCTTAATTAAGGTTTTTAATATTCCTGCAATAGGCCCTATTTTTAAATTTCAAGTCACAACACGCTTAGATTACACATGTTAATTTTCAGTAATGTAGGCCTAGGCTACTATGTTTATTCTTTAATTGAATTTTTTTTCTGACTGTAGTAATAAGGTAAATTTTATAATGAAACCAAAAAGTACACAAACTTACAGTGTTTGCAAACAGTTTGTCTGTAGGCAACGACTAATAATCAATCATCAATCAATAATAATTGAATCGATTGTTTTGATATGATCGATGCATCGATTTTGGAATAGCCTATTTTCTATTTCTAATAGCTTTTGGGAGAAGACAGGAAGAAGTCCCAGAGCTGCCAGAACTGACAATGGAAAGCCAGACACAATTTCTAGGAATGACTATCGACAATGCCCTAGCCTGGAACAATCACATTGATACACTCTCCAAAAAACTGAACTCCTGCTTATATGTTTTGAAAAGAGTAAACTTTGTGAGTGACGAAGCTACAACAAAAACTGCCTACCACGCATTGTTTGAGTCCCACTTGCGATACGGCCTTGCAGTTTGGGGAGGCACAACAGCAGGGAACCTTAATAAAATTCTGCTTCTTCAGAAAAGAGCAATCAGAATTATGGTCGGCCTTGGCCCAAGGGAGAGCTGCAGAAATGCCTTCAGAACTGCAAATGTGTTAACAGTCATTGGCCTATACATAAAAGAAGTCATACTATATGCCACAATCGAACAGCTGCAACGAGGCCATGATATACACACATACAACACCCGTCATGCATCAAACTTTCACCTCCCTCTACATCACACTGCATCATACGAGAGGAAACCATCATACATGGGGAGAAAACTCTTCAACCTCCTACCAGAAGATCTAAAGATGCTGAACATGAAGAAATTGAAGACAGCCCTGACCAACTGGCTCATCGACCGACCATTTTACTCCATCGATGAATTCCTGGACTGGAGGAAGAATGAAGAACCTGGACTGGCCTAATGAAGAAAAAAAAAACTATGTAAAATTGACGCCATTGCATTTCTCTATGTTATGTTAATAAAGAATTTGTCTATTGTCTATTGTCTATTTCCCATAAAATCCATGAGGATGAGAGTAACTTATGTAGGTTTGCCGTCATACGGGTTTTATTGGTAAATATAAGTTAAACCCTACCTAGTGAATGTACATATTAAATTTTATCAGGTTATGGTGTTCTTTTTATTTTCCCCAAAAACACCATATAGGGGTGAGGACGTAGGTTTGCCGCCATGTGGATTTTGTAAGCAAATATAAGTTAAACGCTTCCTAATGAATGAGCATACAAAATTTTATCAAGATACCGTATATCAATAAATAAGCAAGATAGAAGGTTTTGTTGATTTCCTATAAGAATAACATGGAAGACATAGTTTTTTTATTTTCTCCATAACCTTTTAAGCTACCTAGGTAAAAAATTCAAACTAGGCCTACTAGATTGTTTGTTTTTTAAGCTCTTTTAAATGGTTTAAGTTAAAATTATGTTGAAATCTATAAATAGAAGTAGCCTAAAAAGAGCTAAAACACCATTTTTTACCCTTTTGAAACCCCATAAAACCCTGTTACCATGGTCCGATCATTCTGGTTCGCAAACTCATACGAGTAGATGCTGGCTTAAACCCCTGTACCAAATTTCATCAAAATTGGAGGTTCCGTACAGAAGTTATTGTGTTAACGGACACATAGATATATGTCTTGATATATTGATAGGTAGCCTATATATAAATTTGAACGAATGGTGTTTTTTGGCTTCTAGGGACCTCAAAACAAAAAAGTATTATGGTCCTGGGCTTAGGTCTTATCGTGACTACTACCGTAATAGCGTATTCCCTATAAGGAAATTCGCTAACACATGCGCGAAATAGCAGACAGAAGCCAGTAACTGTGCGAGCAGTTGAGTAGCAACAGTTGTACAATCACCGATAAAGTAGCCTACGGTAGTAACTTACACGATCACAGTGTCACAGTCACAGTTTCAGTTTGCGCCGCCGCCGCAGTAGCAGCGTCGACAATCACCGGCACCGTTAATCACCGATATCAGATACCTTGGAGTAACAGTTAGGCCTACCACAGTGGTTTTTTAATATCAGTGGAAAATGTCAATGACTCGATTTGGATCCCATAAGTAATTGCTTATCCTATCCATTGCCAGTTTCACATTCATGTTGACACTCAGAACATGGTGTACAGTCTTATTCCATAGGCTATTTTACTTTCTCCAGAGGGGAATCCCAAAAGAGATTGTCATTTCCTATAGGCTAGCTATAAGATTGAAATACTATTATCAAATTTTAAATCATTATTTTGTGAAATGGCACAAGTTAGTCTCTATAAATTCATTGGCCAATGGAATAGGCCTAAGTAGAACTAGCCTACAAAGGCTGATCCAAAAATTGAGTAAATAACATTAACCTACAGTACAGTATCTTGCAAACCAAATAACAAACTTTAAACCATTTACAAAGGAAATTATACATATATATGATATAGCATGTTAAGATTCGCTAGTTATGACTACATCATTCCCTAGGCCTACTTTGGGACCTGTGTTTGGGTCTAATAACTTAGGTAAGGAATTTGTCTGGATTAACATAAGTTATGTATGTGTGATTTATCCACACAAGCAAAGCCAATAATGGCTTCCACATATCATAAATAAATGCGGGTAACTTAAGCTATATTAATTCTTTAAAATACTACCTCCATAAAAACGAATGAGTTCATGGACACAAATAATTTTCTCCAAGTCCAGCCCCACCTCAGAAACCTCACAACTGTTTCTACAAACAACTCTAACCATATTTGGTTATTTTATTTTGACGTTCTATTTGACATTGGCACAGCCAGTACAAGGAGGATAATTTTTTGTATATTTTTCGTAGTCCATTACTATATGACATGTTAGTTTTGGCGCTCTAATTATAGATGTTTTTTTTTTAGTAAGTCCTATATACAAATTCGCTCTCTGGCTCAAATTAACCTAGCATTGCTCGTTGGTTTTTATTTACTTTTGTTATAGTGTCATGGTAATAAAGCTACTCAATTTCCACCATGAAGGAACCAACTATACCTCTTCAAAAATAACAGCTGTTTCCAAAGGACTGTTTAACATTAATGTTCCTTTATTTTTGTATATACCTTTTTGTTGTTATTTCGTTACCAAAATAGCAACCCGTAAAACCAATGTTAAATATTACGATTTTAAAACTTAAATTTAAGCTAAATTCGATATTTCCTGCGATTGAGACGGTTTCCAAACTTATTTTTGGGTCAAAACATCCTTTAATGCAAAATCTATCCGCTATATTTCGAGATCGAAACACACTTCCCTTCAGATATTGCTCGTATTATAGGATTGCCATACGTCTCGGTTTGACCGGAACTGTCCCGGTTTTTCGCTGTTGTCCCGGTGTCCTGGCCGGTTTTGCTTTTGTCCCGGTTTCTAAAATTGACAAAAAATATTATTAATAATAAAATATCAATTTATTTTGTTTTCTTTCTGAAAATAAATATTCTTACAAAATTTTATACAGTAAAATGTACTACTAACATGCCAATTCAATTTTTAGAAGACAATAAAATTTATAGTAAAAATGAAATTTTACATCTGTAAGGTGGGGAATAAAGATATTGACTGGGCAAGTCTAGTGCACTTGGACGTGGAAGGAAGAAATAGACATATAATTGAAAAAAGGTATGTTCTAGTCAAATGTCTATGACAAGAAGAGAAGATTTATTACTGTTGCAACTTCATTTTTATTCAAGAAGGCGTAGGTCTTATCTTTTGAGCATGTGTAAGAATAATAAACTAACCAAAAATATACAACTGCTACTATCATTTAATTTTTGTAGTTTTGATTAATTTCTTACACAGTTCTAAACATTTTAACTCTCTCAGACTAAAATGAAATATTATATCCATAAGATACAAACTATTTCTAAAATATTAATCAAAGCTTAAATTTTGCATAGTTGAGACAACGGAATCGGAATCGTTTTCCATTTACACTTTTTTTGGTGGGGGGGGGGGGCTGGGTTTCATACTGGGCATCCTGGTTTGGTCCTGTAAAATTATGGCAAGCCTATCTATTATGTTATGTGCTCGCTGGGTACTACTGTCATCTTGCTATCACCCTGGTTTTCAACAATCTGAAGAACGCTGCCCTACACCTCCCTGGGTACGCGTTGTACTTCAAGGCGTGTACCCCTAGAACTGGGGTGTTCACTACCCAATAACAGTCCTTCTGGTCTGGGCGAACGGGCGTGGCCCCCTTTAACATTGAAGTAGACATTGCTCTCAGGAACGGAGCTTTGTCGAGCCTTCGCTGTGGTGTGCTGTAATGGCCAAACAGTAAAGGGTGTATGTTGTACTTCAGGGCCTGCACCCTTAGAACTGGGATGTTCACTACCCTATACCAGCTCAAAGTACCGAGCTGGGCGAACGGGCGTGCTTCTCATTATAAACTGAAGGAGGGCAGCTTCGGCTGTTCCGAGCCCTGGCGGAGGTGGCCTTGTGCCGCACGCCTTTGGCGTGCGGGTTTCCAGTGACCTATTTTTTCCGCTTGGGAACCACTCATGACCCAAGTAAAACTTAAAATGGGGACCTCGGGATCCGGCTCAAGCCCCTGGTTTCGGCCAGTCCGGATATTGGGTTGGAATCGAGGCGGTAGAGGTTGTCGGTATGCTCGGCACACAGCTTCGGCTGTGGGGGGCCCTCCAGCCTTATCTGGGGGCGTTGCTCACAGACGGAAGTTGAGAAGTAGCATGGATAGTGCTGCCACTGTCACTCACAGCAGATGGTCATTTTGGGTTCACCGCCGGTTGAGTACCACAGGCCTGGTGAATTCCGGGTTTTGTGGGGGTCTAATCCGCCTTAATGTGATTTGGGACTCTCGTGGTTCCATGAGTTCCCCATCTGGGGGGCCTTCCCCTGTTTAATGACATGTTCTTGCAATGGGGAGTCTCTGTTATCAGACCGTCCGGGTATGCCGAGAGGTAGGTACCGGGCGCCATCAGGTACTTTAGATACTTTACTTAGATACTTTATTTGAAACACCGACGCACTCTGTGGTGCGTATTTTAAGGTGAGTGTGACTGAAAGGGTGAGTGTGATGATTGTGATGGATCAGATGAGGTGTAGCTTTATTACTGACAAATATCAGCTGTTTTATTTGTCAGGATCATTAATTAATAGCCCAATGACCAAAGGCAGCTGGGTCCAGTATCGAACCATCAAAAAGCACTAACTTTTCTCAGGATCGAACCGGCTACCTTCAGATTCAAAGGCGAGCTCTTTAACCACTCAGCTACCCAGCCAGTTGAGTGGGAGTGCATGGAGTAGGGAATATGTTACTATGGTAGTGGTCATGGTCAGGAGTGGGAACCCCCCTTGACTTCAGTCTCGGAGGAAGAAAAGATGAATTGAAACACAAATTGCCCTACACCTCCATACAAAATATATCATAAAATTGTAGGTTTCTTTCAAAAGTTATCGTGTAAACCAGCGGTTCTCAACCTTATTCACCTCGCGAACCCCTAAGTCGATGTATTTTCATGAATTGTACCCCTTAGGGCCGTAGATCATTTTTATCTGCAAATTAAGTATGAGCCTACTATAGCGTTTATTATAAAGCGGGGTACATGAACCAATACTAAAGTACTTAGTAAACAATGAAGGTTATTAGTAAGTTATAACTATATTTTTAACACATTTGTAATTAAATTTAAAAAATATCTATAAAAAAAATTACAAAAAAATTCAGTCTAGTTTTACTAAATATAATAAAAAACGAAAGTAAGTATAATATAATAAATAACAAAAACAAAACACGAAATAAATTTGCCGACATGCTTCAAAGAAGAGCGCCGACACAGTGCCGCGCAGCCGGAAGCGGCGTAGTGTGACAGACGCAGAAAACATCAAGCACTAACCACGGGCGCCACGAACAAAGGTAAACTTAGGGACGACGCGACGCGGTAGACTCAATACTGATAGTAATTGACAGTAATAACCAACGAGGTTAAATAAATAGATATAAGAGTGCTCATCACATGTTAATCTTGTGTCCCTTTTTGATTTGTGCCATTTTAACCATAATTCCGGCCGTTTCCTTGACAACCATCCCACACTTTACTCTCGTTTCCTTGGTTACTAGTTTTAGCTATTCTGATTGGTCGCTACAAGCTTAAAAAATTACTGATGATAGTTTTAAAACATATGTTTATTTGCTGTTTGTTTTTAAATTAGTTTGATTTGATGGTCTGTGAGCTGGCTATTAAAATTGGTTACCATAGAAACGTCGGATAGGTGTGGGTAAAATGGTAAATTACCGTTGGGAAAATGTAAACAAGGGACTGGTTACCAAGGAAACGGCGGGAATCATGGGTAACATGGCGCCAGTCAAAAGGGGACAGTTTTCCCTATATGGTGAGCACTCTATATCTATTTAACCTCGTTGGTAATAACGCACAAGAGACGAGTCCACTTGGTGAGTTAAAGGGGTGGCAGCTTAGAGGAGAGATATGAACAGTATTGCCAAATTTCCAAAGTTGTTTCCGAATGAAACAACTTGAATGAAATGAATTGATTGAGTAGTTAAGTTGAGTCTCAGGACAGAGCAATTATGAAATAGGCTACTGTGGGCCCAACGTTGACCTTGTTAACTTCTTGGTCTTTTTAATATTTCAAACCGTTAACGATTGGAAATCTTTGACTGTTATGGTGAAATTCGTATAGTTATTTCAAAGTTGTTTTATAAAAGTAGGCTAAAATTTTGTGTCCACCATTATCAATTTATCACTTGCGAACCCCCGTGGAGTCCTCCGCGAACCCCTAGGGGTTCGCGTACCCTGGGTTGAGAACCGCTGGTGTAAATGGATATATATATATATATATATATATATATATATATATATATATATATATATATATATATATATATATATATATATATATATATATATATATATCATGGTTCCCATCTTAGGCCTTACCATGACCACTACCATAGTAACATATTCCCTATAAGGAAAACAGTAAAAAAGAACAAATGGAAAATAGTTAGCTCATGGAATCTAAAATAAAATAAAGAGAAGGTAGGGGTCAAGACAAGCAACACCCTCTATGCACCAGGTGTTCTTTTGCACCTTTGACATCGCCATTTACTAATACTGGTAATGATAATGATGATGTCATAGGTGCAAAAGAACAGTTGGTGCATAGAGGGCATTGCATGTTTTGACTCCTACCTTGTCTTTATTTATTTTAGATTTCTTGAGTTAGCTGACACCATACTCCCCCAGAAAAAGTGATTAGGATGGTACTTTTAACAACATATTGACAGGTCTTTTTACAATTCAATATTTTAGGGTTTATTACTTCAATCATGTTTCACACTTGAGGGTTTTTACAAGATAGGGTTGTTGGTTCTATACTCAACCCCCCAATATGAATGGAGGACCACACCTAATTTTAGTCAGCGGGTCCTTCAGACCTTGAGACCTACCTAGGAAGACTGTATAAGCAGATCCACCGACCTGTCCCCTATCCGCCACCCAGGGTATGCTCCCAGTGAAGTAGGACAGCGCGACGTCCTACTAACTATCGACGTGTTTGAAGGAAGACCAGCACTAGACCACAAGGAAGATCAAAATTAAGATGGCAGGACCAAGTTCGAAAATACCTCAGACGAACAGGAGTAACCTGAGAACTAGCTGAAGACAGGGAAAAGGTGAGGCGCATTGTTACAGAGGACGAAAACCAACTTCGGTTTGAGTGACCACAATTGTAAGTTAGGTAAGGAAAGAAACACAATTTATTTTTCATCATACTGCACAAAGAACAGCCGTGTTCTGGACTGTATTTAGTCCACAAAATTGTCCTTTTTCGATACATACAAAGTTTCAATGTTAATCTTATGGAAGATTGAATCATTAGACAGCTGTTGTAAATCAGGAAGAACAGATGTTTCAGTAATGAAATAATTTTTAACTAATTGGGTCCAAATCAATTGACATTTTGGTTGAATTTCTACCATGAGGCGATCTCTAGTATATATTAATAGGCAATCATGTTTCTTTTCCTCCTTTTTCTCAGCTTCTGTGTATCGTAGGAGAAATCCGCTCATACCGTTATAAAGGTAGGGTCCTGTAGATGAGCAGTATCCTATTATGATTCACATCACTCCTCAGGGCTACACCCCAGACCACCTTGGCTACAGTTTAAAGTACCTCTGATAATATCCTATACTATAAAACGAGCAATGTCTGAAGGGATGTGTGCTCCATGATCTCAAAATCTATTGGTTAGATTTTGCTTGAACTTTTGGCCCAAAAATAAGTTCAGAAACAGCCTCAATCCCAGAAAAAATCTAATTTGGTCTAAATTAAAGTTTAAAAATCGTAATTTGTAACATTGGTGTTATGGGTTGCTATTTTGGTAACGAAATAACAACGAAAAGTATACAAAAATGAAAGAACAGTAATGTTAAACAGACCTATTGAAACAGCTGTTAACTATGATGCGGTATAGTTGATTGTTGGTGGAAATTTTATTGCTTTATTACCATGACACTGTATCAAAACTGAATTTAAACCAACGAGCAAAGCTCGGTTAACCTGGTACTAGCAGATAATATAGAGTTTTGGATAACCAGAACTCAGTCAGTCGGGATCATAGCATGGAAACTGAATATTTTGTAACCATTATTTTTTATTATTTTTAACATCAAAATATCACAATAAACAATTTTAATCATTAGTTAATGGTTCTTAACATGAAAATATCACAGACTTATTTTACTTAGAGATGAATGAGAGTCAACAAGATTAATGTTGTGTTACATTGTATACAAATTATATTGGCCTATTTTAGGCAAACAATTTTTAGATTGAGCTTAGTTAAAACGCTAAACCCCGTTCAAACAATACATATTTTTGCCATGTGCTGTCAAAAAATGAGAAAAATATCTAGGTCCAATAATAATGGTAATAATCGGTAGCTATGCTTGTTTAATATGATAAGGCTTTTTTAAATTGGAACTCTTAATACAATTTTCAACCGATTTTCAAGTTTTTGGTGTCTTTTAGTTGGGCTTGGTCTGCAGATGTTTACACCGGAAATTGATCAGAATCCGACTTAAAATAAAGTTGCTATTCATAATTGAAATTTGAAAGTTTCCATCAGAATGACATTGGGTTAGGGTTGAAAATTTTAACATGTGTTAATGAACAGTTGTAAATAACTGTAGTTAGGGATGATTGCTGATAATCGCTATATTGCAGAATTGGCCCCCAGGGCTATGCCTTACAGGCTTTTAAAGTTTCTATGATAATTTAATGGAGGAAGGGTAATTGACTGAATCATCTGTAAAATATAATAGCTGAGGAAAGTTTAGGAAAATAATTTTTTATAAAAATGTAGATAAATATCCCAAAAACTTTTAGCACACGATAAGCATCTACTCGCTGCATCTTTGTATAATCCCATTAACTCTTTGACTCCATATCAATTCTTCCCCCAAGAATTTGGATCAGATATGATCCATAATTTACACCATGGTTATTCACACCCTGAAAGTTTTGGGAACGTGTAGTTTGAGACCGTATTCAGCCACCATGACCAGTTGCACATTCTCAAGTATGCTGAAGTAAGTGTCCTGCCACTGCTTGCTTCTATTTTTCTCAATACATCTGTAACAAATAATTATTGCCAATTGAAATACTTCATATTCAATTCACAATTTTAAACATATTTAAAGTCTATACTGTGTGCAAAATTACTCAAGGACAAAATATTCAAGACCAAAAATAAGCCCAAATGAGACAATTATTTATTTTTTATTCATAGAGTTCTTATTTACCTTAACATCAATATATAAATGTGGCTAGGCATATAATTATTGGGTTTTAACTCATTACAGTCGATTCAAAATTAATATGTGAATCAAATTTCGGATTTAAAGTCCTCAACATTTTGCTGTTCGCCCGTTGCCATGAATCCAACCAACCACGACCATTGATCATCATTACATTACAGCTGTAAATTGTCCCATATCACTTTTATGCCTTTTCTTTATTATCAACTAATATGCTTATTTTGATATTTGAGATATAAAAAGTAATTTTTACTCTGTCTTTCAACAACAAACTATTTTTAACAGGGTATATAGAATGGTACTTGTTATATTAATGCCACCACTTTACAGTGCGCTGCAACATTTATTTTAAGTATTTCAATGCTAATGATGTGTGAAATACTTTCGCTAATTAACAACAAAGTCACCGGGCACCACTAAGAAATAATTCCTACATTCTCCATTTGGAAAGTTATAGATAGCCCAAGATCAAGTTGTAACAGGAGCCCCTTTCCATTGAACCATAAGCTGGTCTGGTTGATTGACTGAGTGATAAAATAATAAACTCCTTATCTTGGCTGTGAATGGTTATTGAGTTTTTCTGAATTATTGAGCAACAAAATGCCTTACCTAACCGTCGGAGCAAGCTTTTAATTAATTACCTGAGTGACCTATATGTGGCCCCAGGAGCAAATGCATTCACCAAGATGCCTTTGGAGAAACATAATTCAAAAACTGTTTAACAAAGAATTAAGTAATTTGCACATAGCATTTATTAAATAACTCTTCTTCCAATTTATGCCTTTTTTACGATCACTGTAAAAAATAACCTTTCAAAAATAGTGGCATTCGTATAATGAACAAGCACTAGAGAAGTTTTTATGTTTGATGAAGGGCATTAAAACAGCTAGAACAGGATGATTAAAAACCAAAATAAAACACTGGGCTTCGTTATGTATAAATAATCATGGAACAACTTTTTTCCAATGCTTCTTTTATTAATTAATTTTTTTAAAGGGAAATTATTCTTTAAGGGTTCAAGTGCCTTGTCAGCAACCCTTCCAATTCCATAAAGGAATCCCTAGATAATCCAAACTCAGATATCAAAATCGAACACCCTTCCAATTGTACCTGGATGCTGATGACATGTTTCCAACTATGTTTTTCTCCTTTTGTTGTTTTATACATTTTCTACTTTTATCAAGCCCAAAATGCACGAAAATTACCGATATGAAACCCAAATAATCAAAATAATAAAACTATAATGTGATTATTTATAATAAATATTTTGTTCTGATTTACTTAAAATAGAATAATAGTGGGAATTCATCCATTAAAATATGTGGCAAGTCTTATTTACCCCATCCCTACAGGATGGCGTAAACTAAATTTTAAGAAATAGGCCTAACGTTGAGCACAGGTAATTTCATTTTTGCCAAAAAATATACACAGTACTTTATCACCGTGAGGTATGGGAAGAATATATCTGTTGTAAATGTGTAGGCTAATGTCTTTAGTCTAAGTGGAGTTCGCACATTCCACTGCAACACTCTGCTCACCTATGCAAGCAGCTGATGCAAACGTCGAGGCTGTCGAGCTGGTGGGAAAGGACGAGACCCTGCAGGTAGTCGGTGAGCATCGCTACATCGCACGGCTGTGGACTGTCCTCCGCCGCTGTCCATGCGGTGATGAGAGATCTCACCTCCCTGGTGGACAAGTTCTCGGCCAGCTTGGGCTCGCTTGGGTCACCTAGAACAAACTTTCCTGTAGTAAGGACTTCTATTAATGATTGCAGTCTGATTTCCAAGTTTTCTCCCACTACGTTATTTAAGTGTAAGCTCTGATCGAACACGAGGTAAAAAAAGTGAGGGTATAGTCAAAGAAGGCTTGGAGACTCCCTTAAAAGGTGAGTAGAGATATAGAGTCCCGCTAATACAATCTAATCGGGACTAGACCCTATTTGGTTTAGCAAATTTTCTGAATGAGGGGAATTCAAAAGTAGTGTAAAATAAAAATACTAACTAAGTTACTCCTACCGTTAACTCAAGAAGGGCATACAGTACACTCTCGTTCATCGGACTCGGCGACATCGGAACTCTGCTTCATCAAAACTGAAAATCTGGATATTATAATTTTTTTTCTTACAAAATAAATAATTTTTTGTTTTAGCGCCTTCAATTTCCATTCGTTCTATCCGCACAACAGTGAAGTATCACCTTTTGCATCAAACGTTATCAGGCGTTTTCCATAATCTGTACACATCAATGTGATTTACGAGGCCATGGAGTATTCACACAAAAATAGAAAGAGGAAGGGGGCAGGAAGTGAACATACGCTTTGACCACTTCCCAAACTGTCATTCAGTCTGTCTCGCGTCGCGACTGCACTTGTGTTACGTGGAAGTCAGTTGACTGCTGGAATATGAGTGGGAAATAAATATAGAATATGAGAATAAAGATTTTGGATCTTTATTTCCTGCGTTGTTTTTATTCCTATAGGTTCATTGTTACCATGATCAAAGTTTGAGTGCCTTATTTTCATAAAATCTCTTGTGTTATTTTAAAAACAAGAGTGAATACAATCACGATAGGTCACCGAACGGGCGGAAATGATGACTCACGACGGACTCCGCTTCATCGGAATTTTTTGACATCCGAACCGGCCGTCAGCCACATTAGTTCCGATGAACGAGAGTGTACTGTACCAGAACTCAAAAATGAACGGGCCGCGGAATGCGTTCACTAGCTATTGAACCACATTAATATCAGAAACTAATGGAGTATTTTTTTATAAAGTTTGTCAACAATGATCAAACCACAGAAAAACGATGAATGGAAATAGTGAAGGAATAGCATCTAATAACAGTAAATTTCATGTCACACCAAAAATTGATATTTCCTCTGTTTTTAAGTAAAGAACAGGGGAACATCATATTTTACACAGTACCGATAAGGAGGATGTTCAGAATAGCAGGGTTTTGAATATCGTGACTACTGTATACGGGGTGTCCAACTTCGACCTTCACAAAATTTTCCAGGTTATTCAGCAAGCCAAAATGAACAAAAATGCATATAAACACATGTCCTGAAATGCTTCATTAAGCTGCTATCCACCATTTTGTTTTTTACACTCAATAATTTTTATTTCCTTAACGGGTAGTTGTATTATTTGGCATGTAATTTTATCTCACAAATGTCGATTTTCAGGGAAAAACTATTTTTTAACAATGTTTATATTCAAAATGGCGGCCATTATAAATTTTTACCCTCAAAAACGGTAAACTTTATAAAAATTTTACATGTGACAAAAAAGATGAGAAATTAAATTATCTAAACATCAATACCTATCTAAAGTTTGTAAAAACCTGACTACAAATAACAGAGTTATTGCAAGAATGGAATAAATTATAATGGAAAATCAATTTTTTTTCTGCTGAAAAATCACAATTACTCTGTTATTTGTGGTAGAATCTTTACAAACTTGGTATTGTTGTGTAGACATTTTAATTTATCAACTTTTTTGTCACATGTAAAATTTTTATAAAACTTACTGTTAATGAGATATTTCAGATTAAAAATTTAAAATGGCTGCCATTTTGAAAATACACATAGGAAAAAATATGTTTTTCCTGAAAATTAAAATTTAAGAGATAAAGGTACAAGCCAAATATGGGCTTAATACAACAATTTGTTACGAATATAAACATTATTAAGTGTAAAAAATAAAATGGCGGCTAGCGGCTTAAAAAAGCATTTTAGGACATATGTTTATATGAAACTTTTGTTAATTTTGGTTTGCGGAATTACCTGGTAAAGTTTGTAAATGTTAAAGCTGGACACCCTGTGTACATCCTTAGCTTCAACTCGCAAAGCTTAATAGTCTAACAACTAGTCAGTTAATATCAAAAATTACCTCTAAGTAAAAGTGGCCCGTGGTTTCCTTGTGATTCTGATGTTTCTTCCAATTTCTTTTTGCGCATTGTTGATTGGATTTCTCTTTTTATCTCCAACGGCAACTCGTCAAGCACTTCCAGGTCAATCTTGAAAAATTAAACAATTGATGAAGTTCTTTTGTAGTTAATAGCCTTCTCAAGGCACTTTTTAATATTAGACCTATTTTATTTTTTAATGAAATTCTACTTTAGTAATAATACACATCAGATAGTCAATCATTTCCACAACTGAGTATTCAGATGTGTGAAGTGCAACTGCCGTTTATTCATAATTGATTTCTAAAGGAACTAAAAAGGGAAAGGAAAATAGATATGAAAAGAAGGATGATTGAGTAGGATTTTGCAAGAAGGATTATTTTGATGTAAAACTAATCCCTGGCTTCTTATTTCATTCTCCTCCACTTAAAGGGAGTAAATTATGACACATAGCCATTAAACTAAAAAAAATGGTGTTGTCATATTAAAAATAAATAACAATAAACGATAGCAGAAACCTTAAAATCCATTATTTTAGCTTGTCCACACAAGTTTTAACTGTAAACATTATCTCATTAACAAGGAATGTTTTATCCGCATGACATATATAGGCTGTGAATACTGCACAATGAGCTGAAAAGTTGAGAGAAAACTGCTCCTGACATTTACCTGAGAAAAGTTGATTCCATAATCGATTCTCCCATCACTTGATTTATTCTCCTCGACATCCGATTTTCCGGGTGTTGGTGCTTTTTCTAATACTGGATCTTCAACATTTTCTAAAACTGATTGTGTCAAACCATACTCTAACATAACGTCTTTACGAATGTCTTCTGGCAAAGCTTTTAACACTTCTTTGTCTATATCTATCGGCTTCAATAGTTTTGAACTGCTAGCTTTTTGTTTATTTAAACTCGTAGCATTCTTTTTGGCAGCAAAGAATTTATCTGTTGCTGATGAAGATGCTTCTTGAGACTTTGAAATTTTGATTGGTTGATGTTCTTGCTGTGTTTTTGTTTCCACTGATTGTGCAATTTCACTTTTAGGACGCAAAAACTTATCTATGGCATTTCCATTTAACTTTGGTTGAGGTTTAGCACTTTCTAATTTTGTTAGTTGAATTCCAATACCTCTTAGTTCAGTTGGCTCTGCCTTAAGCTGGGATGATAGAGATAAAACCTCTCTAAAAAAAAAGAAAAGAAAATGGTTTTAACATAATTACTTTTATAATAGAGACTATTGAAATGTTGTGATGAACAAATTATTCGGTTATTCGAATGTTTCTAACATTTGAAAAATAATTTCCCAAACTATAACATGAGAATCAGATGAATATGTATGCTAATAATATTTTAAAAGTACCTGGAAGACTCAGTTGCTCAGTTAACTTGGGGTTCTCTTAAAATTATAAATCATTATACTATTACTTCTCTGAGGTCACATATGCTGGAGCCCAAAAAGCATTATTCCTTTTCAAGATAAGCTCATTCGCTCTGCTCACTCACTCTCTCAACGTCTCTAAATGTCTCATTAGCTAAGTTTAAGTAGCCTTTTTATTACTTTTACATATAATCCACCTCTGAAGTTTCACATCACCTTAGCAATGTCTTTTCGGAGCACCCTGTACATACCTTATGATGACATCCAGATCATTTGTGGCAGTAGCCAGGACTGAGGAACGAGAAACCTGGTCACAAACACCATGGCCCAGGAATTTGGCCGTTTCAACAGGAGCATCAGCTGCCCGCACCTGTTGATAGTTCCACACATAAAACCTGGCCATATTTTCATACACTTAATACTTTACTGTCATGAAGCCAATAGCATTTTGTACTCTCACAATAGCTACGGAACAAGAAGGAGACTAAGGTCTGGACTAAAATTGATTTGATAATGTAGATTCCACTAAGAAAGGTAAACAAACACTTACACTTGAGGGGGCATCCTTCTGTCCAAGGGATTTCACTTTTTGTTCACTGAGTATCACTGAGTATAGGCCTACGTCTATTATAACTCATTATTATATTACTATTAGGGGTGGGCGAGTACTCGAGTTTTCGAGTATCTGTCGAGTATTTTTTGATACTCGAAGCTCGAGCGAGTACTTGTGACTACTCGTTAAAGTCGAGTGGAGTAGTTATTAAATTAAAATATAGCATTTCTGAAATGTTTTTCCATTTATTTAAACCCCATTTCTTTAAATTGTAAAATGTTTTTATTGTGAAAGTGATACATTTTAAGACCAAAGAAAGTAAGATGTGAAGACGATGAAAATGCTTCTGACGGTGCTTCTCAGACAGCACTCTACTGCTGACTGAACTCTTTGTCTTGTCACGCGAGTGACGCACACGGTTAGTGGTAGAGTCAACATTGCTACTGATTAATAAAATGATTCATTTGTAGACCTTCATAACACTGGGGGAAAAATTAATAGTCAATTATAATTTGACATCTAATTGCATCAAAACAATGATTTAAAACTGATTCAAATAACTTTAGACAAAATAAAGAGCTGTGTTGACATTAGCAGTAAGAATAGTACGGCAGACAGAAGAGTAGGTACAAGAGAACAATCAGGTTTACCAATGGCTAACCTCAAATAGCCAGAGTAATACCATTGACTTTAGATACTAAATCAATAGTATCAATATAGTCAATGGTAATACAATTTTATAGTTGTATGTTATTTTTCTAATCCAGCATTCACAAAAATATATGTCTAATAATTGATAATAAACATATTTTTCTCTCAAATTGCTTTGATTATAAGACAGACATTGAATTTATTGTTCTTTGTGATTTTTTAAGTCCTAACAAACAGGCTTCATGGCTGTTCACTAAAGCTAGCCTTTACTCAGTTACTAGCAGACGGCGAGGGAATTAGGTGAATTCCAAAAATAGTGATGGCAAAATAAAATCGATTTTTCGGAAAAATCGATTTTTACCATTCGATACATCGATTTTTTGACATCGATTTTTTGTTCACGATTTTTTATCGAAATCGATTTTACTCTTTCGATACATCGATATATCGAAAAATCGATTTTTCAAGAAATTTTGCCATCATAGTGATGGCAAAATAAAATCGATTTTTCGGAAAAATCGATTTTTACCATTCGATACATCGATTTTTTGACATCGATTTTTAGTTCACGATTTTTTATCGAAATTGATTTTACTCTTTCGATATATCGAAAAATCGATTCTTCAAGAAATTTTGCCATCACTAATTCCAAAACAGTGAAAATTATATGTACATAGCTTGAGTATTTCGGAGAAGTGAAAATAATTCCTAAACAAAATGAGTGGTGAAGATTTTCAAAGGAAGTAGATAGAGTTGAAAATGACAATTATTTAGATCCACCAATTACATTTAGTGATTTTGAGTCAGCTGTAGCATCCAGGTGTCTAGGCTAGGCTTCTGACTCAAAGTGGCCTAATATGCCAAATACAAAAAACTGTGAATAGGGAAAAACTTTTATTTGGTAACATCTTAAAGTAAGGAAAACATATGAAAGTGAAAAGTTAAGTAAGTAACTGTAACTGGGGATTTTCTTTTTTCATTTAATGATGGTTAGAGGCTATTTTTCAATCTTTTATTCTGTACATTCCTTAATCCCTTTTGTTACTAAACCAAGTTTTTAGCTTAAGTTTTTTTAATAATCAGTGATTTAAAAACCAATATTTTTTCCTTTACACAGTTTTCAAGCAAATTAAACTTAGGACTAAAGTTCATTATCTTTTTTAGCCCTTGTAAGATAGGCTAGTTATTTTAGTATAGTAGGCTAGTATATTTTTATATTTGAGTATAGACTAGTTATTTTAAGGCAATTTTCAATATTTTTATGTTCACGTATTACTCGACTCGACTCGACTCGAAACTCGAGTATTCTACTTACTACTCGACTCGACTCGACTCGTTCCAAAAATGTGATACTCGCCCACCCCTAATTACTATGTGATGTGAAATTGATTTGTGAGATACATGTGAAAACTATATTTTCGATGAAATGCCTCCAGTTAAAGCGATGTGAAGTTAAAAAAATGGCTACTGGTAGTTGATAAAAAATCGTCATAGTGAGATGGTAGACCAGTTAAAGCAGGACAGTTAAAAGGTAGCGGTTAAGAGGAAATCCACTGTACGATTTTTTCCTAAACGAATCGGACAAAAATAAAGAAATTAGGCCTATATGACAAGCTGCAGGTATAAGTTTTCAATGTTAAAAAAACATTCCGTTGGGTAATGGTAACACTTGGTTGCTGTTGTTACAGGTGGATAAGGAGTTGAGTAGTCCACGAATACTTAAATAGTTCATGAAAAAAATAAGTTGTTCATAGTGGACAGCTAAAAGACTTACCTCATCTTAATATGACAAGTACGCTACCACTACCTAATGTCAACTTTGCAACCTGAATAAATCAGTTTTGAAGTTATTCCATGGGGTGAGAACTTGGGGTTGGACATTAAGTTTTTAGACAAAACAGAAATTCAGAAACGGTTTCAAAACTTACCATTAATTTTAAGGTGACTGATTTAGTTTTCATATTTACTTGCTGTAAACGATTATAAACTTCTTTTGATAATTCTCTCAGAAAAGTATCCCTTTCTATTTCATTTTGAAACCTTATGCCATAGTTAACTTCAGCTGATACTGATTTTCTCATCTGGCCAAATACTAATTTTCTCGGATCTTCACCTCGGCAATGCCTGAAATAGTATATATATTATTCATTAAATATATGCTTGGTGTCCCATTCAGAAGTTGCTATTTTAGAATTAATATGATTTAATAGAAGTAATTTCAAATTCACTACAGGAAATACTAATTATAATAGAAGAGAAAAAAGTACCCTTTAGTCTAATTTGCCGATGATTGAATAAATCAAATAAACATAGAGGAATATCATAATATAAAATAATAGACAGCAGTTGTAGCTCAGTGGTTGAGCTCTGGGTCATTACCCAGCAAGCCTGGGTTCAAATCCCAGCTCAGGGATAAAGATCCTTCTGCCACTATAGTAGTTTGCAAGTCACGTTAAGCCGTTGGTCTACCTGCATAGCAAAAAAGTGCAGACCTTCAGGCGAGGAGGACTATTAGTTAAATTGCTGATTTCCCTTCACTAAAAGCCATACGATTATTATTTATTATTATTATATAAAATAATTCAATGACAATATGGCCGAAAAAGTAATAGACCAAAATCCTCCTAATCATTCGATAGGTTGCTACAGCACTTTCATGGACTTGTGGTTTCAAAGGTTACTGGACTTGAAAATAAATAAGAGAAACTAAGTCATAGAGGCTTTGCGGCTAGCTCATACGATATAGGTTTCCAGGCCTAAAGTTGGCTACCTGTAAAGTGAATCTCCAGATTTTACCCCAAACTCGGCCTGTAGTTTGGCAAGTGACACTTGCTGCAGATCCAGACATGTTTTTATGCCCATCGAAGAAAGTTTGTAGCTGGTAGATCGGCCCACCCCTGAAATTGAGATGATATTTACAGGGCTTGTAACAGTTCTTGAGGTTAATAAAAATAAAAAAATAACGAAAATGATAGAAAAAATAACCTTGAATAAACCCAAAATGTCGCTAAAAGTTCCAAAATCCGGCGTTTAATCGGGATATTAAATGATGTAGTTTAATTTTTAACTAGGTAAGTGACCATCTACTAAAGCAATAATAATAATAATAATAATAATAAAATTTTTTTAAATAGAAAAAATTCTCTCCAACCCATCTTTGACTCTTTATTTTTTCTTTTTTAAACATTTATTTAAATTTTACGAGCTTCATCCAAATAGATCAATAAAAACCTAATTTCCCTCAAAAATGTTAAAAAACAAAATCCCCCAAAAAATAACAAAAATAACCAAATTCAAAAAAAATAACCAAATTCAAAAAAATAACCAAAAGCAAAAAAATTAAAATAAAAAAAACCTGTTACAAGCCCTGTATTTAGATTTATTATTACTAGTTTACCCGAAGCCTAAATTGGAGTAATTTAGTTTATATGTTGAAAAAATTAAATACCCTTTTAATTGTTTACGCTCTACTAATGCACTTGGTTAGGCTATTAAATATGTAAAGGTTTAATTTAAAGGAATAAGTTTCCAGTGTAATGTTACCTTACTTGGGCAGATCGTAGCAAATGACGGCAGTAAATTACTTGTAAACTTAATTAGCATGACAAGAGCGTTAGACCACGCATTAGCTTCATGTCTTTGTAAAAACTGATGGGGTACATTGAGACTGCTCAAAGCAACTTTAACAGATTTTGGAAAGGATTTCTCTATGAAAACTGATGAAGTGCATCAGAATAACCACCTGGTAAGTCGGCAACACTGATGTCCTCGATGAATTGTTGGACTTGTGACGGCTCGAGGAAGAATTGCCCGTCGGGTTTGGCTTGTTTGGTGGCCAACCTGGCCTGGAGGCGATTGGCTCCAAACCCCGCAGAGCACGGGCAGCCTGTCTTCTCCTGTATCAACATAAATTGCCTGTATTCACACATATTGCAAACACCTTGTGATATGTCTATCTAACTTCTGTAATGATTACTGCATTTAGTTTAGAAAAATTAATACATAGGACCTCTAGAATTTTAATTCAACCAAAACCTAGCTTTTTTCGATTGGCTGTGACCCTTTTCAAATTTGACAGGAACTACTGAACCAATCTTCAAGATTAAAATGTAAGATTATAGAGAATGTTGTGTAGATTTGCAAAATTCACATTAAATTCATAATTAACCTCAGGTCTACATCCTGTAGCACTTATAGTTCTGGTCCAATGTAATTGTTATGGAAGAATCATATGTAATTCACGAACTTGATGGATTTTTAATAGTTATTAAAAAATACAAGAGTAAAAAATTCTGTAGCCTCATCTTACCACCAACCAATTCATACTAATGATTCTATTAGTTACGTTTAATATAAGTAATTTAAACATTATTTAAATCTTTTAATTATAATGTTTATAGTATCCGCTTAGTCCGAAAATCCACTAAACTAAACAGGGTCCGGTCCCAATTAGTTCGGATTAGTGGGACTCTACTGTAATAGGGACAAAAAAAAGTATAAATAAATCCTAAAATACTAAAAAACTAACTAAAATAATACCTAAAATAATAAAACAAGTGAATCACAATACACAATACCTGGCATGGCCAATTAGTTAGTTAAACATCCATTTGCAAAAGTTGTTACAAAAAAAAGTAACCTTTATCTCTTGCCTGATGACAGACGCTAGCTGGAGAGGAGAAAGACCGGTGTCTTTCAGCACCGATGTGCAGTCTACGAACATCTCGTCACAACTCACTGCTTCAATGTCCAGCGTGTAGCTGCAAAACATAAACCACATAGAGTGTGTTCTATTGTGACTCTGTGACAAGTTTATATTGTGTCACCATCTTAAAGTCTGGTGAAATATGCAGAGTCAACAGGCGATTTGACTACGTGAAGTCTAGGGCTGGTGCGAATGAGGCACCATTAACTCTCATTTTATTAATTTGAAAAAACACCAATTCAAGGCATGCAGAATATTTCCAATAATGAAATTACTATGAACTAATAAAAGTTGCCTATAATATGGGATTTGATTTTAATAGGAAAATGACTTTTCATGTTTGAGTTTGAGTAGGCCTAGTTCAAAAGTTACTGTCTACAATGAAATGTAATTTTAATAAGTATGTATAGCCATGAGACAGAGATATGTATATATTTTCTGTTATTCCAACCACTTAAAAATAAAGGATAATTTGAAAATATGTCAGAGGCTTCACATAATTATACAATAGGCCAAGAGTCCTTATTCCGAACCCTACTATCCTGAAAATCTGCCTATCCCAAAACTGTTGTCAGGAAAATAGTAATTTTTTTTTACATACAAAATTCCAATAGGTTCTGTTATACAGAATTAACAGTCATTATAAGAAGTTCAGTTCATATTTTTAGCAGCACATTTTCTATGGATCTATGTTGTTGACAAACTTTACAGTGTTCAAGGGGTATTTAAAGCTATTTTAAAGCAGTCTCATAACTAGGACTGCTTTTCCGCGATCCAATCTTCATTCAGTGCCGATGTGTGACCTGATTGAAAAAATGGCACTAATATTATCAATATTCATGGATTCCGTCTATTTTGCAAACCAAACTAAACTGAATTGTGTCTAGTCCCAATTAGTTTGGAATAACTGAATCTACAGTAATATCAATATACACTCCAAAATAATTTAATAAATAAAAATAATAAACAAAAAACTAGTACAATGTTCTAAACGAATTATAAAACCATAAAACACCAGATAACGTAATTGCATGGCCTACCTTGCAACAGTATCATAGAGGCAGTAAGATACTTCTTTGTATCCATCAAAATCGTAAGGTATTGTCTTCAAATTTGGACAAAGTTTTAAAGCTTGCCCCATAAACATTCCATTTTTCAATCCCATTTTTCGGGCCTCGTAATTACATGAGGCTATTTCAGACATAGAATTATACTCATCGATGGACTCTACCCAGTCAGACCAAGGTTTGACCTCTGAATTCTCAACTGAATTTTTATTCTTAACCTTTTCTTCCCTTCTCATTTTGTACAGTTCAAATTCAGCCTTTCTATCCACTCCATTTCTCTGTGGTCCACTTTTTTCACCTTTAGCATGAGTAACTGCTACAGGAAATCCTTTCAAGTCAGGTCTTTTACGTAATCCTACCGAAACAAAGAAACAATCCATATCGATATGCATTATAACCGATGAATATTGATTCCTATGACTGCTGTATGTTGGATTTTGTTGAGTTATCATTTTTAATTTCTGTAGACCAGGAAAAACTCCGGAACTTTTTTCTCTAAGATCATTAACATATTGCTTAAACATGGCACCCATTGTAGAAATATGATGAAGCCGAGAATTACTGTAAAATTCTGTTAGAAATCCAGCTTCGCTTGCAGTTTTTATAAGATGACTGGAATTTTTTGATGTGCTTGAGGCCACATTATTTTCAGTAATAGAAGGCTTTCCTTCAACTTTTCCACAATCTAAATTGAGAGATAAACTATCAACAACTTCTTTCTTGGGTACATCCAAATCTACCAATGGTGGTCCAGCATCAAGACATCCATCTGGAATGCCATCTTCAAGCATACGTGGTACAAAAGTGCAACTTACACCTTTAGATGCCTCTGAATTCTTGAACATCAACTTAGGCTGAGTTTTCGACTGGTTGCTATACAGCAGATATTGGCGGTAATCGAGAAGTTTTCTTGCTTTGATGGAATCAACAATCCACTCAGGTTTTACTACATTCATATTCTTCAGCTGCTTCACTTTTGTATCAGGCAAATTAGTTGCTATAATGTGTGTGGTTTTGTCCGAACGGAAATAGTGATGATATACACCTCCATGTTTCATCATCAGCAATTTCAGTTCATCTGCTGATGGAACTGTAATGAAAATGTATTTCATGAGTTGTAAAAATAAAATTATCCTAGGAAATTATAGAAAACAACTCGCCTACGGCTCGATGGGGGCTCCGCCCCCATGCCCCCATAGGGGTTGCCCTAAATTTGTAGAATAATTAAAAGTCAAGTATGTAATAAGTTAGTTCCACGGAAGAGCTATACGTTGAAGACAGTAACAAAACGGTTTAATACATAAAATTCACAATCAATAGTAAAAAAAGTTTTGAAAAACTCCTATGAATCGGTTTTAGTACCCCTTCGTATTTAAAATTCGCTAACAAGATTTTAACTGCGAAATGATAATAATTTACATAATATATGTAAATATTCTAGGTAAATATTTCTAGGTTATGCTGGATGTAGGGTCCACCCCCTAATTGGTTACCCCAATTCCGTAATTACTATAAAAATTACTATAAAACTCTCATGCAATGAGGCTAGTTGAGGGCTCCACTCCAATACCACTCGTTGTGTTCGCTGAATAACCTACGGCTCTTCGTTTGAATCCCCTTCTTAGTTCCCCTCATTTCAATATAAAAATAAAAATAAAAAAATTGAGAGTTGTGAAATAATACTTAACTATGTATTATTCTAGGTATTACGATCAGAATTGTATGTGTAAAAAAATTGGAGATACTATTATGATAACTTATGACTGGAGTGTATTTCAGAAAGAATGGAAGTGGGGAAAAATATCTGTTTTGATGGAAGTAGGTTGTACCACAAAACAGGAAGGCAAAAGAACGATATTTGTAGTTTAATAAATATATTGGCATTCATTACAATTCCTTCATTTCAGTTTAATGGTGTAAAACTTTAAAATTTACCTAATTTCCTAAAATATTACTGTCAAGGCAAATAAAAAAAACTTCAAGCTTCTAAATACAATAATACAGTAGTTACTAACAAAAGTATGTTAAATAATGGTTAAAATATTAAAATTACCATACACATCAAAGGACGTATGTTTTAGCCCTAGGACCAGGTCAGTAAATAACAATCAAAGTAAAACAATCAGTTGCTTGATATACAGGGCCGGATTTTCGTTTTCTTCGCCCATGGGCATATAATAATCTGCCGCCCCTTCACCCCCCTCCTCCAAAAAAAGGCTCCCTTTGTACCCTCCAAAAGGAGCCACATTGCGGCAACATTGTTTTTTTTGTTTTTTTTTAGAAGGAATCTAACTTTAGTTTGGGCAAGTACATAATTTTTCTTCTTCCTCTTCACTTCAGCTAATTTCCGGTATTCCGGCCACTAAGTCTTTTTCGCCCATCCATTAGGCCTATGTTTTAAAAATATAACGAAAATTATTGCGTATATCAAATTCAAATTAAATCTCACACGAAACTCAGCATTAAAGAGTTATGAGAAAATCAACAACACACAGTCGCACACGCACTACTGCATAACAAGCAAGCAGCAAGCGTACTCGTACAGGCTGTCAGTTCTAATGCGACATTAACAACGCCACACATCACTGACGAATGACGTTTGATACACTGACCGCCCAAACGGAAGCGAAATGGCGACTTGGCGGGCTGGGCTGATAGAGATGTGCCGTAAAAACAGAACAGTTTTATTGGAACAGTTACCCGTTTAAAACAGTTTCGTACCGGAACAGTATGGTGAAATAGCCTGTTCCAACTAACTGTTCCAATCAACTCCGAGTTCGCGGCCCATAACACGCGTCTGAGCACTTCATTATTCCCTCACACTCACATTCGTTTGGAACAGATACGAGTGTGAAATGACATAGGACCTCCCAAGCTAGTTTCAAAGTTTGCCGAGTGTCTGAATGTGCAATGCTGAGGGCTGTAGTAACTGTGATCAAACCCAATTTTAGTTATTTTTAAAGGTTGATAACTTATTTTATTATAACTGAAACTGAATTAAACATACTGTAAAATGTATTTCGTGGTTGTCATTAATAGGCTACTATCCAAATGAACTTTAACATCTCATTAATTAAATGAGTTTATATGTTATTTTGGAAAATGTTACACGTTCATCGACGCGGCGTGTGAGAAATTAACAGAAAAATTATTAGGTGATGCATGAGAGAACATTTCAGCAGGAACAGCGAAGTTGTTTGGTACTATAGTTTGAAAATTGTATAGTAGGGTTTTGCAATTGCTGTTGTAAACTATTCTGTAACATGATAGATATGCAACAGATCATATGGTAGTCGCCAGACTCGCAGAACAGTATAATGGGATGTTGTGGATCAGGTGTTGTTCCAAACTGTTCCGCCAGAACAGGTATATGAGACCAGTGTATGCGCGGAACAGTTACATCCGGAATTGTTCCACTAAATAGGCTAGTACGGCACATCTCTATGGGCTGATGACGGCGAGGAATACGAATACGGCTCCCCCCTCCCTCACGGCACCCCACCACTACCACATCGTCTGCCGCGCACAAATAAATAGACGCTCGTCCACGCTTCCGCGCAGACTTCAGTCTGCCCTTTGCCGCCTCACCACGCGCCGTGCATACAGATATCAAATTTCAATTTCTCCAAAATTTTGCCGCCCTTGAAATTTGCCGTCCCGGGCATGTGCCCATGTTGCCCATGCGGTAAATCCGGCCCTGTTGATATAGCAATTCGTTCCGACTCACAGTCAAAAGAAGAATACGTAATATTGAAAATCATCATGATAATTTTTAAGTTTGATAATTTAATTGATATTGGTACTGTGCAAGATATGTCTATGTGCAAAGTGAAGGTTCTGAGTAAAATATTATAGTAGTTGTAAAATTACATCTACATGGGGTAAAATTCCCCGCATAAATAAATAAACATTTAATTATGTTCAATTGAGTGGACTGGGGGGCAAAAATTCATAGAACCAAACTTGTAGTAACTTGAAAGATGTTCGCGAAGATTGCCTCAGATGTTATAATTTGGCCGCTAGAGTAGAAAAAAATAATGTCATATTTATTTTGGGTAAAAATGTTTGGTCGCTAAATTTTGAAATCAGATAGTTTTCTGGGGCAGGAAGTAAAAAAGCTTTTTTTATTTTAAATGAAAATACTGTACTGCCACCTTTTTAAATTAAACATTAACTTAGTACGCACTAAAAGATAAATCAATTGTGTAATCTGCTATTTTAGTTAAAATTTTTGTTGAATTGTAAAATTTAAATTAGCATGCTATCAGGTAAAGTCAATGATGTACTTCCTAATGAGTTCGTTAATAATTAAGTGCCATCCCAAATAAAGAACCAATTTTTGGGAGGACTATCGTGCAAATATGATACTGTCTTACCGGGTGTCCCATACCAACCTTGCATCTCTTTTAAAAATGTACAAAAAAAAAAAAAAAAAAACCAATAGTGCCGTTGTAGGTAAATATATTTTGCTCTGTTGATTGACACTGATTTCAATACAGAGAGGACCAGACGTTGTCCAAGAACCTCATTTAAAATAATATGCCATCATAAAACATCAATTATCACGTGATTAGTTTTACTAAACATTTAAATACATGTTCATTAATCTCCATCATGTTGTAAATTTAATAAAAAAACATTTTGGACCAAACTGACAATTTTGTTGGAAACGTATTTAAAAGAGTCTAAGACATTTTTGTGCCGAGATATTTTTGCTTAAAATTCAAATTTCAACCTCAAATATTCAATAAACTGCTAAAATTACGCGTACAAGATCAAATTGTAAAGTTTTCTTAAAAACCGCGTAAAACTAAAATAAATTATTTAAAGTGAGAGTTTGTATTTGACATCAGTGACTTCCGGTCTGGAGAGGTAATTTCAGATACACCCTGTACATTGAAATTACTCTCGGTGAATAGACCGCTTTTCCTATAAAGGCACAATTGGTTAATGTTATAAAATTTCTTAAAAAGGGTGTTTCGGTAATCCGCGACTTCCAGTATGTTGGCAATTTTCTCAGTAATACAGGTCGGTAAGTTTAGTTCTCGCTTGGGAATCACTCTGTAGTAAGTGATATATAGGAGATCTACTTTACCGACATTTGACGAATTTCTGATACCCCGATGAGTGAGTGAGTGAGTTACACATTCGGGAGTATATAATTTAGATTAAGTTTTAAAAACACGAATCAATGTTAATTATTATTATTAATAATAACAATTTCATCATATTTCGATAATAATAATTATTATTATTGATAGTTTCATCATATTTCTATAATTATTATTCACAGGTAAATTTAAAAAATTAAAATAAATGATTTATTATGTGACTAGATTATTTCACAAATTATTTCTTACTAGCTTACCCAGCATGCTTTGCAATGCCAACCTGAGGAATCTTTTACCCTTCATGTGACCTCGTTCGCTACGCTCACTCCACGTCAGGTTTGGCCCGTTCGCAGCGCTTACTCGCTTTCAGTTAAATTCCTCATGGAACACCTAATTTTTTTACAACAGATTCTGATTAAGCAATAAAATTTAAGACTTTTTTCATTCTTTGCCATTTAATTTAATTTTTTTTAACCAAGGTTACGGAGCTAGAGCCAAATGAAGTTCATCTTTAATTCCATTAAAATAACATGGGGCAAACTTTATCAGCCCATATCTCCAAAACCGTTCAGTAAAATTAAAGAGACTAAAAAATAAAAACATTTTAAATTTATGTTTTAAGGTCAATTTTTTTCATAACTTAAATTTTTTAGAAATTTTTTTTTCCGCCATATAGAAAAATAATATAATTTTCAAGCGTAAATAATATATATATATATATATATATATATATATATATATATATATATATATATATATACACACACACATGTATGTGTCCATTCACATGATAACTCTCGAAGAGAACCTCTGATTTAGATGATCAACAAATATCCCCTTATCTCACTTATTTATTGACAACTTGATAAAATTTGGTATGTACATTCAATACCATTGGTAGAGTGTAACATATATTTGCTTACAACACCTATATGGCGGCAAATCTACATACTCACCCCCACGGGTTTATGGAAAAAATAATAACAACCAGAATTTGAGATAATTTAGCTTGTCGTGAAATTTCTTATGAACACCTCATTTTTTTATAACAGATTCTGATTTTTTAAAGCAATAAAATTTAAGACGTTTTCCAACCTAATCCACTAGGGATTTGAATTCCTGCATTGGGAAAGAATTATTTTGATTATAATACCTCCCATGGCAGGAAACCTTCATCCTTATCCCCATAGTATATATGAGGAAAATAAAAAATAAAAAATTTTACTGGAAATTCACCAAGTATGCAAGTTTGCTACATATACGCTACATATATAAAATTTGAACAAATGTTGTTTTTGCCTTATAGGGACCTGAAAACAAAAAGGTATCATGGTCCCAGGCTTAGGTCTTACCATGACTACTGCTATAATAGCTTATTCCTCTAGGGAAATTCACTAAAAGGTGTGTTTTGGCAGATTAGGCTCGATATGCAACAACATAGATTAATGCGGCAGGCGGGTCTGCCCCAACATATGGGTAGAAAGGGTTAAGAATTTTAAAATTACCTTAGTACTATTCATTTTTACTTTTTATTACACAAATGCCTCTAATGAACAGTGCAATGCAATTGTTCGGTGGGCTATTTTATTGCTCAAAATATTATAAATGATTTCATTATTTCAAAAAAGTAAACAAGTAAGAATGAGTCATATTTTCCATCAATCTTGTAAGCTAAATAGGTCAAGTCTTTGACTGGAGCATCCTTCTACTGGTTCACAATAGCAATTGATTAGTGATGAATTTTGCTAGCCAATAAGTCCTTCGTGCACGTGTTATTTTCATTGTGAATGGCCTTTGAATGTACTAGTAAAAAAATACCAAGGACCTCTTCACCACAAAACACTATTAAATATAACAAGAACTAGTGGTGGGTTGATGTCACAGATGCAGGCACAGATGTGTTTACCGAGGTCCTTGCAGGTCTGGCTACTTTTTCAGAATCAAAACCCAAAAACTGTTTACATTAATTGTAAATTTTATAAAAAACACAATGTTTATAAAAAGCTCTTCTTCCTATTTATGCATGTTTTTAAAAGATCTGTGTGAAAAACAATTACCATATTTCCTTGTCTTCTATCTCACTGTTTTTCTTCAAATTTCAAAGTGACTTTATTCATTCAAGTCCAGGATAGAAATCCATACTGATTCTGATCCACACTGTAGTGAAAAAATTCACTAGGCCTACCTTAAAGGTTAAATAGTGAAATATGTGCGCCTCTACATTGTTAAAATCTATAATCTTCATAAATCCCTTAAAAATTTCTTTTTTTTACCTGAATAACCATTAACAAATATTGCAATGCCATTAAATATTTTAGTAGTATCAGATGAAGATTCTCTGGAAGCTTCAATCAGGAACTGTTCTTGTAGTTTTGCTTTTTTTGCTTCCATATAACCACCCTGTAAAGAATAGGAAAGATTTAACTGAGAATAAAATAGCGGGTTCCTTAATCAACTTTTTCACTACATATGGTAAGCCTAATTGTTTATTTATTTATTTTCAAAAGCTACAAAGCAGATTACTCCAATAACATTGTAGCATAATCTAACTTACATAATAAAAGGAAACACTGAATTAAATATTTTCATAACTTATTAAATGACAGCATGCTTAGCGGCCTACTGCCATCCTGTATTCAAATTTATTTGAAATGGATAGATTCTATCCAGTACGATAATTGAATTAATTATTTGCATTTTCGATTACTTCTTAAGATATATGGTCTAATATATTAATTACCCCTATAAAAGTCGTACCAATAATAAAAACCGTTTTCAGGGTTATATAATGAAGACGTAATCTCAAACGTTATTAGTTCATTGACACAATTGAATACAGTACTGAAAAAATGTTTAGGGAATTTATTTGAAATTGGTAAGTTGTAGTAATATTAAACTTGAATGTTTATAAAAGTGGTACAGTAAAAAATCATGTTGAAAATAGGAAATGATAAAGTAATCATATAAACATTTGATATTTACTTGATACCGTTTTGTTATTCGTTGGACATCAGTTGCTGGAGAGTATGCTTCGGTTGATAAAATAAAGTTGATAACATAAAGAAAATACTAATTTTACACACAAAACATAAAATCTTATAAAACGACTGAAAGAAGTGACTTTTGGGTTAGCCTAATTTGAAAAAAACGGCTCGGGTTAAGCTCGTTAAGTGTATATAAAGGACTTTTGACCAGTCTGTCACGGATCATTATCTTAAATCTGGACAAAATTCCTTCTCTCACAGCTTGAGGTACGGTAGGGGTAGGGTGTTAAGAATCCTAATGGCCTGACGCGGGTATAGGCACGACTTGGCCAAAGTACAAGTCCTCAGTGTATGAATAATCCCTAGTACCAGGGGGACTGAGCTTAAGCTCGGTAAAATTATTACTTTCGTTCTCACAGAAAGCTCGTTCGCTCCGCTCATTCGCCCTCTTCCATTTTAAAGACGAGCTCGTTAGCTTCACTCACTCGCCAAGCCGACGGGTGTTGCACTTTGGTATAATTGTTTTAAACTATCAGCTGATTTTTGTTCCACTAATAAAATCTTCATAAGGATAACATGGAAACTTTGAAGGGCTCTAGCCGAAAACCGGATTTTTCCCAGCTATGGGACTGGCTCCAATCGATTTCTGGTGGCCAAAACCCTCATATTCAATCAAAAAATCAAAAATCCTTGGAGCGAAAAAAAAACTTTGCCCGGACAAACGGAGCTTGTTTTAGAGTATTAGTACCAGGGGGACCGAGCTTAAGCTCGGTAAAATTATTAAAGCTCGTTCGCTCCGCTCACTCGCCCTCTTCCATTTTAAAGACGAGCTCGTTTGCTTCGCTCACTCGCAAAGCAGACGGGTGCTGCACTTTGGTATAATTTTCCTAAGCAACAGGTTAAAGATGTAACACATTGGTTTTTTTTTTTATCGTTTATTTTGGCTACATGACAAATATGTCCATGGCTTGCCATAACTATATACAATTTGGAGGAACATTAACATTTATACATTAGTAATGATTAGTCTACATAAACATTGATACAGTTATACATTGATACAATTGACAAGTTATACATTGATGTTAGTAGACAACAAGAATTTGCAAAGAGCTTATAAAATCTTCTAGTCATTTCCCTTGAGAAGAGACATGGTATTCACATAGCCAAAGTAATATGGATGTAGAAAACTTGCGTAACACAACTTTTACCGTACTGATCTTGATCTTCATTTGCTTTACTATTACTGCAGTCGTCAGTATGTGAATGCTCAGTATAGTTCATAGTATTTTACGTAAGGCTGATATCAAACTCGATATCGGAAGCTTCTCATATACAAACCTATTAACTATTGAGACAAGTTCACTTTGAGTGGAACTCGAAAAACCATCATCCACTGTCACAGAACCAAAGTTTGAAGGGGCAGAAGAGTGATTATATACAGGGGCAGCGGGTGAAACGTGTTGGTTACTGAACTGATTGTAGTATCTGTGAGTGAAATTAGGAGAAACTATGTGTGGAGTAGGGATTTTTCGGGGTTTGGAACTTGAAGAATTATCTTGAAAAGTCCTTTGAGAATCATTAGAAATTGAAGAAGGGCTAGTGTTAGAATGGCAAGAAATTGAGGGAGGAAGAAAACGAGTTGGTTGTACACAAAACTTTTCCCTGACATTTGTGTCAACTTTTGTCGGGAGACTGAGGAATTCGTCCTTTCTGAAATTTAGAGACCTGGCATAGGAATGACCTTCAAGTCGGCCTCTTTTAGAAGGGACAATAATATCCCTGGCTTCGATGTATGAGAGGTTTTCATAAGCCATGTATTCGCTGACTTTTAATTCAATAGTTTTTTGCGGACAGTCCCGGCTAAGGGCGGAATGACCCCCCTTACAAAATATACAACAAGGAGAACTATAGTTAGGGCAATCTTGACTCTTATGGTCAAGAGAACAGTTACCACAGCGCCTCTTACCTCGACAGATCTTTGCCGTATGTCCAAACCTAAGGCAGTTAAAGCACTGGATAGGAGGTCTGACATATGGTTCAACGGCACATCTAGCATAGAACAAGGTTATGTGTTCAGGAAGGCATTTCTTTTTAAATGTCACAACTACCAATGGAATTGGGACATGAGTGATCTGACCATCATTTTTTACAACGCGTTTTTTGAGCCGCCTGACAGAAGCAATGTCAAAAGTTTGGCTTAAATGGCTTAATATTTCTGCCTCCGGAATGGATCGGTCAACACCCCTGACCAGACCTTGTCTTTGAATTTGGTAATGAAATGAAATGAAATGAAATCTTTATTTGTCATTCAAGTTTACATTGCCTGTGATATTTCACAAATAAACATATGACACGTCATTATCTTAATATACATTTTGTTATAAGTTACCTAAATAAAACAATAATAAAATCAATATAATTTAATCAAATAATCTCATACCTTTTCCTGCTTAGTAAAACAAAAGTCATAATTTATATATCAATTTCTTAAATATTCATCTATGGAGTACGGACACATTAATTCTAAAAACTCCTTCAATTTATTTTTAAAAATGTTAATTGATTTTGCTGATTTAATTTGAGCAGGGAGGTGGTTATAGAGTTTCCTACCCATATACAAAGGTGTTTTTTCATAGAGAGCAGTTCTGTGGATAGGGAATTGAAGATTATCTTTGTGTCTTGTGCTATATTCGGCTGTCAAGATTCTTGCACGTCTGCTGTAAAAATGTACATGATTTTTTGCATTAGGCCCATGATTTTTTGCATTTTTGCATGTTATAAATTTTGCTTGATTAGGCCCTAAATTGAGCATCTTGCTTGTTGCATTAGGCCCTATATAGAGCATCTTGCTTGTTGCATTAGGCCCTATATTTTTTGTACCTTATTTATTTATTTTAGGCTAAGTATTTATTGTATTAACTATTCATTACTTGGATGCCTTTTTTTCTATTGTTGACCATGTCTATTGCATTTTGTAATGTTGAATGACAATAAACGATGATTATTGATTATTGATTATTGATATGTATGATCTTTATTTTTTGACAAGAAAAAACTGTAATTTTTTTTAACAAAGATACATAATTGATAAATATACACGGCATGAATTGTTAACAATTTCATTTGCAAAAATAGTGGGCGGCATGAAGTACGAGGTGCTGCGTCAGTTAAAATTCTCAAAGCTTTTTTCTGGAGAACAAAGATACTATCTATAACTGGAGAGCTACCCCAAGCAATAATACCATAACAAGCCCTAGACATAAAATAGGAATGATAAACAGTGAGAGCAGTATTTAGACCTGCTGTTTTATAGATTACTCTCGGCCCAAATAAAGCCTTGGCTAAAGATTTACTTAATTGTAATTGATGTTCTGTCCATTTTAAATTTTCATTTATGTGCAAACCCAAAAATTTAGTGTTTACTGAAGAATGAATAAGCTCTCCAGATTCTAACTTGATAGTAAAATTTTCAGAATTTAACTGTGGATTATGGAAATGAAGCAAATGTGTTTTTGAGCAGTTGAGATGGAGACCATTTTGTTTGAACCACAGTTCCATGGTGTTTAAATTTTCAGATGTTTTAATGGCTGCAATTGAAATAGATGGGGCTTTAATCAACATTGTGGTGTCATCGGCAAATTGTATGATTTTGGAATTTACTGAATATGTTAAATCATTTATGTAAAGAATGAAAAGGAGAGGCCCAACTTTAGACCCTTGGGGAACGCCATGCAAAACAGGACGCCAGTTTGAAAAATGTTTAATGTTGGATTTGTCTTTGACGACAACTTGTTGAAAACGGCCTTCAAGATAAGAATTGAACCAGTCCCAAGAAGAATCAACAATTCTATATATTTTAAGTTTCTTTAAAAGAATATCATGCCTTACACAGTCAAAGGCCTTAGACAGATCACAAAAAACACCAAAGGCCCTCTGTGATCTGTCCAGGGCCTCCGCAGCATCAGAAATTAGATCAACTATTGCATCCGAGGTACTCCTATTTCTCCTAAACCCAAACTGATTTTTATTGAATAAATTGTTAGACTCAAGGAATGGAACTAACTGTGATAAAGCTACTTCTTCAAATAATTTTGACAATACTGGCAAAAGTGCAAGCGGCCGATAGTTTGATATTTCATCAGATTCCCCTTTTTTAAATAATGGTTTTATTTGTGCATATTTAAGTTTATCTGGAAAACACCCTGTCAACAGTGATATATTAATACAATGAGTTAAAGGTCTTAAAATACAGGGGGCTAAGGATTTGATGAGGTGGGCTGGAATTTCATCCCATCCTGTGGAAGGCTTATTTTTTTAGTTGCTTGATACAAGATGAGATGAATTAGCTTCTGAAACTAATTTGAACTTAAAAGAATGATTAACTTTTGACGAGATTTTTTTGGCATTTTCAATTGATTCCGAAACGGCAACGTGGGAATGAAAGTCTTAGGCTACACTTGTAAAAAAGTTGTTCATTGTGTTGGCTACTGATTTTGGATTTTTTACCACCTCCCCCTTAATTTTAATTTCTGGACAAGATTGCTCTTTTACACAAAATCCTAGTTCTTTTTTCACTATATTCCAAGTTGTTCTGGTTACATTGTCACTTCTTTTAATAAGATTAACATTATATAGTTTTTTTGCTGCTGCAACTACTTTTCTAAATACTTTTTTGTAGTTTTTAAAATATTCTACAAAACCAGGATTTGAATTATATCTAGATATTTTATGTAACTCCCATTTTTTTCTACTAGATACTTGAATTCCTCTTGTTATCCAAGCATTTCTCTTACTATTGTTTGTTACAACTTTTGTTTTGACAGGACAGTTATTAATAAAAGAACTATATAATTTATCAAAAAAACAATTAAAACTCCCATTACATGTAAATTGTGATAAACAATCATTCCAACTCTCTTCTGATAAACTGTTATAAATAGATTTTACATTTTCTTGACTTATTATTCGTTTTGTGGTAAATTTTTTCACTTTATCTTTAGATGCTTCCTTTTTATAGCAAATTACTTGTCCTAGATGATCAGATATACCAAAATCAATAATTTGACCAATATTTTCACTGAAATCTACATTTGTAATGACGTTATCAATACAAGTTGCTGTTTTGGGAGTTATTCTGGTGGGTTCGTTAAAAATTGCTTTGTAACCAAAAGATAATAATAACATTTTAAACCTACAACTTTTATCATTATCAACCAACATGTCAATATTAAAGTCTCCACTAATATAAATACAATTTTTATATTTATCAGCCTCCAGTTTTTGTAATAGTTTTTCAAAACATGAAAAGAAAGTGTTTAAATTTGTATCATCTGGTATTCTATAAATAACAACAAAAATATTTTTCCTCTTATCCTTAAAATTATTTAAATTAATTGTTTCAATTGCAGTGCATTCAAATGATTCCTCAAGAGACATTGAACTTAAATCTAACCTTTCTTTTTCTTTGAAGTCACTGTCAATCCTAGTGAAAAGACAGACACCGCCTCTATTTTTAACATGTCGATGGTAAATAGTTGCTAATTTATAGGAGTTTAGACAAGTAGGCAAAAAATTGTCATTAATATCAATCCAATGTTCTGATAAACAAATAATCTGAGGTTTTAACTTTAAATAATCCAAAATTACTTTCAATACAACAAATTTGCTCAATGTGGAACCTTGAATGTTCAAGTGTAGCAATAAACATGACTTGAAAGAAGTATTACCGTTTTCTACTAATAGAGTGCAATCCTTAGCTTTGCATTTTCCAGAATTATTATTGAATCCGGTTAAAGGATCAGTATCCAAAGCAAAATTACCTTTCTTGTCATTGTGATTTAGTTTAAAGAAGAAGAAAGAGATGTGTTATTAATACTATTAGGACTATTTACAAATGAAGATACAAACTGAATTGAACAATCACAATTGGACATACACTGACCACAAACCCTTGAACTTCCAGCACATATCACTGGAGGCTGACCGGTGGAGCTTGACAAAGAGTCACTCTCTTCACCTCCATTCTCACACACAACCCCAAAAAGGCTTTTACCCCTTTCCTCACTTATCACCACTGTGGACTGCAGAGGTTGTTGGTCAGAAGAAGCGTAGTTATCCATGGTTGGTATCACTGGAGGCCGACAGTTGGAGCTCGATGGGTGGTCAGCTGGGGCAGGTCCAAGGCATGCATCAGATGTTGAGGATGACATTGAGTCAGCTGGATACTGCTGGGAATATGAGGGCATTGTGATCTTCTCACGGAGAATTCTTATAAAAGCTGAGTTTGATAGGCCATTCCTTAAATTTCTCTTTGATGTGTCATTAAACGCAACAACAAGGACAGAGGCTCCAGTTGCCTGTCTAAATTTTTTAAGATTTGAGACAAAATGGTCAGGCAATACACGGTCTCGCACACATCCCATTGGGGAACAAATCAATTTTTTAAGACTTTTTGTTTTGAAATCTTTAGCAAGTTGTTCAAAGGCCTGGTCATTATCATTCAAGTAATTTGTATGATTCCTAGCATTGAGAAAGTATTTAGGCTTAGTGACCAGTCCATATACCGATGATCCCTGTTTACTCCTCTGATATGTGAGATTTTTTGCACAATAATCCATATGACAAGGCTTTCCAAATTTCTCTTTGAAGACGACCGCCACTCCCTGACTCATTTGTTTAGCATTCTCAAAATCCGCTGAAATGCAGTGGGAAAAAGCTATTTCTGGATCATGGCAGTATTTATTTATTACAGAGCTCATGGGTGCATCAATTACCTTAATATTCTGATTTAAAGTGTGCTGTCTGGCCCAATTTGTTACAGCTTCAATGATCAAATATGCTAGTTTAGTTTTGCCCCGTTTATTAAAATGAAGACCATTTCTAGTATAGTGGAAACGATAAAGCTGATTTAAGTTAAGTAAATACACATTATTAATTCTTGCTGCCAATTCAGCTATGTACTTGTTAGCTGCTATCAAGTCGACATTAACCGGATGGTGTAATGGCTTATCAAATCTTGTGGGGACTGTGGTGATAAAAATCGGTCTGTACTGGCTTTTCAATTTGAGCTTGTTTTCCAAATCTGAATAAATGCCATCCAAGTTAACATTTAGACTGTCATTTGTGCCGCCAATAACAACAACTGGGGTTTTTTCCTCAATATCGGTTGAATCAATAACTTGGATCAAAGTAGTGTTAGCTCTTACGTAGCCAAACGTATTTATTCTGCCAGAACTTAACGTTTCAATTTTGTTCGCTATATCTCTGCCTTGACTATCTGAACAGTGTCAATTTAACATTTGGGCATAAAATATCCTGCTTAATCATGGTTTTGTTTTCCATTTGTGCATTTATTTTTTGGCCTAATATCCTCTTGTTATGCTTATTATTATTCTTGAATGAAATAGATGTACTTTGTTCCCTATTCTCTACTTCAGAATCATCATCATCATCCCTACTTTCCTGGAGAACATCAAATATATTTTCAGTGTTGAGCTTAGTTGGGACATTTATCTGTTTAAGACACTTGGAATTCGATCTTTTGTTGTGAGGTTTTACTTTCGTCCATCCATTATCCTCTTCTTCAAGTCTTACATGTTGGGGTTCTGTTTGGCTATGTCTGTTTTCCACTACAAGGTGGCTTGGTTTTTTTCCGTTTTTCTTAATCGTTACATGGTAGAAGACATCATCACTTATGTAAGCAGTATTCAGTAAAATATATGCCATCAATGATCGTCTCTCAATAAGGTCTAGTTCTGTTAAGGTAGCCTTTCGAATGAAGTTGATATTGAATTCATCATTGTTAATTATATCATCAACCAGAGATTCAATTATCCAACAAGCAAAAATACCACAATCGTACGTGTTTGGTTGTTGCGGACAGTCAACAGAAATGAAATTTGCTGCCAAAGACATTCCGCCAAGATAGTTTGATAGTTTATTCACAATCTTTCTTGCTGAAGGCAAATTGTAATCTCTCAATGAGTCGAAATAAAGAAAATTATTTAAAGTCCTATCATAGAGTAATGTGCTCCAATGTGAGCCACTTACGTTACCAAAGTCCTCGGCGTCATTAACAGGCAGTATTATAGAGTCAAATGATCCAAGATTCAATGGGTCAAGAATAAACTGGAAATCTTGTAAATTTTTTACTGCATGAGAAACAGCTGGGCTTAATATCAAACATGATTTTGATGACAAAAATGTGTCGCTAATTCTTTGAAGATAAGTCTGCATGGTAAGATCAGTTAGCCAATTTTTACTCAACAATTCATTGGATATTTTACTTTTCGTCATTAGAGTGTGGTCGGTTTGGATTTCAACTTCAGAAGTGAGTTTATTAACTGAAGTACAATTAATAGGGTCAGTTTGGATGGCAACCGAATCCACTATTGTGCTAATGTTAGTTAGTAGGCCTGAACTTAAAGATTCCTGACTAGAGGAATCATCCTGGCTTGAGAAAGATAAATTTTTGCTTTTGTCCTTTTTGACTGTGAAATAAAAATCATCAATATTTATTGAAAGATTTTTTTCAAGTATAAAACTCTCCAATTCTTTACGGGAGCGAAAAACTTTACCACCAGGTGATTTAATATATATATCTGTCTTTCCTTTACTAAGTCCAGTTTTACGTATTCTCTCTTCCCTTACCCAACCTCGAGGTAAATTTTTTATTTGCATGTTAGAATTAATTTCTTCTGGATCCATTTTATTAATAATATTATCTTTGTATTATTATATATGGAAGAAATTCTGAATGTAATTCACACACATACAAAAAAAAAAAAAAAAAAAAAAAAAAAAAAAAAAAAAGATTAGGCCTACAAGTAAATTACTTGGTATTAAATAAATTTTTATTCCTTTTTTATTTTTATGTAAAAAAAATAAATAAAATACACTCTTCATGAAAATTGTTTATTTAAATGTAGAATCGCCAGACTTTAATATTCTCAGTGTAGACAAGGTTACCGTAGAGCAGTTTATCTGCAGATATCTTATCACTAAGGTCAAACTTCAGGTGGCCGATGAGTTGCCTGGGTGAATGAACAGGACAGATAGGTGACGTCACAGTTGAGCGGCAGGATTTCTCTAGCAAATCCTGACCATCAAGGCGTAGTGATTCATATTTTACCAAACTTAAAACTCTTCATACAAGTAGTTCTTTTTAGTGACTTAAAGAATAGTTATATTTGCTCCTTTTTCAAGAGATAGTGTTATAAAATATCTTTTGGTTTGAAAAATACTAACTTTAAACCTTTAAAACATACTGTAGGAAGCAATACATTTAACTAAAGAAATGCTTTTTCTTGATGTGAATTGTTGCCAGCAATATTTAAGGTATGTAAATGTTTTATATTAAACAAAATGAAAATCTTACATGCTTATTAGATTAAAATATGCTACAGCTGTCTATATAAAACTCACTAGTCACATAATAATCTTTCCATTTTCTTGAAAAACACTATTTAATAAGAGCACTTTTAATGAAACTTGCACTAGGCAGCCATTTTTTACTATACATCGTAGGAAGGGATGTAGGCGTTGACATTATTCTCTTTGGAAAACGAAGAGTTCAAAAATGCGATGGCGTTTTTAACACTGTCAAAAACACATTTCAACCTATTTCTGCCGACCTTCTTCAATTCAAGGACGCCCACTACTTGATAGTTGACAAGTTTACGACCGAGGACCATCGGATGAATGTTTCCTTTCCTATGTTGCCTGGATGATTCAAGCTGTCCACAAATATTATATACGGGGCCGGGTCAGTTTCAAGGTAGCGAGGAGCCTCATTTTGGGACTTGCCATTGGATCGGTCTGTAGGAGCTCCATTCAATTCATTCCCACTAAGTCGATTAGGTGAATTATGTGTGAGTTCGTCTTGATGATCGTGAGTTGGCGAAAGCTCTACGTTGTCGATTTGTTGATCAGAAGAATAACCAATAGTGAGATCATCAATTTGGGAAGAGTCCATTTCTTGGTCATGATGGAAAGAAGGAACCTTACTGCCATAGTGAGAAGTCATTCCATTTTCCACATAATCATGGTTACGAAGAAATAAAAAATTGTTTTCCTGGGCATCTAATTGACTATCACTACATTTCCGTGATTTTTTCAAAACTTGATAATTTCTCCCCTTTACATGGGAAGAAGATTTATTATGAAGTCCACTGTACTGAATACTGTGAGGGATAACCCGTTTGTTTTTGTTTTTCCCAGGACTGGGGCTCATAGAGGTTAAGTGAAGTTTATTGTAAATAAAAGATAGAAAAAAAAAACTAAAACACTAAATTACACCATAAAAAGTTATTGAACAAGAAACTATTAATACCGAGTCACAAAACACACAAAATGAATCAAGTTTCTAAGTTTTTGAGGCTTAAAAATGAAAAATATTACTTTCAAACCACACTATACCTTGTTGATATCGTTGTTGACTATGATGTTTTCTAACACATTGGTTTATTCAGCTGATTTTTGTTCAATTCAAAAATCTCCATAAGGATAACATGGAAACTTTGAAGTGTTCTAGCGCGAAAACCGGATTTTTCCCAGCTATGGGACCAGCTCCAATCGATTTCTGGTGGCCAAAACCCCCATATTCAATAAAAAAATCAAAAATCCTTGGAGCGAAAAAAAACTTTGCCCGGACAAACGGAGCTTGTTTTAGAGTAAAAGATAATAGTGCATGCGCAACAAAAGAATTCAAAAGTATTCGATTACTATTCCAATACAAGGGTGTAATATCATTGATTATGTACACTAACGTGAGTAGACTTCTCATAGTATAGGCGTGTTTGAAACCTATTGACAGTGGTGATCTTGTAGAAGAGTCATATGATAGGTAGGCAAATCAGTACTACCACTCTTCTCAATCAAGGATTAAACATTTTATAATAGAAGTTTTTGTTTATTATGTAGTGATGACATGTTTTGCAGCATTGTAAATCCAGCTGAATAATAACAACAACGATGGCAGCGACTCTGGCGCACGTACACGAAACTTCCAAATTTTTGCCTCAAATTAAATGCATTAGATGAGAGGTCTATTCACGTTATTGTACATAGTCAATGGTAATACTCGAATACAGAGTATTCAATTCAAAACTAAAAGTATTTGATTCTCCGATCGCTAAGCATGCTGATATATTGGCATAGGTAGCAGGCTGAGCAGGCAGCAGCAATAGCTCAATGGTAGAGCTCTGGATTATCAAACAGTAGGTCCGGGTTCAACTCCTAGCTCAGAGACGGAAATATCATTTGGCCGCTCCCATTGTTATCACATTGGGAATCACACTAACTTGCATAGACAAAAAAGTGCAGGCCATTCAGGTGAGGGGCACTCGCATTTAATTATTGATCTCTCTAGACTAAAAGCCATACAATATTATTATCTAGCTAGCAGCGACAATCGGTACGGTAGTTATAAAAACAGACAGACACTTGAATGACCATGGCATCGAAGTTCTAAAGAATAAATAGGCCACATTCATAGATTCTTAAGATTTATTTACCACAAATTGATTTTACAAGTCTAATTTAGGTGCTAACGTCAAAACATGCACTGTTTCCTAGGCCTACCTATGGATATACAGGGTGTCCCGGAAGGAACCCTTTTGTATATTTGTTCCTTGCATCGAGACAAGAAAAAAACATCGTACAAATAGGGGTCTAAAATCCATCGTTTAGCCGCTAGCCGCCATTTTGTTTTTTCCACTTAATAATTTTTATTTCCGTTACGGATGGTTGTATTCAGATCATATTTGATATGAATCTTTATCATATTAATGTACATTTTGAGGAAAAAAATTAATTTTTTCCACTGTGTATTTTCAAAATGGCGGCCATTTTAAAATTTCAAACTCAAATATCTCAAATTTGGTAAAATTCAAAAAAATTTTACCTTGCACAAAAAAGTCGCCAAATTTAATTATCTAACCAACAGTACCAAGTTTGTAAGGATCTGATAACAAATAACGGAGTTATTGCAATTTTTCTCCAAAATAACATTGATTTTGCATTACAATTAATGCAAATTATGGCCATTTTCACAGAAAAATCACAATAACTCCGTTATTTGTTATCAGATCCTTACAAACTTGGTACCGTTTTTTAAATAATTTAATTTAGCAAAAAATTTGCTCAACTTTTTTGTACAAAGTAAAATTTTTTTTTTATTTATTGAATTTGAGATAATTTGAGTTTGAAAAATTAAAATGACCACCATTTTAAAAATACACAGTGGAAAAAATTAATTTTTTTCCCGAAAATGTACATTTGTATGATAAAGATTCATACCAAATATGATCTGATAAAACCATCCGTTACGGCAATAAAAATTATTAAGTGGAAAAAACAAAATGGCGGCTAGCGACTAAACGATGGATTTTAGACCCCTATTTGTACGATGTTTTTTTCTTGTCTCGATGCAAGGAACAAATATACAAAAGGGTTCCAGAGAGTTCCGGGACACCCTGTAGAATAGGTCTATATCCTAGTGGACATAGCGAGGCGTGAGATTTTTCCTCGGTCATCGCATGCTTATTTTTAGAAACCCAATTTTTGTTTAATAGGGGCTGAGAGGAAATTTATAATGAACTTAAACCCCAGAAAATTATTTATAAATAGACTATATTCACAACGAGTATATCAAATCATGTAATGTGACTAAAATCATCTTCTAATGTTATTATTAACGTGATAGGACTATTGTAAGGTTAACGATAAGACTGCGCATCGTCTGCTGAACGACTGTCGTATTCCGGAATGCCGAAACTTCACGGATGCTGCCGAGAAGTCACGAGAGCTGCCGAATATTGCCGGACTCGCTCGATCTAGCGTGGTTGAGCGGGAGCCTAAACGCGTTGTGATTGGTTGCAGGTTTGGGGGGAGGGAGGGGAGGGAACTCTCTTTGATGGGCGCGGGGGGGTGGACGAGATACGCAGGATGTGTAGCGCTTCCGCGCGACTGCGCGAGCGCTAGTCTTTGGCACTTGCTTAGCTTGATTGTGAACTTCGAGTCTGAAGCGGATTTGAACGTTACCACAATGACGTTGACGAAATTTTCATTAATCGTTCATGCAAACAAGGAATAAATTGTATGTTTATCATTGTTATTAACTGATACATTAAATTTATTAATTTGTCTTGGTCATCGCCGAATCCAGAGATGACCGCACGCTTCGCCACTGGATATAGGCCTATGGATTGTAAGTGTCAATCCGATCGTCAATTATCTGAACCCTTGATGGCTTACTGATTCAGAGTAGGCCTAGACTACTTTCTTTTAAAATAAAAATTTGAGAAAAGTCAAAATAGATCTGGTCTCTACAAAGAGTAACTATGTGTAAAAAAATGTGTGTGTGAAAAAAAGTAAATATTTTGTACCCAAAACTGCTAGACAATGATACTTTCTATCTCGATTGTATAAAGAATCAAATGGAGTCAACAATGTTTTGAAATAACAATCAAGTAAAAAAAAATATTTCCGATTATATCCACGGTATCAACAACATCAATCTTCGGATGAAATTCGAGGTATGATATATATTGTTCTATAGAAACCTATAGGAAAAAGACGTAAAATGATATATCATTCTATAGCACCAAAAATGTTAGTACAATTAGTTAATCACCTAACCTAAACTGTAAAGGGTTAAGTCTTTCATTTACCCATTCTGCAAAGCCATTGTCCTCAACTCCACTTCTCTTTCTTCTACCCATACTTAATCCAACAAAAATTGTGATTAGTTCAACCTCCTTATTTGACCACAATGAAATATTTAATAAGAATCGACAAAAAATATTTCACCCTCGTTTTAAGTTAAGTTGAATTGAATTTGACATTGACAAGTTGAAGTTGAAATGGTGTTTTTGTTTACGAATTTACGGCACGGACGACACAGACGCTTTTTTTCTAGTTTGCCAAATTTGGCTAGCTTTGGGTTGAACCATGAAGCTGCAAGGTTCAATTTGTTTGGAAAATTTTTCTTTGGTTGCTTCATTGACTTTGTTGCTTCCTTTCATCAAACTGTTTTCTGTAAATACACGTTTGGTTCACATGGATTTACAGTTTTTAAAATTATTTTTATTATTTTAGTTAAGTTAGTTTTGTTTCCATTATTATTATTTTTTTATTTTTTTAAGATTGGGATGTTCTAAAGGTTTGACAGCATAATTATAACTTAGTTTAATTAAAATCAGAAGAGTATTGGCATCAAACCCACCCCGTGTAAAACCTAAAAATATGTGGTAAACGAAAAATTGCGCTTCTCTGTTTTGCTAGAACGGAAGAATCTCTACATCAACATCAAGAAGCAATTTTGTTGCCGGATGAAGAAGTTGAGGACCCCGAACTTCAAGTTCCAACTGCACCAACTCCTAATCTTCCAGTCATAACCGACTTGGAAGAATGGGTCGAGAAGAATGAGAACGGTCCTTGGGTTGATTACGATGGCTAATAAAGACAGTAAAAAAAATTAAACCCATTATAAATATTTATTCAATTTAGTACACAATTTACTTACTTAGTACTCTGATAGTTAGAGTTCATTTATAAGGCTCATTAAATGTCTGTTACTATAACTATTCTCAATATTGTATCATTTTATGACCGGTAATGGAGTTCACATTATTTACTAAGTTTTATCAGCAAGGGGTTTCAATAAAGAGTTAAAATTGTTGTTGTTATTAATAACATTACTTCTAAACCAATTTTAAACCATTTTTGAGTTCTAGAGAAAATTTCACTTATATTTCGTTCCCCACAACCTTGTTTAAGTAAATATCTGTCAGCGTTACGTTACATGGGGGGGGGGGGGTTTAAGATTGAGTAACTCAGCTTCACAGGGGTGAGGGGGGGGGGGGGGGTAAAAATGACAAAACTAGTACTAGCATTGATTTTACACTTTAGTATGTAAAGTCAATGGTACTAGTACCATTGAGTAAGGATACAAAGTATCCTTAGTCATTGTATCCTTGATCTTTGTATCCTTAATCAGTGCTAGTACTCTGGCTTTAGCCTGTTAGGGCTCACTCCGAATGATTGTTTATTAATTTATTCTAAAGATAGACTGCAACTATGTCTAAATTAGTCTTCTTGGATTGGAGGGTATTTTGGACAAAATGACACAAGCGCCCCGTGTTCTTAAAATAATAAATTAAACTAGTCGCTTGTAGGGGCAAAGGCCACCAAAAATCAAAATGGTCATGTTGTCTCTGAAAATAAGTTTCAATTAATCACCTATAAGCAAAAACCTATATTTCACCTTTATTGCAGTATGGATGTATTTATCTCAAGCTGTAGTTTAAATTTACACGTTTGAATGATTTTATAACAAAATATTCCCTAATCTTGACGAATTTTTTTGGCGTTATCAAACCAAGTTTTAATTTATTACAACATACCGTTCTAATGGAGGCTGTACGGTTATTTATAGAGTTTTGGAAATTGAAAATGTGATATTTTTGCTTGTATTTTGGTCAGGCATAATATCTCAAGAGGTCGCTAGAGAGTTCAGGGACACACTGTATATTTATCTATGTAAATATGTGTGACTGTGATACTGCCATACTGCTAACTTTTGATGGGACCTCCATTTACCATTTACCATATGTTGTCTTCGTCACCACAATCCTTGGAAAGGGGAGTCGTCATATTTCTTCCTTGTCGAGGTTCACGAAGTGAACTGTCTTAAGTGCATGTACGTGTGAGCCTCTATGTACTCATTTAGAGTGTAATATGGCTTAGTAGTGATAACCTCCGATTTTGCATGATGATGATAATGATGAGCAGCATGGATCATTCTTGAGTGAATGATCCACGTCTACAGCTCTAGTGTCTCTTCTTGAGCAATTGGTAGATAAACTTGAAGAGGGCGAAACCACAATGAGCATTTACCTGAATTTGAGTAAAGCTTTCGACTGCCTCAGTCACAATATGATTCTAGCCAAACTCTCCACCCTTGGCCTTAAAGAAACTGCTCTTTCTTGGTTCAGCAGCTATCTCAATGGACGTGAGTAGGTTGTAGAAATCAGGACAAACATCAATGGGTCATGCACTGCCGTACGATCTGGGAGGCTTCCTATGAGTAGAGGAATCCCTCAAGGCTCAGTCCTGGGCCCTGTCCCTGTCTTATTTGTTATCTTCACGGCAGACTTTCCAGCTTTCTCCGGGCCTTACTGCAGCTTGATCATGTATGCCGACGATACAGTCCTCATCATTATGTCAAATTTCAATAAAGAGGAGCTTTAAATAAATGTATATTGCCTTAAATGTAGCAATAGATTACTGCAACATGAACGACCTTGTTCTGAATGAAAATAAGACCAAGCAGCTTGTGTTGGGGAGACTAAAGGAGGATGTATCCGTTTTCCCCAATATCGAACGATTCGAGGCCACGAAGTACTTGGGAATAGTAATTGACAACGACCTGTCGTGGAGGGAGCATCTGGATATGGAGCAAACTTAGTAGTGCCCTGTTCGCCCTACGAAGGGTAAAAAATATAAGCACCACAGGAGCCGTCAAGATTACTTACAGCTCATTGTTTGAAATCCACCTGCGGTACGGAATCGTTCTTTGGGGTGCCACATCAATTAACAATCTCCAACGTGTTCTGGTCATCCAGAAAAGATCTGTTGTACGTATGATTGCAAACATGGATTGGAGGGAGAGCTGCAGAGGAGCCTTCAAAGACCTAGAGATATTAACCGTTGCAAACCTTTACATTCTGGAAGTAATTTGAATTGCTGGATCAATGAATCCGACTCGCAATGTGGATTTGCATAAACACAACACGAGAAGGGCACTAGATTCAACTTGCCAGTACATCAAACTTCAAGGTTCCAGAAGAAACCCTCATATGCCGGAGCAAAAATGTTCAACTTACCTCCAGAAGAGCTGTAGAGGACTATCAACTACAGTCCTGAGAAATTGAAGAACTTGTTGAAATGGTTGCTCCCCCGCCCTTTCTACAGCATTGATGAATTTATAGACTGGAGAAATCTCTTCCCTTAGAAAAGTCCTTGATTTTGTTTTTCTCATTTTTTTGTATATATTATATGTAATGACACTATTCTTGAAGATTGTATAATAAAGAATATATATATATATATATATATATATATATATATATATATATATATATATATATATATATATATATATATATATAGAGAGAGAGAGAGAGAGAGAGAGAGAGAGAGAGAGAGAGAGAGTAAATATATATATAAAATTACTTTGCAAATTTGCTGAGTACGCAGTAACGCAGGTCTACTGCGATGGGATTTTTTTATTAGAAGGCGGCATGAGTATAAACTAGACATTATATACATCAAATTATTTCACAACGAAAGGAAAAGAACCAAAAGACTGCATGGAATAAAATGGCACACAGCCTATCACTGACAAATAAAAAAATACAGTATTTCATTTGTCATTTGATGGATGGATGGTTTGACAGCTAGCCAAACTATTCAAATTCTTGTATCTGTATCTTATTTTCCGTAAATTTTAGTGGATGTAGAGATTTATAGATTTTGTCTTTCTTCAATTGTTTTGCGTTTTGTAACATTTAAAATTATAGACCTTAATTAAAATGACTGCACCCAAATTTTCTCCGGGAGAGGTTGTGTTTGCAAAGATCAAAGGTTTTGCTCCTTGGCCAGCTAAAGTGGAATTTTTTGAAACTATTCCTAGTACCAAACAAGTTAAGTATAATGTTTATTTTTATGGTACAAACCAAATTGGTCAATGTAAAGAAGAAGACTTATTTCCCTACAGTGAATACAGGGATAAGTTTGGGAAACCAAAGAAAATTAAGGGGTTTATGAAGGGTCTTTGTCAAGCTGATAAAGAGATAGGTCTACAGGATGGTAAACTTAACCATTCAAATAAGCCTAGTAGCCTTAGGTCAGGCATCACAGATCACAATTTAAGTCAGTTAGATTATTTGAAAGCCGAGTTAGAAGTTCTTAAGATTGACCAAGGCATAAAAAGTAGCTTAAAAACTGGAGAACCACAGCTACAAACTTGTCTTGAATTGCTAGATAGATATTCTAATACAACCATCGTTCCATTGATGTTTAAGAAGAACCCACTGTTGATTGACACTATAATGAAAGTTCAAGTTTATTCCTTAGGCCTAGACCTAAAAGGACCTAATGATTTAGTAAACTGCAGCAAAGAAATCAAAACTGCATATGAAAAAGCAAACCTCATAAGAACTAAAGCAAGAAATTTATTCCACAAAATACAATCAAGTTTTACCATCCCGCAAGGAGAAATGTTTATAGAAGCATACGCAGAGCAATTGGAAGAATTTAAGAAATCAGTGGAGCATATGTCAGAAGATGAACTCCTTCAATTATCAACTGACCCAACCAAATCTGATTAGGTTGGTGAGGCCTTTTTTTAATCCTTTTAAAAATTATAGTAGTCTATGGTAAGCCTTCTAATTTCAAGATTAGACTTTCATAAGCAAAACTGATTTTAATACTAAATTAATTTTATAAAAAGATGTTTATATTTATATTACAGTAAGAAAGGCACTGTTCCGAGCTAAGAAGGAGGTACTTTTGGTTTAGGCTAGCAAGAATTTGGGTTTTTAGCAATGTGAGAAGTTTTACCAGTGTTTAGGCCTACTGTTAGATTTACCGTTGTAGCCTATATAATAAGTGTACAGTACTTGACCATCTCAAATTTAAGATTTTTGGCTGAAATACTTTTTAATAAATTTAGATTAAAAACGTAGTGGTTAAATGTTACTGTAAGGAAAGAGAAGAGCCAACCTAGGCCTATCAAGGATATGGTTTGCCTTAAAGACATACTTACTTTACTTTAGATATTTTATTTGAAACACCGACGCACTCTGTGGTGCGTATTTTAAGGTGAGTATGACTGAAGGGGTGAGTGTGATGATTGTTATGGATCAGATGAGGTGTAGCTTTGTTACTGACAAATATCAGCTGTTTTTTTATTTGTCAGGATCATTAATTAATAGCCCAATGACCAAAGGCAGCTGGGTCCAGTATTGAACCATCAAAAAGCACTAACTTTTCTCAGGATCGAACCGGCTACCTTCAGATTCAAAGGCGAGCTCTTTAACCACTCAGCTACCCAGCCAGTTGTGAAATTGTGTAATAGTTTTAATGTGCCGGATGATAATTTTTATGAACTTATTTAATTGTTGTTTACTTTCACATCCAGCCTCATCGATGACTGAAATCTGCCATCCTTTTTTGCTGAGTACCGGTAGTTCCTGGAATGTGGAACTCTGAAACTTAACTTAAGCTGTCAATTCTTGAATTTTGATATGACTAGGCCTAATCAAAGTCAATTCACATTGTAATTGAGGTAGTTAATAAATTTTCTTATTCTTGGCACACTAAATATTGAAACGGCACTCTTGACTACAAGGAGTGCTAAATTCATCCACTTTCACACACAGTTGGTAAAAGTGAGTAGAATGCTCGCACTGCTCAGTAATAAGTACAATTTGCAAACACATTACGGTACTGTTGTCTCGTGGTGGTCTTCAGTCCTATCCATGGCTGAAAAATACTAAAAAAAAATTAAAAAACAGCATAGCACACTCGCATCTTGGAAGATGGCATGATATGATCGTATTTAGTCAAGCGCAGGTATATTCAAATTTTGAATATAGTAACTGGTCGTAACTGAAATCACCAAAAGTCACAGATTTTAGTTAATGGTCACGTAAGCCACCAAAAAGTCAATTATTTTTCCTTAAAATGCAAGAAAAGTCATGGATTTTTAGTAGCCTATAAATTGAGAAAACAATGCCATTGTGAGTTAAAGTTTTGCGACTTGAACAATTTCCCCCCAAAATTTTCTATCTTAGAGACCGAAAAGTCACTGATTTTTAACATCTTTCACTAGCAAAAGTCATTTATTTTTTGTATCTCTTTGGCAGTAGACACCCTGACAAGCCACACACGAACATGGACTCCTACTCATCAGAGTCGGTTCGTCTGAGGTTGGTAATGCTTGGAGAGGTTGTCATGTTGGTTTTGTAATTTGAAATAAATGTAGGTGGAACGTATCTACAAATCAGAGATTGACATGGGATTTGTTCCCCATCCTATAGTGAAAATCTATACTTTTAATAAGGGCTGACTAAACAGAAGCAACCTAATCACAAAACCGGGTTAAAGACGTGCAAATTAATTTTGCAGGTTGGTGTATTTGGTTGCAAAACTCTAATCTAAGGGTTAATGTGCAAAAGAACACCCTAGAGGCAGGAGCACTCTTACAATATAAAAGGTGTGATTATACACATTTAATGGTATCACATCTGTTTCGGTTTCAGGGCTTAACCGGCCGTACCTCATCAGGTATACATTAAAGTTATAAATCACACCGTTTACAGGAGTGATCCCTCCACTATGGCGTTCTTTCCCAGGAAAACCCCAGATTCGGATTTCTCCACCAAATACACCAACCTTTAAAATTAATTTTGAATTTGGAAGGTTGAAAAGCTAGAAACACTTGCACCTAATGTTACAAAATTAATAATTCGGCACTTGAATAATAATTATTAACTAATGATTAGTACTCGTGGCAGGTGTCTAGATGGAATTACTCTGGATGGAGGTCAGTATCCTCAATCGGACTGCATTTCAATGATCGCTGGTATCACAGAGCATGACTACATTTAGGCTCATGGACACGATTTGTGTAATTCGTCCTGGCTTGTCCGGTGATCGTGTGGGTTCCTGCAGCATAAAAGCTTTTTGCAGTTGATAGCTATGATTAAGATTAGCATGCCCCACGTCTTTAACCTGGTTTCGCGATTGTTGTTCCCGTTTAGTCAGCGCTCATTACAGGTTGTAGATTTTTTACTTGGTTCTGAGGAACACATCCCATGCCGATTTCTGATTTGTAGTTGTTCTAACTACATTTCATTCAAATTACAAAACCAAAATGATAACCTCTCCAAGCATTGCAATCGTAATACAAACCATCTCAGGTGTGTATTAGTCCATGTTTGTGTGTGGCTTGTAGATTCAAAATTTGATTAAGCCTGCGCATGATTAAATACAACCAGTAGAGGCTCGTGGCTCGTGCTTGCATGGGGCGTCAAGGGTGCTCCAGTTTTGGGGGAGGCCCGTAGTGGTGCGCTCAGGGTGGAGAGAATCGGGAGTCAGAGGAAGACGTTTCCTGGTTAAAAAACCAATAAAAGGAGGAAAATCAGAAATTTTTATAGTGTAACTTAAATAATAAGGTTTTCCTCAAATTATTTATATTTAATGAGGCAACAGAACAGATCAATGGTCTTGTTTGTCTGATTTTGAAATTCTCATTTGGATGCTAGGAAGGATTCTACTGCTAAGTTCACCTTCAAGACTTTGTGAGCGGTGCCTTTCTTGGGATGTAGGCGCACTCCTAAGGCTTGAAGGTGCCTTCTTTTTAATGTGGGTACTTAAAGCTGTACTTAAGGCGCCCCCTTTAGATTTAAAAACTCCTAGATCTCAATATACAGGTACCAAGAGGCACCTATTTCTGTTAAAGTTACGTGCACATTGCTGTGGCATGGTATACAGGTGGCCGGTATGGTACGGCGCTGTCCAACATCCGGCGTTTTGTCGTCCCGGACATTTGAATGCGCCTTTAAAAGAGATCAATATCAGAAAACAGTTAGTTATATGCATGTGGCCAAAGAAATTGGTATCTAAATTTTTACAAGAGAGAGAGTAAGAAGGTTTAAAAATTTCCATGTTTTTTTTTATTTCCGAGTATTCTAGTACTGAACTCGGGATGTCTCATAATGTTAAACTTATGGTACTTAACCATTAGAACTACTAACTTAAATACCATAGATGCCTTTAAAGAAGGCCGCGGTGAGGGAAATTTGAACACCGCTTGAGGGGGACCCCATAGTGGGCAGTAGCCCATAGTGATACTCTCATCGCTCACTCCAATCAACACGGTTTTTTACTGTTTATTGTTATAAGTGTCATGAAGTGATATGCCATATCTTTAAGTCATGTGTAGTGTCTGGTGGCAAAGAAAATTATAAATCTACCGAAAAATCCAGACTTATGGATTTACTCCCAGTGGAAACATTTTCAAGCTCATTGAAATTGGGAACCTTTAACTTAGTTGTCTGTATTAGCCTCCATATTACCACGCTGATGATGTTAGTTTGGTAGAGAATTTCCAAGACAGTAATGGGAAGAGGCAGGAAAGGCACAGGGACAGGCCAATTCACTATAGTTCAACTATCTTATACTCTAAAACAAGCTCCGTTTGTCCGGGCAAAGTTTTTTTTCGCTCCAAGGATTTTTTATTTTTTGATTGAATATGGGGGTTTTGGCCACCAGGAGTCGATTGGCGTTAGTCCCATGTCTGGGAAAAATTCAATTTTCGCGCTAGAGCACTTCAAAGTTTCCATGCTATCCTTATGGAGATTTTATCAATTGAACAAAAATCAGCTGATAACTGTAGATATAAACCAATGTGTTACATGTTTAACCTGTAGTTTAAGAAAATTATACCAAAGTGCAACACCCGTCGGCTTGGCGAGTGAGCGTTGTCTGTTGTAGACAATTTAATAAGAAATCCCACGATATATCATCTGTGGCAATATAGTAAACGATGACGGATTTGTAACCACTTTATCAAAACCTTGCAATTCCAGACGCATGGTGATATGACTCCTCTAGACTTCAGTATTTACAGCGTTGCCAGTTCGAACGCTGCGGCCTTCTTTTTAAGGCGGCCATGATAATCCACCCATCCTTTTAAAGTCGTAATCAAGTAAGAAACTCAAAAATCCCATACCGGCCGACGAAGGTGCGCGCACTGCCAGTAGCGGTCAGGCCGGCACGGCAACTCGGAAAAGTTGTAGATTCGTTCTCCATTACTTTTTGCATGATGGCGGAAGGTAAGCTTCGTCCGCGGCTGGAGTGTTTTTGCCATACAACAAATAAATATATGGAATTATTGTGAGTATTTTGCTTCAGAACTAAAATTAAAACTTTGAAAAAATTCATGCTTTGCAATGCTAACTGTAGAAATTTTTTACCCTTCATGTGAGCTCGTATACTACGCTAACTCGCCGTCAGGATTAGCTTGTTCGATACGCTCACTCCCCATCAGGTTCAGCTTGTTTGCTGCGCTCACTCGCCCCAAGTCTATAATATCCTTCACTTTTTTACTATCAATCTTCCCTCAGTACTTTAAATGAGAACAGATATTTATGGAATTAATATTCGTTAATATCATATCATATGTTCCATTTATATCAAATTCTGTGTCAAAATAATTGAAAAAAAAACTTGTTATGTTAACAACTTTCAATAATGTTGAATTGTATTGAAAATGACATAACAAACACTGGGTTTCCTAGTGCTTGGCGTCAACGTGTGCAGTCAAGCTAAAGTAATATACGGTCGCCCTCACCGCAGTGCGGAACATTTGGGACACGTTAATCTCACTAGGACAACATCTTTGTCGCGGAATAAGGGGGACCTTTACTGTGATATCATGTCCAGAACAAGTGTGACGTAACTTGAACAGTTACAGTAATATAAATTAATCTGGTGTGTTCCTTTCAGATTATAAAGCCGTCTGAAAAGAAAGCCAAGTATCAGGGAATGAATTTGGGTCGTCCTTCTTCTCGCAGCGCAACTCAATCAAGAAGAAATAAACTGGCCGTTGAAGAAACTTTTTCACAAAGGGATCTAGCAGGAATTCAAGCTTGCCTGTAAGAGAAACTTCATTCTTAATTCTTTGATTTTTAAATGCTAAAATGTTTTTATCTGTCAATGCACCTCTCATAGATTAAAAAAGTAATTTTGATTACTTCTTATATAATGTTTTTTGTTATTACTTGCCTTATTAATATAGCCTTCATTTTTTCTTCATAAAAGATAGAAATAAAAGTAGAACGTAAGTAACTAAAATACTACGTACTACTAATAGTAAGAACAAATATAAATATACCTAAAAGGCAAGTAATTATAATGTGTTATTTAAGTGTAAGGTATAAAAATAATGCATTTAAAGTGCATTTTACTCCTTAAGTAAATACACAATGAATTTCATATTTTCTTCTATGTTGGGTAATCTGTTTTGTCAATTTAAACCATTTTACTTCATTTTCATTGTTATATGTGATCCATTTAAAAAAATCTGCTTTGTTTAAATTTAATAAGCTATTTTTAGTTTCACAAAATATTGAAAAAATTTTCACAGATGTAAAAATTTATCAAAAGTAAGCAAAACGCCAAAGAGTGCAAAATTGAATATTTCTCTTATAATGATGTTTATTGTAAATGAATTTATCTTTTTAACACAAAAGTATAATATAAATTAGTTACTTTTAATTTTTTTCCTTATTTGTTTTTATTGTTTATTAATTTGAAACGATGCAATTTTTCAAGATATATATCTATTAATCCAAAAGCTGTATGAAGAGGCTTTTCAAAGTAATAACTATATAAAAATGTGTTTGACTTTAAAAACCCCTTGTCCCAAAACTTAATCCTGGGCCATAGTCAACAATCTCATTGTAATTGTTGAACTTATTTTAAATAAAAGTACCAGGTTAACCGAGCCTTGCTCGTTGGATTTAATTCAGTTTTAATATTTCCACCAACAACCAATTATACCTCTTCACAGTTAACAGCTGTTTCAAAAAGTCTGCTTAACATTAATGTTTCTTTATTTTTGTTTACATTTCGTTGTTATTTCATTACCAAAATAGCAACCCATAAGACCAATGTTAAAAATTAAGATTTTTAAACTTAAATTTAGACCAAATTCGATTTTTCGTGGGATTGAGTCAGTTTCTAAACTTATTTTTTGGCCAAAACACTCTTAAATGCAAAGTTTAAGCAAAATCTAACAGCTAGATTTCGAGATCGTGGAACACACATCCCTTCAGACATTCCTCGTATTATAGTATAGGATTAATTTTTTCTAGACCTTCTTTGGTTTTTAAAATAAATTTAAAGATTTTAGCAAATTTTCCTACATGTTACTTTTTCATGTTAATTTCCCTATATGTATATATACATATATATTACCAATAACTTTTGAAAGGGACCTCCGATTTTGATGAAGAACTGATTTTGAGATATTTGAATTTGAAAATTTAAGGTGGCCGCCATTTTGAAAATATACAGTGGAAAAAAATTAATTTTTTCCTGAAAATGTACACTAGTATGAAAAAGATTCATACAAAAAATGAATTGAATACAACCATCCATTAGGTAATAAAAATTATTATATGAAAAAAACAAAATGGTGGCTAGCAGCTTAACGATGGTTTTTAGACCCCTATTGGTATGATGTTAATTTCTTGTCTTGATGCAAGGAACAAATATACAAAGGGTTCCAGAGAGGTCTGGGACACCCTGTATATGTATATAGTTGTCCCTAGATACGATAACTTGCGTAAAAACTGTCCGAGCAAGACCACATTTTTGGTAGAGATGTGTAATGCTACCTTTATTCGGATGAGTTTGTAAACCAGGATATATCGACCTACCGGAAGGGGTAGTTTTGGGGGTTTTTGTACCCCAAAAATGGGCTTATTGCGTTTTAAAACGTAATTTTAAAAAATTTTTAAATTTTGATTTCCACCACTGTAATTAGCCCAACAAAACACACTTTTAGTATTTTGAAGCTTTGCTCTATCTCCATTGGTTGCCGAGATATTAAAAAGTATGAAGACAGTATGTTGTATTTTGGGGCTCCAATGTTAATCTTATGGAGTGTAAAAATGTGTTAATATTTCACTTATTAACCAACTTTTTTTGGATGAAACTTGGTATTCAGCTTCATTTGGTTGATATCCATCCATTTATTGTAAATTATCAAGGAAGGTGCCACCATCTTGGAAGGGCTCCCAAGTCTCTTAAGGGGTGCTTCCTTGTATCTAAATGAAAGTTTTAAATCATACAAAAAAAAAAAAAAACTATTGATCTGCTCTCTTACCTCATTAAAGATAAATTGTCTGAAGAAGATATTCATTCATACACAATTAATACTGTCTCTTTTCCTCTTTTCATTTGGTTTTTAAGCACCCACATTCGTCAAACTCCCCCTTCCCGACATCTCTTTTCCTCTTTTCATTTGGTTTTTAAGCACCCACATTCCTCTAATTCCCCGTTCCCGCCAATCTTAGCGCCCCCCCCCCCCATCCCCAAACGGGGCCACCACGTGCGGGTGCACGGTCCCAACGTGCCACGAGCCCCTACTGTATATACCTCCTTTAAATTTAATTAATCTATTTCATTTAACAATGTAATGGTATATAACTCCACTTTAAAGCAACACCTCTATCAGGACAATATAGGAATGTAAAAAAAAACATCTAATATAAAAACATACTTTAATATTAAAATCAGCTAAGATACTTAAACAGTAACAAAATATATACATCTAAATCTAATTCAATAACACTATAAATTTTTTATAAAGACATCATTTGTTCAATTTTTATACAAGTAAGAATTCAATATAAATATACGGATAGTTACCCTATTATAATCTAATAGGTGACATTCTATTAACTCCTTGGTTGAAAAATTAAAAATTTTGCGATATAAAACAAGATGCTTGTTCATGGAATAATGCTATGTTCTATACATAAATGTACCATAAAATAATACAGGGTATCCAGCAACAGTTAGTTGTGATATAACAAACACAGACACTGCAAAAATTTTTTATGAAAAAAGAGTAAATATACAAAATGAATGTAAAAATATCTGGGAGTAACTTATTTAGGTGTGGACGGTTCCTAAATAGTGTAAACAGCTAAACAAAATTAAATTTAGTTAAATCTGACTTAAATTTATTTTAATTGTTTATCGTAGTTTACTTAATTCAGCAATTATTTAGTAAAAAATTATTTTTTCAATGCACACGTTATTGCAACAGCTTATCATTCTGTGCTACATTTCTGACGATAATTATCGATTTGCATTAAATTTGCCTTACTCGAGTTTTAGAAAGATGTTCAGTTCTAGCTGTAAATTAGATTTTATTTTACCGTTTTGTTTGATGGAATAAGCTACATGCAATGTTGCATAACGTGTATATCTATAAAAACTCAAAATTTCATTTCTCCCTTAATATGATTACCAATTACCGCCAAAAACCATAGGCCTAGTATTCTTGAAGAGTATTTACAAGCCTTATCCATATTTCATGAATATCTTTAAAAAGGGTACTTTTAGTATACATGCTTTTTAGTGCCATACCAGAGAGAATAACTCTGATTAACAAAAAATACTACAAGGAGTGAACTACTATTTTACTATTACTATGTTGTACAAGTACACTCTCGTTCATCGGACTCGGCGACATCGGAACTCCGCTTCATCGGAACCGAAAATCTGGATATTATTAATTTTTTTTTTCTTACAAAATTAATAATTTTTCCGTTTTAGCGCCTTCAATTTCCATTCATTCTATCCGCACAACAGTGAAGTATCACATTTTGCGTCTAACGTCATCAGGCGTTTTCCATAATCGGTACGTATCGATGTGATTTACGAGGCCGTGGAGTATTCGCACAAAAATAGAAAGAGGAAGGGGGCAGGAAGTGAACATCCGTTTCGACCGCTTCCCAAACTGTCATTCAGTCTGTCTCGCGTCGCGACTGCACCTGTGTACGTGGAAGTCAGTTGACTGCTGGAATATGAGTGGAATATAAATATGGAATATGAGAATAACGATTTTGGATCTTTATTTCCGGCGTTGTTTTTATTCCTATAGGTTCATTTGTTACCATGTTCAAAGTTTGAATGCCTTATTTTCATATAAAATCTCTAGTGTTGCCTTAAAAACAAGAGTGAATACAATCACGATAGGTCACCGTACGGGCGGAAATGACGACTCACGACGGCCTCCGCTTCATCGGAATTTTTTGACATCCGAACCGGCTGTCCGCCACATTAGTTCCGATGAACGAGAGTGTACTGTATTTGTAAATACTAATATTTGTGAAGAACACAAAAATATAACTTTTTCTTATCCTGATATGCTGAAAACAAAAGTCCAAGTCAGGTTAATGAGTTGCTAAGTCACAGAACTTTTTGCATCTTGTAGGGGAATCCTCTTATTGCTTACAAAAGGCAATTTATAAATGTAGTATCCTTTTTAGACTGTATCGTGATTTCGTTCTAAATCCTATTGCGTGGATTTATTAGACAAATAACAAAAGCCTAACGGTACAATTAGTAATACATTTAGTATTCCAAATATTTACAAAGTGTCCCATTAACACAGTTATTAGGACAGTCTCTTCAGAAGTACTTTTTCATTAAAATCAAGTTTTAAAACTCAGTTCAGAATGGTTAAAATTATACAAACTTGGGACAACACAACTAGTTGCCATTTTGAAAGAGAGCTGCTTTCTCCCTGAAGGCTATCCTTCTTTGGGCCTTTTCCTCTTCTTCCCTCCTCCTCTCCTCTTGCTCTTGTCTGATTTCATCCTCAAACTTGCTGCCTCGCCTCAACTCTTCAATCTGAAAAATATTGGATAAATGAATGAGAAGATCAATCAACAAATACCCACACATCCAAATGAAAAGTCATGATTTTTAAAGTAAACTTCAGTGCTAACTTGATAGAGAGAGAGAGAGGAGAGAGAGAGAGAGAGGAGAGAGAGAGAGAGAGGAGAGAGAGAGAGAGAAATGTTTTATTTACAATCTTCAAGATTGAAACTGCATCAATATTTAAAATAAACGGTATCAGTTAACTGACACATACTTTCTCCCAACAATATAAAAAAAGGTGTTAAAAGCTTCAAACATTAATGCCTTGAAGACTCAGTCGGATAGCTACCAGCTGAGTAGCGCTCGTTTGACCCTGCGCGCGTCTAAGACTTGTAACAACGTACTGCGTTTACCGCTAAACGAAAACTTGAATTTTCTCCGCAACCACTTGACGTAGAGCAATAATTTAAAATACTGGATTATTTAGTTTTTTGAGCTTTATTTAATGGTGATAAGTAAAATTTATTTCAAGACAACAGCTATTTTGAAAATCCAAAAAATTGATTTTTGAAATACTTTTTACTCCATAACTTTTGAACCCACATTTTCTCGGAGATGCGGGTGGGGTAATTTTATTTACCATTTTAAGCTTAATAAACCACAAAATTTTAATCAAAATCGTTAGAGCCTTTTTTGAGAAATTTGGATTTTTTACTTTTTTTGAGGGTTTTTTTGTGGTAAAATACTCTTAAAAATAAAAAATTCAAAAAAATGAAAAAAACGCCTGGAATTATTGTGGGGTTGGACCTAAGTACCAAAATTCACCAAAATCGGACCATTGGGGCATTCTCTAGCTCTGTTTACATCCAGACACACGGACACACACACACACACACACACACACACACACACACACACACACACACACACACACACACACACACACACACACACACACACACACACATCACTCTGAAAACCACTTTTTTTGACTCAAGGGGCACCAAAATGGATAAATCCACCAACAACTCAAATTCGAAAATTTTGACGAAAACAATACTTTCTCCATATACTATGGTATAGGGGGAGAAAGTAAAAATATAATACTAATGACATGGTTAAGAAATGGCAAAACAGAAGGTGGTCTTTCTTAGTTCATGCAGTGCGCCAGTTCAGGAATTTGTCCAAGCTGTAGAATGGATATTGGAGAAGCCAGTTGTTGAGAGCCGTCTTCAGATCTTGTGGACTGGAACTCTTGATTTCATCTGGCAAGCAGTTGTAAAGCTTGGCCCCAACATAGGATGGTTTGCACTCAAATCTTTTACTGCGATGTGCAGGAAGATTGAAGTCATGAGCACGAAGAGTTTTATGATAATGGATATCAACGTTGCGGGGTGGGCTGTTTTTGCAAGCCATCGTTACAACTTCTAGAATGTAGGTGTTGATGACAGTGAGCAATTTTAAGCCCACAAATGCCTGTCTACAACTCTCAATAGTCTTACATTGGTTGAACCACATTTAAAATTTATCATCATACCACTATTAAGAGGAAAATTCCTATATAGTTCATTCAATACAACTTAACTTTTGTTTTTATAGAATTTTTGGCGCCTTTCTGATAATAGTAAAAACTAGTTGGCTTCCTTTGTAAAAACCAACTAAAAGTCAGGTTATGTCACAGTAGATTGTTATTTATTTAAGTAACCATGCATATTCTAACCGTCACAACTTGCTATGTCAAGGGCATAGTGCTACACATTGCTACGTGCCAGAGTTTATTATGAATGAGGCATTAAAATGTGTGATTTTAATCAAGGCATGGAATTTACAATCCAAGTTTTGATGTTATATTTCATCACACTGTAATTAATGGTACATTAACAAATAATAGTAATATTCCTTGCTAGCCTAAATTGATTTGGACAGTATAATTACACTAATACGATTAACATGTTTAACAATCATACGGCTGATAAATGATAAATTTAATATTTAATGATATATCATCAATTTAGATCACCATAGTGCTGCTTTTGCTAGAATCACTATTAGTTACTGTCAAGAATCATAACTAATCACTAGAGTAAGGATATCTTCAGCTGATTATCTCACTCTTGCAGTGTGCAACTCTGTTTTCTGTTCAGTGTGATGAACATAAAGTTTTGTCTCTCAGCTCATTTTAACTGTGAGTATAACTGTATGTTTTAGTAAAATTCATACTCCAGGTCGAGGATTAGCAAATGAAGGAGTAAAAAAGTGTATATATTACCTTGGCTTCAAAAAAGTGTTTTGCGCCTCCAACCCCAACTTCCTCGACGCTGATCTCTGTCAGCTGGGCCAACTTGCTGAGCCCGCTCTCCTCCACAAGCTCTCCAGCCTTGGCCTTGCGGAATATCAGTAGGAACTGCACACAAGGAAACCGAATCACAAGTCAACAAAAGAGTGATACTTTAAAGTCTTTCTTACCAAACATTGTACCAATGTTACAAACAACAATAAAATTCCCTCCATCTCTCCAGCCCAGGCCATCTTGAAAATAAAAATATTTTACAATAAGGGGCAAAGTTCTGAAACGGATTTTCCTAGTCACCAAATACCTAGCCAGAAGAGAGCAGCTTCGATATTAAACAAACATTGCCAAAAAAGGAAGGAAATTTTATTTATTTATTTACAATTTAATTGTTTACAACAGAGTACAAACTCCAATTACAGTAAACAATATTACTAAATGTAAAGAGAAATAACTACTTACTCACACTGTGTCTTATATATCATTTTATAACAAATAACCGATTTAGGAAATTCCGATTTAGGAATTTAGGAAATTCCCCAAAAACTCAGAAGCTCTTTTTGCAGGAAAGATGTACTCCTTGTTAAATAGCTGATTTTATTCTTCTCTGCTAATAATGGCTAAGAAAAATACCGAAATTTTTTCATTTACTATGGTGATGCCATTAAGGAGCTAATGTCATTTGGAGCATATCACAGAATTTTAGAAGTACTTAACACTAATATAACATTCCAGAGCAATGGGATAAGGTTCGGTATCGCACTCCAGAAAACTGTTTACAAAATATTATCTAATAATAGGGTTCTTCTGTATAGCTTATGGGTATCTTACTGGTACTTGTATTATATTACAAGGTGAAGTACTTCATAGTTTTCATTAATATCAGGGCCGATTTTGTAAATGGGCTCGGTGGGCCCGGGCCCAGGGGCGCAAGGGTCAAGGGGCGCAAGAGCCTAAGGGTTTGATGGGAGCGCGACAAAGAAAATATTTTATAATTTATCAAGCAGATTTTGACGTTGACGCCATAACCACGGGGATTCGTACTCTTACAGTAATAATGATGAAAGTTTAGCGATCAGTAGAGGTCGCAATATACAGCGCCTACTGTACTGTGTAGCACACAAGTGCGGAAAGGCGACGTGGCAGGAACACCCGTCTCCCGAACGGCGCAGCCGCGCAAACTACTAATCCCCACCACGGGTCCATTTCCCCCTGCCACGCCACCCCGCCCTCTTCCCTCCCCCCCCCCAAAACCCGAGCCCACACTTTACTTTTACAATGTGCAACCGCATTATTAGCTGTCGAAAATGAACACAATACAAATAGTTCTGTCATTGTTTCATTTTGTGGTTATGTTGGGAATGCGAGTCTCAAATCGTCAACTGCATATGACATTGGGTTTGTTTATTAGGTGATTCATATCCTCGGGAAAGGAGTGGGGAGGGGCGAAAGGGGGGGGGGGGGGCGCAAACATCTCTCGGGCCCATAGCGCGTCACATACAAACCGCGGGCCTGATTAATATAACAAAGGATAGGGCTGCCAATGCATAGGGCTCTATCATATGCATCAGTCCTTATAACAAATATCCAGCTCATTTAGTGATGGTTTGAAACAACTAGACCTTAACCCTTTGCCATTGGGGTACTACATTGAAAACTGTTCTTTTAAAGACCAAAGTTTTTATACTCCTAGGCTTTCCTATCAAAACATTATTTTACCTTTGCAACAGTCCCAACCTACATATATTTTTAATTCTAGTAGTAATTTAAAGGAACAAATATTTATATGCTAGTATATAATACATCGGCTAGTGACAACATCGGCTTGTCAGATAAGTAAAGGGAGGTGAGTATAAAAACAGTTCTGGTACTGTTTTATTTACATTATGTTGCCAAATAGTTGACACAAGAGCGCTGATTTTTTTTCCGTTTGAATTTTTTTTAAATAAGGAAAGTATTTCCGTATAAATACCTGCTTCCACTACTTAAACATTATTTCCCTTGATTATGGGTTTATTTTCTCATCCCTGTTCCCAACATCGTAATCTTATATAATAAAAGAGTGCATTTAAGGGTCTAGAGAGAGAACTACTGAATGGATGGAGGCCGTTTTGGTGCCAATGGATTTCTTATGGCCCCTAGATTATAGGAAAAATATGGTATCCCTCGGAAAATCCCTTATAAAGCCGCAAAATGAAAATTAGACCTTATTTAGACCAATCTAAGACGTGATTTTGTCGATTTGTTTACTGCTCCAGGTGATCCATAACTTACATTGAAATTTGACACCACTGCTGCTTTACAAATTGTTTTTGTAAACAAAACAGGCAACTTTTCAATTCTATAATAATTATTGACAGATACAAATTAAATAAAGGACACTCAATGTTGCAATGGTTTTTAAACCAGTAAAATAAATATCTAACAGGTGATGCTTAAATAAAATGTTGGTTGCCTATACTATAAAGAGAGTTTATTTAATATAGATGATTGAATTTATGTATTTAAACCTACGAGTTATTTATTAATATTTGTTTACAAATATGTTTTTATAACTATTAACTAACGAGCTTTATGTTTTGAAATATATACCGATACACATAATCTTTTGATTGTAAAATTCTCCCCACCATATTTTAATCCATTTATTTTTATTATAACTTACATTTACATTCTTATTTTTCATCCTTCTAAGGTCGTGTAGGCTTATGATTTTACACGTTTAACAGTTGGTTTATTGTTCCTCCTGATATAAACAATGGACTACAAAAATGTAAAAATGCGGAACTATGAACTGGAAAGCATAACTCTTGAAATATACAAGAATAAATAAGCCTACCAAGAATAAGAAAAGGATATGGAAATAAAGTGGAAACAAAGGGCAAAAATAAATATTTTGAATAGTGTTTTAGTGAAGGTAAAAAACCTACTGTACGATTGACTTCGAGGACAATGCAGTAACATTTAGTACACTAAGAAATGTACTTCTATACCATTGCGTGAAAAATCAAGTCAGAACTTGAAAGCAAGGTTCAATTAGATGCATAAACACCGTGGAAGAGCCCACAGAATGGTGCTCAGCGATGGTGGTGATACCAAAACCTAAGTTAGACTCTGCGTGGATCTAACAAAATTAAACAAGAACGTAAGGAGGCAAAAATGCTAGGTGTTGAATTGTTAAATACACACGTAATCAAATTGGTAAATCTCGAGTGTTTAACAAATAAGATACAAATAATTCCAAATTCTGGCAAATTAAATGGACTCTGAGTCAGCTAAATTATACCAATAAGTTAATTGGCCATACAACTGGAATGGAATAAATGGAAACGGTTAAAAAAACCTTTAATCATTATAGTTTTTTTAATCTCATAGGCCTACTAGATTGTAAAACCATATAGTAAGTATTATAAACTATTAATGATATACTAGAGATCGCCTCCCGATCGAAATTAGACCAAAATTTTAGTTGATCTGGACCCAAGAAGTTTAAAAACATTTTGTAACTGAAACATCTGTTCTTCCTGTTTTTTACTTTCTCCCCCTATACCATAGTATATGGAGAAAGTATTGTTTTCGTCAAAATTTTCGAATTTGAGTTGTTGGTGGATTTATCCATTTTGGTTCCCCCTGAGTCCAAAAAAGTGGTTTTCGGAGTGATGTCTGTGTGTGTGTGTGTGTGTGTGTGTATGTGTGTCAGGATGTAAACAGAGCTAGAGAATGCCCCAATGGTCCGATTTTGATGAAATTTGGTAGGTAGGTCCAAACCCACGATAATTCCAGGCGTTTTTTTCATTTATTTGAATTTTTTATTTTTAAGGGTAGTTTACCCCCAAAAACCCTCAAAAATCGTCAAAAATCAAAATTTCTCAAAAACGGCTCTAACGATTTTGATTAAAATTTTGTGGTTTATTAAGCTTAAAATGGTGAATAAAATGACACCACCCGCATCTCCGGGAAAATGCGCGTTCAAAAGTTATGGAGTAAAAAGTGTTTCAAAAATCAATTTTTTGAATTTTCAAAATAGCTGTTGTCTCGAAATAAATTTTACTTATCACCATTAAATCAAGCTTAACTAGGTATACAATGCAGTTGTCTGCTTGCAATATTGAGCGGAGCGACTATTTATTAAATCAATAATAGCAAAGGTTTTATAGGTAATTCAAGTGGGCTCGTTCGCTACGCTCACTCGCCGTCAGGGTTCAGCTCGTTCACTACGCTCACTCGTCGTCAATTTAGTTCGTTCGCTGCGCTCACTCACATTTTTGTCGGCTCATTCGCTGCACACACTCTTCGCCAGATTTAGGTTGTTCGCTGCGCTTACTCGCCACAAGTCTGCAATACTCTAATAATTTTTTATTACGCAGGTTTGCTGCGACGGGGTATTATATGTTTACAATATACTAAATGGCGTGTCGTCCAAGATTTGCACCTCCTCTCCGTAAACGTGGCATTTTATTCACGTAAAAAGGTAAATCAACCACTAAAATAAATAAAACAACGATTTCACATAAAGCTAATGTATTCACAAACAGCTGATAGTAACAGTCTGCAGTTAAATTTGGTCCTAATAACAGCTGTATAATCAACACACTGTAAACAAACCAAATAAAATAGTTCTCCTATTAAAATAACATGGTAACTTTAAAGGGCCGTAGGGCAGAACCCTCATGTCCGATTTGGACCATTTCAGATTTATACCTTCCCATAGATGTTTATTATGACCGAGCAAAATTTCGTGAGGATCACTCCAGCCGTTCAGGAGGAGTACTTGTAAATAAAAAGCCAGAGTGAAGTATAGGAGCTTCGCTCGCTTCGCTCGCTCCGCTCAAAAAACTAAATAATCCAGTATTTTAAATTATTGCTCTACGTCAAGTGGTTGCGGAGAAAATTCAATTTTTCGTTTAGCGGTAAACGCAGTACGTTGTTAAAAGTCACAGACGCGCGTAGGGTCAAACTCGCGCTGCTCAGCTGGTAGCTATCCAACTGAGTCATCAAGACATTAATGTTTGGAGCTTTTAACACCTTTTTATATATTGTTGGGAGAAAGTATGTGTCAGTTAACTGATACACTTTATTAGTGGTTGTTTTTACAACAGCTGTTTCATGGTCAATTAATTATCCTTCTCCCATAAGATTGACATTGAATCTTTCAAAGCCTGTAGGGCATAGCCTCGGGGGCCAATGTAAATCAAAATGCCATCCTGCTCATCTTACCTTTCAAACGGTTTGCGCGGGTATTTTTTACGGTGCTCACAAGCTGAGAAAAATGGAGGAAAAGAAACATGCTTGCCTATCTAACTGATCACATTTCTAAAGAAATGGAAAAATTTTTGTTTTAATACTATGTTGTCTGTGTATTAATAAATTATGTGACCATTTTCAAACGTAAACATCAAATTCATGTATAATCATCATGAAAATGACCCGTAATTTTTACGGGCTGTTTGCTAGTCTCAGTATAATGAAGTTCAGTAGACCTGTCAAGAACATTCAGACATTTGTCTCTTTTGCATAGGCATTGGCGTGTGTAAGATTAAACATCATTGTTCAGTCGATTGACATAAATAATAACTACACATTTTCCCTTCAAAACAAGATTTTAACATTAAAATACAATTTACATTTTGGTAACAAGTTTTAACAATCTATTGTCATCATCAGACCTCTATCGTGTACGTGAGATGTCCGATGATGACAACATAAATTGTCGACACGTGTTACCAAAATGTCCATAGTTGTAGAGTAATAGAAAGTTGTTTTGAGAGGAAAAGTGTAGTTATTATTCAATTGTGATAATGATGTAAAATGATTATCAAGATGGAGATTTCAGTGGAATGACGCACCTCCCTGAAGCTGATGCGGTTGTCGTCGTCTTCGTCCACCTCCTTGATCATCGCCTTGAGGCCCAGGTGGGTCTGCGGCGCTCCTAGCTTTTCCATCATTCTCTTGAGCTCTTGTAGGTCCAGGTAGCCATCTCTGCCTTCGTCATACCTGCATAAACATCATCATCATGAAGAACCAAGATAGCCATCAATAAACATGGAGTGCATATAGACATTTATGTAACACTCTTGAAATTTTAAACATTCTTCTGACAATGACAACATTGGCAACATTTGCCTACCTAAGGATTGTGTAAGTCAGTGTAATGAGTACAAATCGAAATTGATAATGGCCTGGGCCAAAAGGCTCACACGAAAGACACAATACATTAGCAGTCATGAATAATAAACTTCGGTTAGTGTTTTACAACAAACAAATAGGCCTACTCCAAACTTTAGTAACACATTTACCTAGTAAGATAAAAATTTTATTAAAATTATAATAATAAAAAAAATTTGGTTCGTTTATAATTCTATAGTTAAAATTGTATAGAGGAGAAAACAACTAGGGTCTGCGAAAACAGACAGTCAATTCTTATCCCGACTCATTTACTTTACGTTAAAAATCTCATCTTTATTGAAAAAAATTTTTACAATAAACTGGGGAGTAGAGTCAACGATTCCAAAAAATTAGTAAATGGCTAAATAAATAAATAAATGGCTCAATAGAGGTTTAGTTCTCTGACCGCCTGCAGAATAAACGATGCCCCTACGATTCACGAAAGTAGTCGTGTTGCGTTATTATGTTTGAAGGCGTTGAGATTGTGGTCCGCAGCGTACCGGCTCCTTGAAAAGTTATCGTAGGTTGTAAATCATTTTCAGTAGCCTACAATCATGTACATTTAACCGTCCGGTGGAATGAAAAATAACTCTCATAAAAATCACAGAGAAGAGAACCTAAATAGCTATGTTACTCACTTCACTTCTCTGTGGTAAAATCTAAGAAAGTATTTTGAGCAGGGGGGAAGGCATTGCGAGTAGCCTACTGCGCTCGTACTGCGACGCGATTCAACGGTCAATCCAAGAGCCAGAAATTTGTTCACCTGTTTTACCCATGACGCCTAATTTATTTCAAATTGTTAGACATGTATACATTATACAATTAGGTACTCTTAATTCTAACTTAAATTATAATAAAAATGTTCTCATAAACTAATTTTATTACTGTAATTTCCATATTTTGATGTTTCTTCTTTTTTAATGTAGATTTTTTCTTCTCATAAAAATCTTTTTAAAAAATCTTTAGTATATAGGTCCTTCCTCAGGTGAATTTTTTGTACTTTTAAATCTTTTGATGTATTTATTTCTAAATTATAATACGTTCTGATCAAATTTATAATTTTGCGTGATACTTCATAAGGAGATTTTTCATATAATGTTGTTCTGTGACCTTTTGTTGGAATTAGTGATGAATTTCTGGTCTGGTAGTTATGTTTGCATTCTTCATGTATGAACTCTTTGTTCTTTAAATAAAATGTAGTTATTTAAAAAATGAACAAGCCAAATACTGTTAAAATTTTGTTGTTTTTGAATAAATTATAAAAATGTTCCAAATAAATTATGTACGTTATTTATAATTCTGATAGCTCGTTTTTGAACTCTAAAAAAGTCAAAATACAGTAGCTAATAATGAACGTCTGTTTGTATAAGACAGACAAAGTTTGAATACGGACATGAAAAATGAAATCATGTTTATATAGCCTTTTTATACTGAGGTTTTGCTGGAAACTAAGAAGTCTTGCTGTAAAAAAATATGAAACTTGTTACTCCTAAATTGAGTAGCAATCTTTTATAACCGATTTCAAAGTACTGTATTTTATTATATGAACATTTTTTGTAAAAGGCTTGCTTTACCATTATAGTTCGCTTTAGACGCAAGAGTGTTAAATGCTTTTAACAAAGGTAAAATGGTTTTACACAAAAATGAATGCCATTAGAGGAACTTAAAATAATCAAACGATAAAATTATTTTACTAGAGTATTGAGAAAATCTTTTTGTAAAATCAAAATCTCTATTTTCTCCTAATGTTTTTTATTATGTAAAGTATGTAGTACCGTAGAAGAACTAGGCCTAACCAGGTAGTTTTTCTATGGTAGTAGGCCTACGGTATACAGTTCGTTTTAAATACTTTTTAATTTGATCCAAACAAATATAGCACGTTTCCAAGAAGAGCCTAATCCGAATAGGACTATTAATGTTGAGATTTGGATACACTAATCCATAACTTAACTATTAGAACGTGATTATATGTTAAATTAATTTTGACCTTGGAATACACAGTACAAAGCTGTTTCAAAGTAGCCTACGTTTTTGTTGAAGATTTTAAAAGATTATAGAAAAATAAAAATATCAGTGTGTTTTATAGTCCCTATATACGCCACAATACTGTTACTAAAAACTGTAGAACTGTAAAAATGCGATAAAACTGAAAAATAAATTTAAAATATTTTAACCGAGTCTGAAGAAGGAATGAACTTCCGTATCGCTTTATGAGTTTTGTTCTACGGTGTGGTGTGAGGTGATGTGGTACCTTGATTTAATGAGGTAGATTTTCAGCTTCGCATCCGAAAATAGGTTAGGGTGTCTGTGGGTGTGGGCGGGGGTCAGTATCCTAGCAACCATGACCCTGCCCAATCGATTTTCGCGTCACCTGCTACGTATATTAGTGGTTTACCTTACCCCGTTCATAAATAATGTGCTGTCGCAAGACAGAATTTTATTTTTCACTGTGGGGGAAAAATCAATCTCCTCTTTAATGAATAACTTTTCTTCATTGTCAGATTTTATCTTAATTTCACCCTTGCAGTTCAAAGGAGATGAGCCTACTAAATCATTATAGCAATCTTTTTGCTAATTAATGATTTTGTTATCTTACCTAATTGCAGTTTCGATTGCTTATTTTTATACATAAAAATAAAAATAAGCACATTTACACCAAAAATAAAAAGCAAAACAATGGCATAAAGTGACATGAAATTTTAAACGATTGTTCAATGAATGGTGTTGATGGATGGCTGCGGGAGGAACGGGAAAATTGGGTGTAAATTCTCAATTGACCGTATGTTGATCCTGTTGCCGTGGGTTGCCGCAATGGCAACAGTCCGTCATGATATGATTAAAATTAAAAATATATACTTTTTTATAAAATGTTCTGTATAAAACATGAAAAAGCCCATGTATGTACAATCGACAAAGTTAAATAAAAAAGTATCAATCTAGCAAGATATCAGAGGCGACAGCGACAGATTATTCGATAATGGACGGGAAATCCTCGCTGCAACTCACCAAAGCTTGTCACTCCACAGCTTGTGGCTTGGCTTATAGATGTACAGTAATGTGAATGTTAGCTATTGTATGGGTAGGTTTATGTGAGTCAAATATCAAACAATATTAAACAATCAAGCTGTGCTTTCAGTACAATGAAATAACAATACAAGAAAAGGAAATCAAGTATGGCCTACTTATTCCTCGTGAAATACACTAAAAATCAATGGGATTTTTAAAATCTTGAGAACCAGCACGTCTAAAAAGCATCAGTGAGAGACTTGTCACTTGGATCGTACTCATAAAAACTGGCATGAGGGCCCAAACGTATAGGCCTAATGGAGGATCGGAGGATTCCAAAATTATTAATATCCATTAAAAAATGTTAGTTTTTATTTTTTTCGATTCCATGCTTTGCTTATGAGAATGAGAATACTGTATTGCACAAATAAATTCATAGTAGACACTAAACATTAAAGTAAAGAAAATGACCTAAGTGATAATTTCAGTTCGAGAGAGGAACATACAGGGTGCCGATGTCTCTCTTAACAGTTTGCAAGAAATTTCATCAATACTTAACTACTGCAGTAACTATAAATCTTATACACTTCCGACCAGTAAAAATGTTAAAACGAATCCTGCTCAAAAGAGGAAAGTTGGATGGGTCAGAACAAGAAACCATCGAATAAACAGAAAATCTTGCCTTCCGTCCACTAAAAATACTAAAATTGATGCCGCGTGGCTCCAGTGTTATCCCCGATCTCAAATCAATTTGTTATTGTATTTCAGTTGTGCAGTTGCCAGGTTTCGCCCTGTGTGCTTGCCTCATTGACTCATTAGTCATTACGACGACTAGAGGCCGTGTCCGCGGTTAGGCAGGCTCGCCGGTGCTCGATGAAGCCCGTCAATCCCTCATTAAGTTACACAAGTGTTGCACAACCCGGCGCTGATAACAAACGGCATTGCGGCAATGGCAATGGGGCAAAGCCGTGCTGCTTGTTCAACTTCAACTAGTGCGGGAACGGGAAGAGTGCTAGTAGTCTACTTTAGAGTCTAAATGACTGTATGAATGAATGAATGAATGAGAATACTTCTTTATTGAGGCGAACATTAGGACCACATGGTCCTCTCTTACAGTTAACCTCTAACCTCTGACTGTATAACAATGTTATGTTTAAAGACAGATTTGATTTCCGGAACAGTCACTGGTTGATTTGTTTTTGAGATGTTATATAAAGAAGAATTTGTTTCCAATTGGCATATTATCAGCCCTGTGGTAAGAAAGTGCAAAAAGACGAGCGCTTTGGCACTTAATCAATAAAAATTTCTCCGAATATATGTAAAACTGAACATACCCAACTTAAACTTAACTCGCCTTCCCATCCCATCTTTCCCAGTTTTTATTTATTTAATTTATTTATTAAGGTGAAACGGATGATAGAATAATGGAACATTGTGCATCTAATTGTACGGTACGTTTAACCAGCCTTTCGTTTAACATTGACCGGTTGATTGTGGTAATTGTTGGTGCGAAAGCTTGAGCTGTTAGGTACGGTAATCCAGGTGTTGCGTTGTTTGTGTAACAGCTGTTGGTCGTGTTGATCTAGCAGCATCGCCATCACACGGTGTAACAAACAAGCCTACAGAACTAGCTTAGGAGCCGGAATCTGTTTGAAAACTTGGAGAGCTTATGTTCCAACAAAAGTTATGTTTAACTAAATATAAATGAACCACTACTTTAAATTTCAGCAATTTAGTGAGGTAACACTGTTGGGTGTTCACAAACTTATCAAATGGGTTTGCCATTTCTTCCGGACTGTGGAGGAAACATACAATTTGAGGTATTCTACCCCAACGTTATCATGACTGGTAAACTTGCACGGGACTATTTCAACTGAATTACATTATAGCTCAAACAAACTATAGTGGAGAGAAAAAAATGGAGAAATCCTTGGATTGAACGAAAATATGCAGGGGAAATAGAAAAGAATAAGCGCGTGTTTTCCCAGGATTGTTTGTGCCATTCCGATCATTGCGGTGGGAGAGACCAAGACCAAGGTTTGGCGAGCTCGGGACCCGTGGGATCATGCCGATATACCAGTAGCAGCTGGGTCTGGGACACCGTGTTGAGAAGAATAGGTAAAGTAGTTAAGAGAGGGCACGACATAGAATATGAAAGCCCTAAGTCCTTAACCCCTGCGTTTCAGAGATATCACTTATATGGCTAATAACTATTATTTAGTGACACAAAATGATTTTATCCAATGTTCACTATAAAACAGTGGGACAGTCCAAACAGTTATTGCCTATTAAGAAGTGTGAGTTTTTACTATATTTTAGATATCTCCCCTAAAAGACGGCTATTCGCCATGGTAATTAATTACGGGGAAAATACTATAGCTTCATGACCTAACGAATCAATAAAAAATAGTACCTGTAAACGTCCTCTATATGAAATATGTACAGTCCCGCGGGCTACTGCGAGTTCCATCGGTATTTCTGCTGTTTAACGTGTAGTTCCATTAGTAGCAAATGTTTTCCGTGGTCCCAATGGTCGTTGAGTTCCGGTAAGAGACGTCTTGTTACAGGTAGCGCAGCGCGGCGGCGGGAGTAGGTCTAAATCTTGCTTAGTTATGAATCACGTGTTTACTGTTTATACTAAAAAAAATCGCTAAATTTAACAATGTTAAAACTAAAAACTCATCAGTAGACCTAAACGAATAATAATGACGGGGGAAAATAACTTCTGTACTATGTTTTTTTGAGTATGATTTTTGTTTATCTTGGTCGTCCTTTTAGTGGGTATCTCATAAACCTCTTGCCCGAAGGCACATGAACACCATCAGTTAAATATAGGCTACTTCCTTAAACAAAACCAAGGACGTGTTATAAGAATTATTTGTACGTGATATCTCGGCTGACTCTGTGGGCATTACATTGTGTAGTCACGGTATGGACGGGGACGGAAGACCCAAGGACGAGCCAATGAATGTGTGGAGGGCAGCAAATTGAAGGGCGCCGCGCCGCATCGGCCGTGCATGGATGCTGGGAGGGCTCCGCATGCTTGCTTGCAGTCCATAGTGCGCTACTCCACGATTAAACTTTAAGAAACCAAGTGTCTCAAAAGTCAATTTCTCCTTCTTTTTAACAACAAGAAAGACGACATTAATCTTGTGCAATAACAGTTATTTTTTTCTTAATCAGATGTCACTCAACAGTGCATTTGATTTGAAAATTTGGAACACCTTCCAAATACCACATTTTGGAGTCTTGGGAAAGAATTTTAGAAGCCTATGTATAAAAAGCTCATTTTTACTGCCACTGAGTAGTGCCAAAACTAACAAATTTGTAATTTGTACTTGCTCGTTTTTCATGTTTTATTTATTATTATTATTATTATTTTGTATATATATAAGAAGAATTCCCGTTGAAAGAGTATTAATATTTCAAAAACCCCTCCCCTTCCCCGATCAACAATTTTCAACGCCCCCCCCCCCCCCAGTATCCCTCAGTTTTGGGAACGGAGGATTTTTCAGCATTTTTAGACATTAAAAGTTTTTCTTTTAGTACTAAGGCATCCGCACAAGATAATCTTACTATCTTTTTCTGTTAAAGAAATGACATCTAAGAAGGGACTTTTGGAACACCCAGTACATCGGATGCCTGTAAGTTCAGAATCCAATAATAACTAGGTGTAGGCTACAGAATTTCAAAATCAAAATGTGTCTTCTCTTGTAAGCAAAGGTTTGTGTTTGCGCGAGATACAATGACCACACCTTTGTCCTTCACACTTGACACCGAGTGTAACACGAGCTAGTGTGGCCAGTTGACGATGAACTTGAGCCCCGAGGTCCGCGTCGCTGACGGTATCGCGTTGACGTCACAAGCGTAGGCGACCGCCTGTTTCGAGCTACATTTCCATGTCGTGGCCGTGAATGACGTTGACATTCGATATCGCAGGTTATATAAAATATACTGCACACATGGTAAGTTCCACGATCTCCAAATCTAACGGGTAGATTTTGATTAAAGTTTGCATTTAAGAGTGTTTTAGCCCAAAAATAAGTTAAGAAACAGCCTCAAACCCAAAAAAATCTAATTTGGTCTAAATTTTAATTTAATAATCGTAATTTTTAACATTGGTCTGATGGGTTGCTATTTTTTGTAACGAAATAACAACGAAAGGTATACAAAAATAAAGGAACATTAATGTAAAGCAGTCTTGTTGAAACAGCTGTTAACCGTGAAGAGGTATAGTTGGTTGTTGGTGGAAATTTAATAGCTTTACTACCATGACACTGCAACAAAAGTGAATTTAACCAACGAACAAGGCTCGGTTAACCTGATACTGTTTATTTATTCTAGAAAATAGGGGATAGTTCCTAAATTTGTATACACGAAATAAATAAAATTTACTAGGGGCCGAAAAACCGAAACCCCATTGAAATTTTACTGTATAACAGCAATAATGTAATACAATATCGACAATTTTCCTGTAAAGTCGTACAAAAAATGCTGCATTATTTTGTGTTTTTACACTTTACCATTCATTAGATACTTTTCGTAGTATTTTGGGGATTTAAAGTCGCCTTTAACGAAGTCTCTCGGCCCCTGACAAAGGGAAGGTGCTAAAGTCTCAACAATGAGTGCTCTAGGACCCTCTACAGTCCACTCGTGGCGTCGTCGCGCCCCCGGCCGCTGACTCCCCTATCCTGTTAAAGGGAAACATGCGTGTTGAATTTCGAGGAATTTTTAATGATTACCCTCCTGCCATAAAACGCATTGAAGAGAAAATCTAATAATATTATACATTCAATTGCATAGCTAGTGAAGGATGTTTTCACTTAAAGCGAGCAAATAAGTAGGCCTACATGTCTACACACCAAGAAGTTTCTAAGAGAAGTGACGTGGTGAAGATGAGTTATTTACTCGGTGAGGGCAGGGGTGATTGTTGTGTCGGTGCCCGGGGCAGGCGGGCGCCCCGGCATGCAGCCCATTGTCCTCATAGACGGACACCGGGACACCGGCACCGACTGCAAGATCTCCGCCGCAGATACGAGACTAGTCGTGAGTGGCTTGAGTTACTGCGAGTTGTCTCCAGAGAATTGCAAACAGCTATGTTTTTACTAGAAATCTATGATTCTGGTTTAGGGTAAATTCATGCAGTCTGAATAATCACGATGCACATTTAATCATAATAATATTAGGCTATACACCAATAATCAAAAAATAAGTGGGCCTACTTTGAATTAACTACAGTACATATACCTTTCACTTCCCGATTAAAAACTACAATAATACCCCCGTCGCAGCAGACCTGCGTACTCAGCGAATTTCCAATGGAATTTCAGATTATTTACTTTCCCCATACAAACACCATAGGATCGAGTATGTAGATTTTCTGCCATTGGGTGTTGTTAGAAAATCTATGTTAATCAATAATTGGTGAATGTAAACACAAAATTGTATCAAACTCTGGCAATTTTTTATTTTCCCCATAAACCCCATGGGGGTGAGTATGTAGGTTTGCCATATGGGTTTTGTAAGCAAGATAAGTTAAACCTTATACAGATAATGTACATACCAAATTTGATTAAGTTATGTCAATAAATAAGCAAGATATAGGGTTTTCTTGATTTCCCATAAGAATAACATGGAAAACACTTTTATGGGTCTGCCCCGTAACCAGTTATGCTATGATAAAAATTCAAAATACCAAATTGTTTTTTAAGCTCTTTTAAATGGTTTCAATTAAAATTGATGAATTTTAAAAATTAAGGCCCAAAAATGCCAAAAACCCATTTTTGAACCCTTTAAAACCCCATAAAACCCCGTTCCCATAACCCGACAATGCTGGTTCGCGAACTCATGAAAATAGACCTGGTCTTACACCTCCATACCAAATTTAATCAAAATTGGAGGTCCCCTTCAAAAGTTATCAGTACCACGGACACACACACACATATATATATATATATATATATATATATATATATATATATATATATATATATATATATATATATGAAAATGAACGAATGGTGTTTTTGGCTTCTGGGGACCTCAAAATGAAAAAGTAAAGTGGTCCCGGGCTTAGATCTTACCATGGCTACTACCGTAACGTATTCCCTATAGGGAAATTCGCTAAAACCTAAACGAACTCAAATTATAGATACACATCCACGTAAATTATTTATAGTAAGTTACAACGTAGGTCATCTACATATCTTAAAAAAAAAAAAAAAAAAAAAAAAAAAGCAGCGCAGAACGGAGCCTTGAAAAAAAATCAAATCAAAATCTTGACTATTAAATATTGTATTTAGAAGATTTTTTTACATTTCTGAGTATAAAAAATCATCTCAAATTTCAAACTCATATCAATTTTTGTATTTGAGGTGTTTTTTAATAAACTAAATTTATATAAAAGAAGCAGCAGTGTTTTATTTTATTTAACATTCGGTTATCTCGTAATATCACAAAAATCCCCAAGTGTTAGTATTCAGAGATCATTATACTGACGGTACCGGTACCACTAGAAGTAGTAATATAAACAAACTAATACGAAAATTGTAAAACGTGGTTGTTCACAAACACCAAACTCATTTTCCGACAACAAAGTAACTAGAACGTGACTTCAATGACAAACAAAACTAGACTTAACCATAAGCGACGAACTGTAAACACGATAACTTATCATCCATCGGAAACTCGACTATCTCGTCCTGTTCGCGGCCTTCGTTTGATCATTATCAGCTGTGATTGTCGCCTTGCTTCTCGCTACGGCCGGCTTGACATTGTTGGATCAGCTGATCAAACAATCGTTACACCAGGCTTACCACCTGTGGGAAATCGTAAACGAATAAATCCCATTCTTTGTCAACACTGATCTCTACAACACGAGAGTGAGTTTTGATTACGATGTTTAAGATTACATTAGTGTCTAAGAGATTAGGCCTGGGTTCGTGGAATCGTGGAAATGGGATTCGGTAAAAACTAAATATAAATTTAAAAAATGGCAAATAATTTATTTACATCTTATGAAAATGTTTTCACTTACGTGAAAAGGTCTAAAACGTCTAAACGTTCACTAACGTCTAAAACGTTTTTCGAAGGTTCAACGAGAGGCTTAAAATTCGCGGATAGGCTTAGGCTACATGCTGATTCTTCCTATATTATTGTTGTCATCAGCACAGAAAGTCCGAATGCCTCACAGTCCATGGTTAGGAATCGTCAGCAAAAACCCGAATAACTCTCGCATGAGTGCCGAGTCCAAAATTGATGAGCGAAACACGAAACGTGACACACATTTTATATTATGGACCCAAGTTCAGAAAGTTTGAGGTACAGACATTGAAAATGTACAAAAACTATGTAAGGAAATGCAGACTGTTTTGAAAACAGATGTGTTTTTAAAATAATGAGTTTTATTATAGGTTCAGCTTTGTTCCATACAAAGCTTATAGCTTTAGAGAAAAAGTAAAGCCAAAGTGAGGAAGCAGGATGGAAGGAAAAGTATACGAACGTAAGGAGAAATTCAACCACATTAATTCTGATGGGCTTATAGAAATGGAAGACGAGTGTTAGGGAATCAAAGTATTTTATCCTTCACCGTTTCAGGTTTTGTGGCCATTTAATTAATTGCAATGTTTCTGCCAGCTCTTGTCAGATTTGAGGGAGTTTTTCCCCATGTTGTGCTTCAAATGCATGCTTTTGACCGGATTATAATTGCAACTTGGTTTAGTTTATTAGTGAACGTTGCAAAAAGAACTTGATAGAAACCAATTAATTGAACTATCAGGAATAATCAGTTTGACAACTTGCTGTAGTGCAGCAGTGCAGCTACTTTCACGCGTTCTTGCTTATCAGTAAATGCTATAGTTTTTACATCACGTCAGCATATTGACTTAAAATGTGTTTTACTTAAGTAAATATATTAATTATTAAACTTAATATTAAGAAATAAAGTAAATTTTTAGTAGTCCTAAACCAAATAGACCCTAAGTGTTCCCTTCGTATTGGAACAAAAAATAATTAATCACACCATCCAGATTAGACAGATTTTAGACTATCGTTTTTAACAGCTTGTTAACTGAATATAAACAATTGTACATTTATATTATTTTGCTTCCTATATATTAAAATAATAAATAAAAATTAGTCTACCCATTGATATCGAACAATAAAGCTAGACTTTTACTAGAACTATACTAGACTTTTACTGTTTCCGCTCTTTTAATTCAATTCATTAATAAGTGGTGTGCACCTAGTGGTATATTGTATACAGTAGGTTACTATGTTTACGTATTATAGCTGTGTAACTTCAAAATCAATTGATTCTTTACCGAAATATTAATGGAATGGGAATAAAAACTTTAATGGCTTTTAGGGTTCTTCCTTGTATAGGGTACCTATACATTTAACAAATTACTCGCAAAAGTGAAAACAAACAACTTTACCCTAAGCTTTATCAAATTACATTAAAATCTATTTAAAGCTTTAGGCGGGGTTGTGCACAAATCACTTCGGGTGTTAAATATGAATTATAGGCTAGATTTTTGAATAATTTGCCATACAAATATGGGTTGACTAATTTTATACTTGAGACTCATAATTGACCGTACAAATTGTAATTATCTATTGCTCTACCGGCCACACCGCGATCTCATCTTAACATCTCAACTGAAGCCCACGCGAATCGCATTATGAGAGGGGGAGGGCGTAAGGGGGTACTTACCCCCCCCCCCCCCCCAGAGGCGGGCAGGAGTGCAGGGGACACCTTGATTTAGGACCTCAAGCTCGACAACACCTGGGCTGTCAGTTATTTACGATAACAGTCGTTACTTAAGATCAGGACGAGCAGTTAGCGTCACTCGTAAAACATGGAGTAGGCTATGGAACATGGATGTCCCGGGTTGCTGGATGCTGGACGTTATGGAACGCTCGCCAACGTGCTTTGTGCATGATCATTAAAAATTGTAGGTTATGGGAGTTTTCAGAAGACAAGTTAAGCCTATAATTAGTCACAGTGTTAACTGTGAAGACTGTGGATTCCGTTTGTATACGCAATGGTAGTACAACCCGGTCCGAACAAACATAGGAAGTGTGACGAAAAAAGAGGGAATGACGCTATCGAACTTAGATGCATGTACTTGAAACAACAGATGGAAAAGCGTTTAACAACCTCAAAAGCGTCTATAAAACATCTCATAAACTGTATTTGTGATGTTAAAAATAGTATGGTTGAAAATTAAGGTAAATGTAAGGACTGCTCACAGGATTAGTGTGACCTTTGACTTTATACTCACACTACCTTCATACTCGCAAGCAGGTAACTCTACTACGCGCAATCTCTACCTTCGTCAAGCAAATTAAACATTACAAATACAACTGAAGAGCTGAATTATTTGTTGTAACTAGTATAAAAATTCAATTATAGTCTGATAAAATTTTAGTTTAAAGATTAATAATTTAACATACATTTCAAACACCGCTGAAAAAATACAATGTAGTAATGTGGATGCCATCGCAAATAGGATCTAGAGAATGTCATCGGCTTATCTGTGGAGTTATGTAACCGGTGAGCGGGAATGGTTTATAACCGCTGTAAAATGTAGCAACACGCTTCATATGATGCTGGATGTGCGTTTGTCAGCAAGCGGATCAACAAACACTTTGAACTATAGTCTACTTCACGTAGGGAAGTGTTTTTACCAAAAGTAGTTTTTTGTTTGAGTTTTGTCATTTTCGAAAACAATGAATCTTATGCAGTGTTACGCATATATTAAAAAAACCAGCTATATTTTTTAAACCCTTTAAAATTTGTTTTCATAAATTGAATGGAAATCATGGTTGCAGTAAATTAATGAACTTTAAGATTGCAATCAACCTTCAAACGTTCACGAGGACGGTTTTGATTCTATGACTGAGCGAGAGGATGTCTAATTTATTGCAAAAAAATTTAACCATATGACTATTTTTTAGATACTGTAGATAATTTTTCAATTTAGATAATGACAGTGACGCACTCTGTGGTGCGTATTGCATGTGCGTGTGAATGTTACTGAAGAGTGGGTGTGATAGATCAGATGAGTCGTAGCTTACTGACAAATAGCAGCTGATTCAATTGTGAGGATCATTACCAATGACCATTAGCAGCCCGATGGCCAAAAGCAGCTGGGTCCAGTTTCGATTTCGAACCATAAAAAACTTCCAACTTTTCTCAGGATCGAACCGGCAACCTTCAGATTAGAAGGTGAGCTCTATAACCACTCTAAAATGTTTAATAAAAAATCTTAATTAATAAACTTCGAAATTGAGTATGTGAACATTTTCAAAGCCTCAAACCAATTTCAAAACTAATTTAAAAGGACTACAGATTTGTTTAGTAAGAAATAAGAAA
>CM061533.1:266027984-266055349 GCA_030545055.2 Neoaliturus tenellus
TTCATTCTACAATCGTGCTAAATAATTTGTTAAACCAATATTTGAGGATACATACTTAATTCAAATTAAATTATCCTACTAGCTAATTTGGGTCATTTGTGAAAAACATAAAATTTAAATTGCATAGATTGACTAAAATAGTTTATATATAATATATTTATTAAATAATTCAAGAGTTAACAAATCAAGAAAATAGTTAGGGCCTACTGAATGTATGTTCCAAGTACGTGCATAGTTCATTCTGGGTAACTGTATATCGTAAGCACAAAAATAATTTGTACATCATATGATAGTACAACATGAAAATAAAATTAGGCAAACGTTTAATACGTTGGCTTGCCGCTCGCGGCGCTAGCGGTGAGCCCAACTACGTCACACCAGCTGGCTATGCACACACCTCTTCTTTTTATTTATACACCTTGAATTTTAGGTACTCCGGTGATTTCTTATATAACAGATGTATATGCTATATTATTAGTATATTTTATGGGTAAAAAAAATAATTTAATTTTATATGTACATAATTATGTATATAGTTTTTTAAGTTGATTTTATATGTACTCTACACATGTAGCTATTTTTTGTTAGTTTTAGAATATAAAATGTTGTTTTTTACACAACAAAGTAAAAAAATTTTACCGTCCTATAACACATTATATTATTTTCTTAACGGTCTTGATTTCCTCTTTAAAATGACGTATATTTTGTTTTGTTTTGGTTACAAATAAAGAATTAATAATTTTTTGTATTGATGCAAAAACTCCCAGTATTATGGCATGCAAGCAATGTTGCGTCCAGGGTTCAATGTGTTAATCATTATGTCATAAATGAACAGATAAAAAGACTAAAGAAGTTAAACTTAAAATGTAGACAAAATGTTTAAAATTAATTTAAAATACTGTTTAAATGATTCATTTGATCTATCAACTGCCTCTGTTTTGAAAAGTTTAGTTAAACATAAGACAAGAGAGATAAATTAATGAGATAAGAGGAAACAATTATCTTGGAATATTTCCATTATAAGCTTTTAAAATGATTAGTCATGTAGATGATTTTGATAATACCTACGATTAATAAATAAATACATCCAACGATATTATTTCAATTATCAGCTCTTTTAGAAACAAAACATAGAGGTCCACTGTAAGTATTATACTAAGACTTAATAATACACTTTTTCTATATTTTTTTTTATTTTAAGAATTATTTTTTTTAATTGCTACCTTTATGAAGATTTTTTATTTTTTAAGAAAACCTTGACAAGGCTGCTATTTTGAAGCCCATACAGGTTAGGAAACACCAGGCAGAATAAAATAGATTATTTAGCCACCACCATGTTGGATTTACTTTCTCATAAGAGCAAGTTAGTTCACTCATCCCTACCGCTAGTCATGTAATTTATTTATTTTGTGTGAGATTGACATAGAATAAACAGTATGAATCTCAACAACATAATAGGTATACCGTTCCTTTTGCAAGATCAGTTATTTCTAAGGATTTTATTAAATCCTGTAAGAAGTGTTTTAAAAGTACCTAATAAAAAATTGGATTTGATCTTTCCACTTCCTTTTTATTTTTTAACAATTAAGTACTGCTCTATGATTTTATAATTACAAATAAAGGAGTTATTGCATTTTCCGTTTAACGGTTGAATAGACTTAATCTGGAGCGACTTGCATCTGCCATCGCGTTAAAGCGTAGTTTACACTAGCATGTAACACTTGAGTAAGTAGAACATGCAAGTTGATGCAAACTTTACTTGCATTCAAGTTAAGGGTTACACTATACACCCACCATTGCAAGGAGAACTAGAATAAAGTGCAGTCGGTACACTGAGAAAAAACACTTTTATCGCTTATTTACAAGTAGTACTTGTACTTGATACAGGATCACACAGGAAAGTATACATCTAAGCGCAAGTGGAGATTTGGCGAAAGTTGTTATTTGCACAAGTAATTTGTGTCAAAAAAGTAAACACAATTCTTTTGCATAAGTAAAAAATACAGCAAATTTGCATTGCATGTTAAACTTGTAAATGCGGCTTAAACTGTGACAGCTTCAATTTAAACTTCATTGAAACTGCAATGTCATGAAATTAAAAAATCCATTTTCATAGTGTACTGTATGATTTAAGATTTTTTATTTACATAATAATCATATTTTATGGAAAATTTTATTTAACAGTTATGTATAAGAGAGTGAATGCGTATTGGTGATAAAATGCTCACTTTGAAATGTCGATAAACGTGAAGGAATTTCACCAAAATGATGTCATGTAGGAATTGAATAAATTGTAGTGTTTTAATATTAAATGCAAGTGTGCAAAAACGGGGAGTTTGGACCGTTCTCCGTCAAAACGTTAAAAAATGCCACTGGCGTTGATTGACACAAAATAAAAATTTTAAAAATTAAAAATATTAACATTGATTAACATTTGATTGATTAAAATTAACAACACTAAAGTAGTTTAATCTACCATTCAGATAAAACAGTTCCCTTGTTCCCTTGGGAAGTAAACTATGATACAATCACTTTTCTATGAAGTACAGTAGTAAAAAAAGTTAAGGATATGATAAGATGTTGCATTTTATTATATATTTTACATAAGATTTTGGAAACTTCAAAGTTGTTTTTTTATGCTGGAATGACTTATTATAATGTGTACATGCAATGTTTTACAATACTCTACACTTTCTTTACAAGTCAAACTTTATCGTTTGTTAGTTAATCTTATTTTTATAAAATATTACTATGTTTTCATTTGATAGTCTTTTGTACATTGACACAAATCTCCCATTATGTTCACAGTCTGTTCTGATTCTTAAATAACTATGGGATTTGTTTTAGGTGAAACACAACAAAGTTTATTGTCAATGATAGGTTTTCCTACGAAATTCTTTATTTATTGTTACGAATTTGCTTGGAGTAAAATGGTACTCAATCACGGTGATTGAAGTTTCAAAATAAAAAACTAAAAACTGTCAAAATGTTTGTGTTACTTTGATACCTATTTTGCTTTGCAGAAGATGCATATATGTGAAATATTCAGCAGCATCTGGGAGATGTTCAAAAGCTTCCTGGACAAAATTCTGCATTTCCTCAGACTAAAAAATGACTAAAGCCATCAACAAAAGTATTATTATAAAAATGATGTAAGTTATAGAACCACAAGGACCATGATCTGATCAAAATTTACAAGAAACTTCAAAGTTTAATGCGCAGTACAATAAAAAAATTTTATGCTTAACAGTGAGAATTAACTTTGAAATGTCCACAAATTTGTCGTAAATGTATTTTAGTCACATATAAAATGTGTATAACTCTATTGAGCTCTGTTAACTTTTTCATATCTAACAGTGGTAATATATCAGATAAGTAATACAGATATGGCTCATTATTTATTGTTTATTATAGAATCTTATCCTGGCTTCATTATGTGTTGATAACACAACACTACTCATGGTTTCTTATTATAAAAAATAAGATTGTATAAATAGAAGCTCATTTCAAAGGGCTCATTTGAGTCTGGTAGGTTTTGAGTGATTTTTTACTTGTAAGTACATAGTTTTAAAAATTATAAGCCATTTTTCTAAAATTTTATGATCTAGAAAAATACTTGATGAATAATTTTTATCATAAGTTATACGGTACTACCAAGATTTTTACAAAAGTTAAGTAATTTTCAAAAATAATATATCTAAGAGTGCAATATATTTAATTAGTAATATGTTGTATTTTACATTAAACCTGTAATGAATTACTTAATGTAGGCAATGATGATTATAATATAATTGAACCTCTTGCTGAAATTTGATGTGCCAATGAAAATTATTTTAGACTGACTGAGCCTTATATTGTGTATTGATACAAAAGTATTGTAAATAATAAAACAAATGTACCTTTAAATCATGTTATTTTTACTTTTAACTGTCCCATTCATGTAACTTCTCACAAATGAAAACTGTTAGATTAGTATTCTTTTATTAATTTTTAAAACCAGTTTAATGTTTTCTACATCAGTCAACTAGCCTCTAAAAATTTTTTCTCTCTCAATGTAACTTATCTTTTTTTTGTTTTATTTTATTTTTTATAAACAAATTAATTTGTTTGACCTGCTTTTGGATGTATTGTTTATAAACTGAATTTGTCTATCTTATTTAACCTTTTCTGGATCTTCCTGCATTCTAATATCATAAAAATATGAAAAATACCAAAATACACATACACATCACAGAATACTTTTTCTTAGCAATATTGCAAATTAGTTTGTTCTTTTTTCCAAAAGATAAATAATTTTGCCTCAGTAGTTAAGCATTACTGAAAGGGATACAAAATACTCAATTTGAATGTTGTACCATTTATAACAGTTATATAAACAAAATCTTTTCCTGCATTCCAAAGAAAAATACCCATCCACATTCCACATTGCAGAATAATTTTTCTTATACACATTGATTTAATGTTGTACCGGTACCATAAATTACCGTTATGTATAGGCCTATAACTGGGACAACTAGGTCTTGAAAGAGTAGACTCACAACAATGGCTATGTGAATATTAAAAATTTATTGGATTTATCTAATGTGTTAACATATTGCCCAAATCCAAGTAAATTGTTAATAAAATAACTTGCAAACAAAAATTTGTTCAAAGTGACATGAATAGGATCCATCAGGTTAAAAAGTTATAAGTTATATATGTGTATATATTATTTTTTACTTGTATTTTATCATTTTCGCAGTTGTAATATACAAGTTCATTCTTGACTCAACAGACCCATCAATTGCATTTTCTGCATCTTTATTTAATTTCACACTGTCAGATAACTCAATCAATACCTAATCACATCAGTTCTTATATGCAATAAGACTTTGTGTTCCGTATGTGTATGAACTTTTGGGCAGTGATGACAAATCGTGCTTGCTTGCAGAAATTTAAACTAAATGTTGAAAATAATTTCAAAAAATCTGAGCCCCGCTTTTACAGAAATTTATAGAAATAATTCAAACCAAGTTTCCTTTCTTTGCTTCTAAAGAACCTTTGGATATAAAAAAATATTGTTATAAAAACTGTGAATGTTGTACCACATATTTTATTTTGAGGTGTACCAAATATTGAGGTCAGAATTTATCTAATATGGTAATAATACCCCCGTCGCAGCAGACCTGCGTACTCAGCGAATTTCCAATGGAATTTTGGTATATTTTCTATTTCCCCATAAAATCCATGGGGATGAGAGTGTGTAGGTTTGCCGCCATATGGGTTTTGTTGGTAAATATAAGTTAAACACTACCTAGTGAATGTACATACCAAATTTTATCAGGTTATGGTGCTTTTTATTTTTCCCATAAACCCCATAGGGGTGAGTACGTAGGTTTGCCGCCATATGCGTTTTCTAAGCAGATATAAGTTAAACGCTTCCTAATGAATGTACATACCAAATTTTATCAAGATATTTCAATAAATAAGCAAGATAGAAGATTTTGTCGATTTCCCATAAGAATAACATGGAAAACATAGTTTTTGGATTTTCTCCATAACCATTTAAGTTAGGTAAAAAATTCAAAATACTAGATTGTTTGTTTTTTTAAGCTGTTTTAAATGGTTTAAGTTAAAATTGTTGAATTTTATAAATAAAAATAAAAAAAGCCAAAAACCCATTTTTAACCCTTTTGAAACCCCATAAAACCCAGTTCCCATGGTCCGATCATTCTGGTTCGCGAACTCAATCAAGTAGATGCTGGCTTACACCCCTGTACCAAATTTCATCAAAATCGGAGGTTCCGTTCAAAAGTTATCGTGGTCATGGACACATACAGATATATATATATACATATATATCAATTTGAACGAACGGTGTTTTTGGCTTCTAAAGACCTCAAAATGAAAAAGTATCATGGTCCCGGGCTTAGGTCTTACCATGACTACTACCGTAATAGCGTATTCCCTATAGGGAAATTCGCTAAAATAAACATTTGGGTATTGAATCTAAACTTTTAAGAGGGGGCTAAAGATAGAGCTATTATATTGCCTGCGCAGTCAAATGGCTGTTGCGGAAACTATCTGAATACGTTTCGTATTGGTCGGTCACAAACATACTAAGGGTGAGAATCAATACCCAGTATTCAGTGTAAAACACTGTGACTAAAGAAACCATGCTGAACTTCAGCACTTGTGGAACCCAAGACTCAGATAGATTATGTTGAGGAACGATATTTGGCTGCGGAAAGTAGGCCTTTTATTAATACATCCTATTCAACGTTCATAGCCTATGCGCTCATATCAACTAGACAATATTATAATTTTAAAAAGAAAAAAATCAATAGGCCTGGTTTGTGCCAGTGAAAACATTTTCTACGTGATTGTAGTAAGTCATGCTGTCATGTAACACCACCTAATATTTAGGGTCACTAAGATATTAATTGGTTCAATGTGAGATATTTTATATTTAAAATATTTGCCATGTTATGCTTTGTTAGACAGTAAGAATAGCTTTACGCACCAATAGGTGATTACAATCATTAAAAAATATTGGGTGTTAATGAGATAGTGTGAAGATCAACTATTTTATATCTAGCAAATTATTAATAATATTACCATGAAATTTAAAAAATCTTATTGCTATTTCAGATAATGCTTGAAGTAGGATATCCTCGAAGTTTTTATCAGTTTTTTGACAGAATAAGATATTTTATAATAAGATTTTTAGAAGTCATTGGAATTATTAAAGATGAGAAGAAAGAGGAAGAGGACGATGATTAGTATTGTACTTTTTTAACACGAAAAAGAAAATTTGGATAGTAATACATTAAAAAAATAATATTGTGAATGATAATAAATTGTGATACTAAACAACCTTCCACAGTTTTAAAGCTTATTCTAGAATAAACCCCAAAATATGCTCTTGCTTACAACTATTGGAATTAGTTAGTTTACTATCCCAAAAGGGAACTATCTCAAAAATGTAATTGACAGTAAATTTATTATAAAAATGTAAACTTAAACCCTTACAGTATTCTAAATTCTATAACAAAAAGTAGGTTTCATATTTATGGTGGGATGAAAGTGTAATGCTATAAATTTATTTGAGATTTTTGTATATGTCAGATTTTGAGAACATGTGCAATGGTTCCTATTTGTTTTACTATGAATTGACAGAATAGTAGTGTTCATTACTAGGATGGCAAGTGATTTTTTTCCTGTGCGCAATCGCGTTTGACGATTAAGCAAACACATAAAAACACTTTCCGACCAAATGATGAACAACGTTTTTCATCATACTGCAAAAATATAAAAGTAATACCGTAATTAATTTAAAAATAATAAATTAATAATTTATTGTCTATGTGTAGTATTTGACTCCCATCATAATGAAAACATTTCTTAAACAGCTAATATGTAAGTCAAATTAATGAAATATCAAAATCTATCATAAAAAAATATTCTGTGAGTCATTTTTTGTTTACATTGGCCTCATTTGGTTTAGAATATTACAATTTTTGCTTAACAAAAAAAAAAGAACTTTTGAGGTTAACGCATTGAAAGAATTAACATACATGTTTTTCTGTGTATTATTTAAAAGGCTAGGAAATGCTAACTTTGTGGACTAATTACAGGAAAGAGGCTGTTCTGCATGCAGTATGGTGAAAAAACATAATCTTGCCACTAGTTGTTTTGAAAATTTCAGTTTATATATTTCTATGGCCCAAGATGGACTCAAAATTACTTCCTTATTTTTTTAAACAAGGTGATTACTGTATTTGAAAATTAGGTAATAAAAGCCTTGTGTAAATTAAAAAGAGTTTCTTGTGCTTATTTTGTAAATCAAACAGTGAAACAGCTGTTTATTAGACCCATTTTTTTGTGTGTACTTTTTTTATGGAATGGTTCCTTTTTGCTACGTTTGATAGCGGTTGTTGAACCTGGGGCCCAATTTTTCAATCGAGTGAGTAGTGAGTTGGTGAGTTGGCTTATTCTCCAAAAATTTACATCAACCCTTATAATTAAATAAGAATGGAGGTAATTTTTAAGGTCTTTTAAAACTTGCGCATCCAGTAATTAATATTTTTCAGCAGTATTTCAAGGGATTGTTTTATTCGCCATTGTCGCATATATGTATAAATATGTATTTTGTGCAAAAAATCTCACCAACTCACCCGTTTTCACTCACCTAACAAATCGGTGGTGAGTTGTTTTGGTGAGATAATCTCACGTGAGGTTGAAATTTCTTCTTCATCATCTCGATCTCGACAGGAAATAATTCAATTTGTCAATAACAACTTTTATACTTTTCAAATCGTCGAGGTTATGTTTACTTTAGGTTAATAGCCTAAACTGTATATTGATACTAACAATTGTGTAATTAAACATTTAAAATAAAGTAAGATTGTAATTATGTTCTAAATATAACAATGTAAGTCATTTAGAATCTTTAAATTAATAGAACTGTCAATATTTAATATTGTTATTGTTTTGACGTTTGAAACCGGATGCTAACATAAACTTCAATTTTACCATCTCGAGCCAGTCGGTAAGGAGCAAACTAGTGAGATGTAACTCACGACTCACTCGATTCAAAAATTGGGCCCCTGAGTTTGAGAAAAGGGAGGGGGAAGTCAACAATGAAGTGGACCTAGAGTGTTTATTGAGTCAGCTGATAAGGGCGAGTGGTGGGGGTAGCGGCGCGCGCTACACCTGGACTGCTCAGCTGATCGTCAGTGTCAGTCCGTGACGCGCAGTGCGAGGTCCGCACAGCCGACAGCAGAACTCAGCACAGCAGCATGCCAGCGGACGCGGAGCTCAGCACCCTCCTCAGCAGGAGACAGGCGATAAACGAGGCCCTGGGCGAGGGCAAGGAGATCAAACCGACGTTCAAGCAAGTACCTCGCAGCGTGTACGCCGAGTTCCACGAGTTCTCCAGGAGACAGATCAAAGACTACGAGAACACGTTCAATAAGTGAGTAATTACACTGTCATCTGTTTATAATCAAAATGAAAGTGTTTAGCTTAAACGGGTTGTTGACCAAATTATACTGTTGACACCTCTAAAATTTTTATTGGGTTGTTATTATTTAGCTAACTGTAACAATTTAAAAAAATATTTGCTACCAAATATTTAATATTGCAAACTACACTATTATGAATTTGTCAAAATAGGCTATGTAGTTTTAAATTTCAATAAGCAGCAAACGGTACATTTTGGACATTTTTTAAGTAAATACCGTATCAGTCAAATCTTGCTCTTCAATAGTGCAAAGATAAATTTGTCAATGTTAATCACAGTACCGTACCGCACAGTAATAACATTTAAATTAAAAACAACTTTAAAATACAGCTTTTATGTAAATTTTATAGTTAACACGTCTCTTTTAAATAACTGTGATTAGGCCTATATATATATATATATATATATATATATATATATATATATATATAATATATATATATATATATATATATATATATATATATATATATAAATAAACACTATATTACTAACCATACCATAAAAAACCCATCATCACAACAGGAATTACATATAGAATAATATTACATTATTCAATATATAATTAAATATGTAATTTAAGTTAAATTAAGTGATTACAAAATAGACAAGTAAATACCGTTAATATTACTAATTTAATATTATTAATATTAATTAATATTTATATTTATGCATTAAATATTAATTAATATTAAATAAAATATATATTTAATATTTATTAATATTAATGGGTATTAATAATAATATTATTTTTTATTAAATATCAGTCAAACTTGCTCTTCCATATACCGGTAGTGCAAAGATAAATTATTGTCAGCAATGTTAATCACAGCACCGGCGTAACGCACAGTGATAACGCTTAAATAAAAAATAAAAAAAACTTTAAATTTGATAGTTGACACGCGTCTCTTTTTAAATAACTGTGATTATTTAAAGAAAACATCCATACCATTAAAAACCCTCAGCACAGGAATTAAACATCGAATAAAAGAACGTTATTAAATATAAAATTAAATGCGTTATTACAGTGATTTAAGTGCTTGTAAATAGACAATTTACAAAGTATCCAATTCATTTATACATGTAACCTGTAAAAAAGCGAAAAAGGACAAAATAGTTTATCATAAAATCAGGTTAATTCTTCTAAATACAATAAGAATACAATATGAATTATATAAAGTGACACTCTAATTAATGAAAATGCCTATCAATAGTGGTATCTAATAGGAAGTAAGAAATAAAGCAAAAGTAGTGTGTTAATTAAGAGTGAATTGTGTCTTGAAATAGTAATTGTTACACGGTACTACTGCAGTCGAATGCGAAAACGTGACTTTTTACGTAAATGTAATTCTCTAAGCATATGCCCATATTTAACCTCGTGTATATTAATTTATTACATAAGAAACCTATTCACCATCTTGAAGGTTAACATCACAAGGATAAGAATCTCGTATGTGGCATGATAAGGCAAGCGGCCACCTCTTCGTACATAAGCAGTGAGTGGAACGAGGAAGGACCCTACCTAGCGCCTAGCGCAAGCGCAGTGTAGTTAAATGGCTCTTTATGGCACGATGTTGTAATGGTGAAAACTAGCAGTCAACTACAGTTAACCGATAATACTTTTATGTTCTATTAGCACTCTATATTAGGGTAGAACTCGTTATTTTAAGGCCCATGTAGGGATGGTGAGGGAAAGAAAGGCAACGGGAAAAGGGTCATAAAAACATACTAAGCAGTTTTGTGTCACATAAATTCTTTTCACTTTAACTGTCATATAGACAGGGTTCTTGTAATCTAGCATCTTCCCGGTAGCCATTATGCTGTTAACATTTAGCTCTTATGGAATTTGATTATTCACTGCATAGAAATAAAACATACAACAATAACATTAAATGCCATTTTAGTTAAAAATCGGCTATTCAAACCCAATATCGACTAAACAATTTTACAGACACCTTACAACTTATGTTATGGGGTTTCATCAAACCCGTTTTTTCCACAATACCAAGTGAAACAAATTGAAGGTGAAAACTAGCTCGATTCTAAAGTGTGAATTAATATCATACACAATATTTTAAGGAAACATTTCACATTTATTTGAGTTTAAAGGAAACTCAATCTGTGCAGAATCAACGATTGATACATTGTTACCATATGTGACATTGTTATAAATGTTTGAAAAGGACAACGTTATACGGAAATTCTTTAAATTATCAGAGCAAATTTATAGCGTGGGTAAAATTATTATGACGCAGTTACAAATTACTGTAATGAGCCACAATCAGGGCCCATGATATGAGTCCCATGTCCCATGTTAGCGAATTTCCCTATAGAGAATACGCTATTACGGTAGTAGCCATGGTAAGAACTAAGCCCGGGACCACTTTACTTTTTCATTTTGAGGTCCCCAGAAGCCAAAAACACCGTTCGTTCATTTTCATATATATACCGATAACTTTTGAAGCGGACCTCCGATTTTGATCAAATTTGGTATGAAGGTGTAAGACTAGGTCTATTTTCATGAGTTCGCGAACCAGCATTGTCGGGTTATGGGAACGGGGTTTTATGGGGTTTCAAAGGGGTCAAAATTGGGTTTTTGTCATTTTTGGACCTCAATTTTCACAATTCATGAATTTTAACTAAAACTATTCAAAAGAGCTTAAAAAACAAACAATTTAGTATTTTGAATTTTTAACTTTGCTTAAATGGAGAAAATCCAAAAATGTGTTTTCCATGTTATTCTTATTGGAAATCAAGACAACCCTATATCTTATAGTAAATGCCAAAATTAGAGAGACTGGAGGCAGGTAGTCCCGACCCGTCCTAATCCTTTGTTGACAAAACACCCCCTATTGTAGCGCGGCTGGCCGGTTCGGCACCGGAAGGCCGCCCGGGTCTCGGGGGATTCTGAGAATTTTAGCCACTGCCTCAATTATCCAATAATCGAACCAATGCACGTACAATAAAAATTCATGGACTATGTGTTGCGTGTTGATTAGACGATTATGACAAAATTTGAATCATAGTTGTACGATGTTTAATAACCATTTTAAAAAGGGATAATCCTCAGACAAAATAGGAGTTACACCTTAGGCAGTGGCCAAAATTCTGAGAATTCCCTGAGACCCGGGCGGCATTCCGGTGCCGAACCGGCCGGCCGCCCTACAATAGGGGATGTTTTGACAACAAAGGATTAGGACGGGCCAGGACTACCTGCCTCCAGTCTCTCTAATTTTGGCATCTACTATACCAGTGACATAACTTAATCAAATTTGGTATGTACATTATCTAGATAGGGTTTAACTTATACTTGCTTACAAAACCCATATGGCGGCAAACCTACATACTCATCCCCATGGGGTTTATGGGGAAAATAAAAAATTGTTAGAGCTTGATACAATTTTGTGTTTACATTCACCAATTATTGATTAACTTAGATTTTCTAACACCCCATGGCAGCAAACCTACGTAACTCGATCCAATGGTGTTTTTATGGCGAAAGGAAATCCTCTGAAATTCCACTGGAAATTCGCTGATTACGCAGGTCTGCTGCGACGGGGGTATCATTGTTGTCTCAATCATTGTTGGCGAGTCAGTGTCGTGTGCGCATGCGCAGTACTCCGCCAACGCCGCGCCGCCGCATTCGCATGCGTCTGCTGCTCGATCGCAAGGACACGTCGCATTCCACAACTACTTTTTAAGTCTCAGTTTCCAATCCTGGGTGGGCAAAAAGCATTACGTTTGCAGATGAGCTCTGGATCGCGTATACAATCGCGGTTTGTAACATGCCTTGATATTTTCTTGGAATTTAACACACGTTTATTCGCTTATGTGTTTTCTCAGTTTTTTGTTATTACTGTAGTTTGATTTATTTTATGTAACTTATTTGTTTTATACTGTATTGTTATCTAAACTTTAGAAAATGTTAGTTCAGGGTTCAGGATTAGAACAAATGCATTTTCATGCTCGTGAAAACAGTCAACAATTAAAATAAAACACTGTTGAACCCCAAATATTTCGAATGGAATGTCGGACATAAAATCATAGATTAGAAAATGTTGCGTTCCCTGTAAGATTAAACAATAGATATGTTTGATAGTTTAATTTAATCATAAAATACGCTAATTCTAACTGTTGGCTAGGGTTTAAGAAAAATAATTTCCAATGCCTACAAATGCGCAAAACATGTTACTTTGTATTTGCTTGACGTTTTTAAATTATCTTACAGTTAAGAAATTTAACCGTTTTGATTATGTACATGTAACCTCCGAGTCAAGATAAAAAGATAAAAAATAAAATCTATAGATTGAGAAGAAACTAGCGAATCAATTTGTTAACAACAAAGCAAAATTTCCCAACCAGGGAAATTATCATCGACGACCTCAAACCTGTCTTAAATTGCAGCGACCTTGAAATTCCCCGATGACCCGGGTGGCGTCACCATGACTTTCCCCGCGGAAGTGAAACGTCGTAGGCCTCCGTGAAGTACCGTACACCGACACACCGTAGTACACGAGGAGCGCCGGTAGCCTAAGTGATGAGTCGAGTAGCGACTATAGCGACATCGGAAGCGAAGGAGATATAGGCCTACCAGACGGAATTCCCGCCAGGAATCGCTACATGTCACTGCCATCTGCAGTGGGAAATGCTTTTAAAAGGAAACCGCTTGGATTTCAATGTGTAAATATAGCTTTACAGTATTTAATTTTATGTACTTGTATCTTAACTGAATAATCATAATTGCTTAGTTATTCCCTCGCTTCTCTGTGGACTTCCTTCAAATCAATTTCTGGTCCGTACAGAAACCCATTATCAGTTGAGGACAGGTTAGATCAAACTTGATTTAAATTTTTATCCAGGGGATTTCGTTGGTATTTTGAGTGTTCACACTTGACGCATTTCACAAACATAAACAGGTTACAAAACTTTACGAAAGAAACATATTTTTCACTATGAATCATGTTATTTCTTTTGGATTTTACAGTTAGGTGTTTGATTGGTTTTATTTTTTTACTTTTAATATACTGTGCCAAAGATGAATAGTAAACCTTGTCTTTAAATAAGTAAATCTTGATCAAAGTACGGCTGATCTTACATTATACCTAATTAAATGAACTCATATTAGATACTCTTAAGGCAAACGAATGCCGCATGAGAGCACACAACAGCACAGATAAGTCAATCTATGACTGATTTTAGTCACGACAAAAGATGTAAGTGTAAAAGTTTATCAGTTATGGCCGTCTACCACTCCAATCAACCATCCCCAGAGTAAATATTTTTTTCCTTGGCCAAAACTTAAATTAGAAATAGCCAAACTTGACATGCGAAGTCTTCTTGCAAAACAATAGTAAAATGCTGCAAGTAAAAAGTAACCACTGATTTATAATCGCTGCCTGATGGATACATAACACTTTCTGTAATTTCCCAAATTATGTTTACCTTTTGTTTGAGTTACAGTACCAATGTCATGGTATCTGATACTTTATTTGATCGCCTTTCCTTCCTAAGCCCCACCATAAAAGGAAACATCCCAAACGCCATCTCCCAAGAGCTGTTTTATGGCGAGGTGGGAGTCAACGGCAACCGATTACCATGGAGATTAACACGCTCCATTCTGCAAGCTCCTGGAGTCTGGTGGAATTTGATGTCACGAATCCTAGTGAAAGCTTGCCACTATCTTCGATCAATTTCGGCTTGCAAAATTCCCCCGGATCGAGCGGAATATCTGGAGGGAAAGTAATTTAAAATTGGTAGACACCCATTGCTGACTTCTTACTCTATGCACTTTCCTCTGCTTCTATTCAGACAGTTGACCTCTTTGCTATTGTTGCGAAAGTGGCCAGCCATTATTGCTGAACCTGGGTTAATATTTCTTGTGGTTGTTTATTTTTTGTTTATTCGTCTTCGACACTGAATTGTCAGAAGCATAATTTGGTCTGTAGAAAGAGGAAACTACTTTCTCTCCTATGGCAATTTGAATTCCAAGTACCTTATAGAGAATCCACAGTGTTGTACCATATTAGATAAATGAATAGACTCTAGTCGTAACAAAATAAAATGTTTGTAAAATAATTCTCTCGTCGAATGTGATCTCCATAGTTAATGTAATTCAATCTATTACACAACAAGTATTGGATATAAACTTTACTAGACCATAAAGTTTCGTTGTAAACGCTTGGGAGATATTTGTTTAAAATATAAATTTTTCTTTAGTTCAACTCTTAAATACATTTTAAAACCTACAGAAGAATAATTCAATCTTCATATCTTCTCTATTCTTGCACGTCTTCATACTTTCATTTTTAGCTCCTGATGTTGGGAGCGGAAGCAAACCAAGTGTCGAAATGCAGCAGCTTATTTTGAGCCCACTTTAAAGTGTTTATACCAGATACGCATTAGAATCGTATAAACATTGGAAGTTGTGAAGACGTGCTGGCCTGAATGTGCCTCTACTTTATGAAACACTTGTTACTACTGTAGTACATTATTACAGTACTCGTTTCACTCTAATTTTAAGCAGTATAATCGTTAATAATTACACGAAAATAGTCCGATAAAATTGTAAGAACTGCGTCCCCCTCTCGCCTCCAATTTTGTTCTTTTTTACAGTAGTGGCAACAATGCATCAACCCTCGTTGGACTTTTTTCATAGTAACAAGAACCATGGCCTCAACAACCGTATGACCCATGACTAAGGAGTCACAATCTTCAAGAGTTTCGAACTTTACAGCAATACCGACTCCTTTCAGGCTTACGACCAAATATTTTCCTATCGAGTTGAATAATTCCCTATCATGTCCTGAGTCATCACTGACTCACTACGGAACACCAAATCATAATGGTAGTGAAAGTTAGGAAATATCTTAATCCCGTAGTAGATAACGAGCCGAGTCAAGTGGCGGAGTTTAAAGTCCGGATGACAAAGAGGTGGCAGCTCTTGTTCTGACGTCACTGCGGAGTCTGAGTCATGAACCGGTGTCCCGCGTCCCGCGCTGTCTCTGGAGCTGCTTCCTTGTCCGAGGCGAGGCTAGGGCTAGGGTTCCCAGACGTACGATAATTATCGTATTTTTACGATAATTCCATACGGTATACGATGTTTTAGTAAGAAAGTTGGTTTGGTGGCACTGGTTGCTGAGTGATTAGCATGACAATGACAAGTTTGTGGATAATGTTACCAAAAATTCCCAAAGTACGATAATTTCTCTACGCAAGTGCGGGTACGATAATTGGATATTAAAATGTGGTAACACTGTCAGAGCTGCTTCCTCTCCAACGACCTTCCTTGTGCAGTGGCGACAAAGCGAGGGACACCGGAGACAGCGGACAGGTCTGGCACGATGGGTGACTGAGTAACTGGCCTTGGAGGTGCGCCGAACACATTCAAAGTACTTCAGTTTGTAATATCTTGGTTTAACAGCAATTTACATTGTATAAAAATCAGTTAATTTTCAATAAATTATCTATATCCCTACTAATATTATAAATGTGAATGTCCTGTTTGTTACACTTTCACGCGAAAACTATTCAACCGATCATCACGAAACTTTGTACACATATTCTTGGAGGTACCTATCAGAAGTAACATAGAATACTTTTCACCCACAAAAGATGAAAAATAATTAATTGTTAACAAATCTCAAAATCAATTGTTATTTATTTGTTGCTAGGAAACAAATTCGATGAAAAATTTCAATTCTAGGTATTCCAGCTATTATATATATATATATATATATATATATATATATATATATATATATATATATATATATATATATATATATATATATATATATATAATGAGCATAGCGAACGAGCTAAACCTGGCGGCGGGTGACAATGACGGCGAGTGAGCATAACGAACGAGCTATACCTGATGGCGGGTGAGCGTGACTGCGAGTGAGCGAAGCGAACGAGCTAAACCTTACGGCGAGTAACTCGAGCGAAGCCGCTGGAAAAAGCTAGTATTTATACTAGCTCAGATATTTATATCTGAAGATTTCAAAACATAAGCAGACAACACACTAGAGTAGCACGACGGATAAATTGTGCTCCATTTGATACCCCAACTGATTCCGCTCCCCACCAACGGAAAATACAGTGTGTAGTAAATAGGAAATCCAGATCAAGGTGAATTTTAGTCAGTTTGATGTAGGAGTTAAAAACTGTAGAAATATAACAGGCGGGTCAAGGTCAAGTATTTAAATATGCAACTGACTATTGTTTCCATTTAGATACTCCACATAGATAAAGTAGCCCTAATAGTTAAAACCGATGATTCTACTCTTTGCCTAAAATTGAAATTAATTGATTTAGCTTGACCTTGAGCCGCCGGTTCAAATGACACCAACCTATATTTTTTGGTAACGATCTCGCAAAATGGAGTACTGCGATGCACTTAAGAAACCCTTCTCTGAAGTTGTTGAAGATCGTTGATAGTAATTTGTTATCAGTCATGAGTCATAGACTATAAGGCAGTTTTATTATCATAACTTGAGTACCTTTTTCAAAAGCGAACATAAACTCAATTTAATTGTCTATTGATTTTGATAAAAATACCGAATCAAAGGAATAGATCCGCAAACAATACTATAACACTTTGTGCTACAACGGTGAGTATTTCTCACAAGCTCTCTTCACTACCCAAACCGTCATTGATGTCCCGACGTGGTCCGCATCCCCCGATTTCCCCGCCCCAAGGCGCTACGGTTCGCCGCCCCTTTAGTCCCGCCCGGGGCGCCATTCGCGTGTTTTGCGTCCGGGGGCGTTTAGTTCCCGCGATTACACCATACAACTTCCGCGAGTGATTCCTTCCACGCTTCGGCGGTGATTCCGCAACGTCACCGCTGATGGTGACGGTGGATCGGACGCGGATCGGGGGAGATTAATTTACGTCGGGAAAACGGGTCGGTTGGAAGGAGAATTAGTTCTGGAAGGCAGATCAGGAGACCTTGCTGTCACTTTGTTTTTTATTTGAGTTATAATTTAAAATTATACCTAAGAATGTTTGCGGAGAAAAATTAAAACTTGATAATATAGGCACAAAGTTTTTACTATTATAGTAAGATCCTAGGTTATATTGCTTAACATTTTTAGAGAACCGATTCTGCTTCGTTATCAGTTTCTTCGAGTAGATATTTTTGACAACTAATAAGGAATTATTGTCAATTACTCAATAACAAATCAATTATAAATAAAAATTAACAATTAATTTGCATAAATATTCATACTAACATCCCAAATTTCCGAAAAAAAACCCGAGTTTCTGAAGAGGTCACTCAGATATATTGAAGACCTATACCCTGTTCACACAAAAGCAGCTTCTGTATGCATCTGTTTTCCCGCCACTCCCGCATTGACATATAGAAACCCGGGAAGCAAGCATCAAAAGAAATTCTTCCTACAACTTTTAAACTGGATTTTTATGCTAATCGACCCAAATCCCATTAGGCTTCCGGCTCAGCATAATTGGGAACTTTAGTTGGAAATGCACATTTGATTAGAAGCTGGTTAGGAAGCGTCTCGCTCGCTGGGCGAGCACAATTCCACCGGCAATCAGTGCATGGCGAATCAAGCTAGAATGCAATCCGTCTTAGTCAATCCGCTAGCTGCAGATTTGAATTGCTGATTCATGAATGCGTTTAACGACTGTTAACCTTGAATTAATTAAATTTGTGATTTAAAAACATAGGTTATAGACTCTTCTTGAGTGCAATGACAAGAAATTGCACTTTTACCTTTGAAATAGAAAGTTCGGTACGAAAAATCTACTGTAAATTTAAGAAAAAAAAATGAACGATACCCTTCCTGGCTCCCACTGTCAACTCATAACTCCTAGTTTCAGCTCAGAGGAGTACATTTTTACTCAACCAGGTAGGACTAAAATTATAAACAAACCTATTTATTTTTTGTATAGCTCATCCTAAGTTTTTACAGGGAACGGAACGATACGAACACTATTAGCATAAGTAATTAATTTATAGCCCCATGACAAATAATGGCAACTTTGCCCAGAATCTCACAATTACTCTAGCTAGGCCTATTCCAAGTTCCAGCTACTTTCTTGAGGTTTTATTTACTTAGTTAAAATAATTTATATGCTTTACCGTTATGGTTCCTGAAATGAAGCTATAAGGTACTTTTATGTCTCCACTGCTATTAGCACCGTCAATTCGTCACCGAATTACCCTTTCTTCCACGACTCTCAAAGGTCCTTAGGGTTATAGAAACAGCCGCTATGTTTTTCTTCCGCCCGCCGTCGCCAGCAGGTAGTAAATGCTTGACGCCCGTGACCGTGAAAGTAGTGAAGGGGAATGTCTGGTAGTCCTTTCACATTTACAACGGTCCAAGGAGGTGCATCTCTTTTGATGGTGATGTTAAAGTTAACCAAATAAACTTGATAATTTTTCGAAAATTAACGCTTGGTGAGTGAAACAGACTCGAATTGCACTATTCAAAACCCTAGGGCCGTCGAAATTTATAATTAAAATTTTCTAGTATCCTTGTGACAGTTTAAGAATTATTGGAAGAGCTTTTGTCACTAACTTAAAGACTCTTTATATAGGAATAGTTGTAGAAAACAAGAATATGAAACATCCATAAATTCTCTAGAAAATGGTGCTTTAAGATGTTCAAAAAAGTGCATAATAGTGCAGTTCTATACAACCTCGTTAAACTATTCAAAGTACTTTTCTGAGAAAAATATTTACAATGTAACAAATCTGTTTAATCTGGTAACATTAATTACTAAGTCACAACTAAGACTAGAAAGACAAAATTCAGAGGTGTATGTACAAGGTGGGTATGGAAGTGCGTGAAAAGAAAGTAACTTCTAATATAAAATTATCGATTATGTACGCTCGTAATCCAATCATGACTTAAATGTGTCACCTTGAAACTACTTTCTTCAGAACAATCACATCGAGAGGATTTTATTGTGAGTGCTCTTACACAATCGAGTTTTCTAACAGGTCTGGACCCATCCATTTCCGTGGACGAACAAGGGAAAACGCCTGTGACGACAAAACACTAGTGACGCAACAGTGATGAGACCGGAATGTTTATAGGTTGGGTTTGGTTCCGTGGTCGTTGACGTTGACACTCTCTCCGGTGGTCGGTGACGAATGTGGACCAATCAGCTGTTGGAGCGTAAAAGTTTCCCGCGTCCCCGCGTGGCGCGTGCTGGGCGAAAGTGGAGATAATGCTTCAAAATGCTACGAAAGGAGTTATTTAACGGAGGCCTTGCGGCGCGAATTGCTGAAGGAAAATTGCTCGAAAATGGGTTTCCATTTCAATATCTCATTTTTTGCGAGGCGATTTATGAGGGTTTCTTTGGTGTTGGTGTTTAGTAATTGAAAAGTTAAGTATGTATTGAGTCACACTCTGTCAAGGTTAGGACCTACGATTATAATGTTCTATTAAAGTGAAAATTTCACTGTCTTATTTTCGGTGCTAAAAGTACTTAGTCCTTTCCTGAGCAAAATGTGTCATAATCTATCCAGTACGCCATCCACATACAATGTTTCAAGTTCAAGCTCCCTAGTAAAAATGTCCAAAATTCAAATTCAGTTGAACAAAATTGCTGTAATGAAAACTGAAAAAGTTTAAACTATTAACCCATTTTGCAGTGGATAGCAGTAATAAACTTGAGTATGGACGGGAATGCTGCCAAGCTGGCCGGCGAGGCAACTAATTTGTGCCGTAACACCAATTAATGGCCAATCGCAATCGCCCGTGAACTGCAGTGGCTGTGATTCATGGCGCAATTAATGTTAACTAACCGATCCTTTCTGTTATACCGGCACAAAGTATTGACAATGTCAGAATACAGACTCATATATATGCCAAGTCACGAAGAAGGAAACACTAGCATAGTTCTTTAAAGTAAAACAAACTAACAAACTCAGCACGATTATTAGGAAAAGTTAATCAGTTAACCGCCAGATATGAGAGGAAACAAAAATACAACCTTAGCACTACATAAAGTTAATTTAAAACAACTACAACTATATAAAATAATATAAAGTCTACAAAGAAATACAAAATAACAACAGAGTTTGAATACTTTACTTCAAATATTAGTATATTTAAAATTTGAAAAATTCTTGACATTACGTTTACTGTCGATGGATTAATATTCAACATCTTTAGAGCTTAGGAAAGGTGGAAGTGCGAGAGTGAGACTGAGGCCCCAAATATCGAGACCATAAACAAGTTATGTCGAGGTGAGCTGGTCTCTTGACCTACTTGATATAACAGCAACCGATTTGGTTTTATGTTTACTTATTAATAAGATCGTATAAGCCAGCTTACTGGGATCAAAATTTTAAAACTTAGTAAAATGACTTGGGGGTGCAGTTGCAATTATGAACAAACAGTTATTGACTTTTGTGAATGCATTGTTCATTCACCATTATTTTCCATTATTATTTTTTTCATTATTATTATTATTATTATTATTATTTTGTAACTATTATCATGGCATTGCTTTCAAATGAAGCGGGGTGGTCGAATGGGGATATTGGTGTAATGCAGTATTACATCTGGCTGATAATTAAATTTAACTAATTAAATATTAACGATTTTTAAATTGATTCTACAGATTTTGGATCTGATCGATCGGGCGTGCATCATTTGCGCATCATGCAGAGAGCCAGGTAGAAGGGATGCTTGTTTTGCGCATCGAGCTCCAGGGGGCTCTCAGTTATATGCATCGTTTGCGCATCGCAGGGTGGTGGAAGCGGCATTTTCTTTATTTACAAAGTTATTGAAAACTCATGCCCGAGTTCAAATGGCTTTTTGAATGATTAAACGTGTTTGGCATAAGACATATAAGTTTAAAAATTAGCAAAACAATATTCAACAGAACAGAAATAATGGCAAATAATCGGACACAATATCACGTCCTTGACCCGTACATTAACACTTGGATTTCATGTTTACCATTTGTAGTTTGTTTCTATTGCAACAGTGAATTTTATGAGTGGTTTTATTCTGAGGAGTTAGTATAGGAGAGGCTGCTATCTACAGTTAGAATAGAGGCAAACTTGCCATAGAAACAATTCGTACAAAACATTTCAGCCTGAGCAATTACAGTAATACAATCCTCACCAACCATTGAAAGTAAAATAAGTAAACACTCGATGTATTACAAAAAAGGTTTATACATTACCAACTTAAAGTATTCATGAGTGTGCGATACACATGTGTTGCCGTCCAGTGGTTTACTATCCGTTGTGGGGGACGACTGTTTGCGAATTGTTGTCGGCAGGCTGAGGCTACCTGGACGGGAGAGTGCGCAAATGATGCAAGGGGATTAGGCGACCCTACGAAATATTTTACAGAAGGATTAAAAAGTGCGCAAATGATGAACGACCGATTGATCTTTTGGGTTGAATGAAGGTTTTAATTTTGAAGTGCATGTTGTTCCTATTTTATGTTTGACAATTAGTGGTATAAGTAAACACATCCTTGAAGAACAAATAAAAGCGCATTATGAAGAAAGTATCGATTTTATTATACTACAATAAATGGGAAATGACATCGAGTTTGAGTATAAGAATTATTTATAGACGAGAATGTTGAATTGAATTTCCGTCACTGTGATTCTTGGATGATTCAATTACAGCTAACCAAAAACACATTAATCACTATTAAATCGGAAATTAACGAAGTGATTAAGCGTATTAGGTTTCCTTTTGAGGAAGATAGAAAACCTTGATGATGATAATGCTTTATTGCAAGCCTTAACCAGCAGCCAGCAGACTGTGGTGAAGTTCCACAGTCAGGTGTGTAGATGACTCATATGACTCACGCGTGAATCATGTGTCGTGTGTCGTGCACATTATGATGTCGGTCGATATTCCATATTCGCACAGTGTCTGTGGTGCATGAGTGGACATTACATGGGCAGGAAGGGTTGTGCCCGATCGATCAAATGAGGAAGAGCTTTAATGCTATGAATTGACCACCCCTTCAATTAAAATGCCCCCTTCCACCAAAGCCCTTAGTAAAGTTACCCACCCTTCTGATGTGTCACCGCGAGGTTTTATACCATGTCTACATGTATCCATATCATCGAAAAAACAAAATACAGTAGCTAAATTTTTTTCGGCTTATTAAATATTTAAATATAAAATATTGTTTGAGTTTATGCGTAATAATTAAAACAATGTATTAATTTTAATGTAATTAATTTATACGTATTAATTTGTATTTAAATGTTAGTATAGTATTGACCTACGTAAATTTTTCTTAGTTCTAAAATATTTCAATATCAAAATTTACTAACATTAAAATCTATACTATTATGGTTAATTCTAGAGAATTTATTATACTACTTATTCACTCAAGAAATCTAAGCTAATTTAGACGAAGGGTGACAAAAACTACTAATTTTTTCATTTTCCAACATGGAAAAAGTCGAGACATCTTGTAACGATTTAATTTTACTCAATTTTACTTCATGAAGAAAATATTTTTTAACATTTATCTTTCGAAAAACACTATGACCATTTAGTGGTATATTCAGTTGCGTATTGAACTATGCAAAACCAGACTCTTCGGGGGCTCTCGCAAAACCTCGACGTCTCGTAACAGCTAAAATTAACCACTCACTAAACTGCAGTTCGAAATGTCATATAAATTTAAATACCGTGTGGCTGTGCCATTTTGATCGTTGACGAGAAAAAAAAAAAAAAAAACTCTTGTAGTCGACGATGGGCGCGGGCCCCATGCCACACGCAACGGAAACGCTGGCACAAACGACACTTCCTCTGGTCGAACGCTGTGATGTCACCTCGCTGCTTTCCTTCGTATTTGCAGATCCACCAGCCATGACACTACAACATTACGACATTTCACTTTCTTCGGTTCACCTCAAGAATTAACAAGCAGCTTCTACACGGTTAATCCTCAGTACCGGGTACCAAGCATTTGCTTGGTTAACTTGTAAAACTTGTAATACGAGTTCGTTCGCTCCGCTCAGTCGACCCCACGATAAGCTCGTTCGCTCCGCTCACTTGCCAGGCCGAAAAGGAGTGCCGCACTGTGGTTTATAAACCACGTGTTAAAAATGTAACACGCTGGTTTATTTTTACAGTTATCAGTTGATTTTCGTTTCATGACATGAGCAATTTGAAGGGCCGAAAGACGGAAACCGGATTTTCTCAGTCATGGCACCAGTTTCAATCGATTTCATCATGGCCAAAAACCCCATTTTAGTACAAAAATAAAAAATAAGAATTTTAATTTCATACTGTATGTATAATGAAAATGCCACATATCATAAATGACATTTTAATTGCAAATAATTTTTTTTATAATACTACGAATTAGCTTATGTTTTCTGGAAATGTTGTTCGTGCAGACTATATTTAACTTTTTAAATCGATAATCAAATAATACTATGACATTTTCTTATAGTGGCAAGACAGCAATCATGCCGTTCTAATCTCTGTAATCTTTGTTGGATGTTACTTATGATAAAGCGTAGCACGTGCCGTAGTGTGTAGGGCTATAAACTACGCTACGCACACGCCCGCACGTGCTCACACCCACACACACTGACCCCCCCCCCCCCACCAGCGCTCCAGGGGTGCTCTCCTGGGCAGAGTGTAAAAATAATCAAGGTGACTATCCAATAACCGGCCATACGGAACTATTATCACGTAATTTACTTTCCATGAAATTCTTTGCGATGTACTTGACAAAATATTAGTTTTTCATGTTAAACGATTCAAATTTTGAACGTGTGACATAAATCAATGTCGCAATTCGTAAATGATTTTGGCAATATTTTCTTATCGAAGGGCGTTCAAGGCTCAATTAATACGCGTTTTGAGATAGCATTGTTTAATTGATTAGTGAGATGACGTAATCGTTTTTGTTTTCGTTACATATTTGAATTTTAAAGATATAGTGATATATTGTGTTTTCATTTGCTTCAGGATGATTGTCAAAAAAACTACAAATGGCTATTATGAATAATTTTCAGAGCTTTATTATGATGCTGAGGATTTTTTTGTTGCTATTTTTAAATTGATAAAATAACGATATCCCGAGTTTTTACAGTAAAAATAATGAAGAGAATTTACGTGAGAACCGCATTATTCTTTTGGTTTAGTAACAAAACTATGGTTATGAAAATTAGGAAAGAAGTATAGTGGTGCAGTAATTATATTTTAGCCAATGCCGTTTGAGTTTTATGCTTTTAAATTTGAGTGTTTAAGTGAATATTTCGATCATACACACGATTATCCCATAGACGGTGATAAGCACGACGTAAGCGTGGCGCGACGGCGGCGGTGCACTTTAAGTAGGCTCTTAGACTGTAAATTACTCTAAACCGAGGGCTCTTGAATATAATGACCACTCTTTCTCTTTCGAGCACCGTTTGTACGAGATAAATCGTAATTTTTTTACGTTACTCTTGTCACTGAACATTGTATCAATTGAATATGAATGGTGTAGGTCCTACGCGTTAAAATATTTAACTTTCATAATTTGAATAGAACATCTTACGCTAAAGCGATTTAATTGTAATGTGAGATCTCATAATGGTTATGCGAAGGATGTAATAAGTTAGGAATTAATTTTCTTTATTCGATAACATAAAGGACACGTGTCCGCAGTATTTCTTGAAGACAAACCATTCATTGAGGTCAACCTTCCACGCTATAAAATAAATCGTAGGTTCCCGGACCACGCCCTTCTATATATGGCGTTCGGCGTTCACTTATCTTCCAACACCGCGCCCCGTCTTGTTATTCTTTAATTCTTTATAATGCCTCGTGCAATTTAAAGGTGTATAGTTTTAAGAAGTATTGGAGATTTTTGTTGCAGCATTATGTTTTCTGTTATTATTCCCTCATCTGCTCCCCTTTGTTTTGCGCGTGGTTTTAGAAGTCGAAAAACGCTTCCTTTCCAGAATTTGTCTAAACTATTGAGGATCACGACATAGTTTCCTGCTCGCACCTTAAACTCTGCGTTCCATTGTGCACCCCTAAACCAATACACATCCAGTGCTGGAGAAAAAAGGTGAAAAAGCTAGAAGCGTAATAGAGCTAGACAAAAGGACTTACAGTCACTATTTCTGTTAACCGAACGTAAAACAACTTTTTTAATTCGGTTCCACAACCGAGGCCTGAGAATGTTCACAGTGTTTTCGCTTCGCTCGTATCCTTAGATCCTGGATTATTTGTGCCGGGCCCTGGACAGGACGCAGGATACGGTAGGGGGAGGGTCCGCCAAGGACTCACACTTGGCACGGCTGCCAATAAACTGAGCTGAGTTCACTACTTTTCTCAGTCATCTATAAGTTTATCTATAACCATACACAATCTAATTTCTTTTCTTTTTTTAGTGTATTTACGCCAGTGGCATTTTTTAACGTTTTGACGGGGAACGGTTCAAACCCCAGTCTTGTTACTATCTAACGTCGACCAGTTGTTAGAAAGCATCATTAATTAATAGCCCAATGACAAATCGCAACTGGGTCCGGAATCGAACCTTTAAAAAGCTACTAACTTTTCTCAGGATCGAACCGGCAACCTTTGGATTCAAAGGCGAGCACTACAACCACTCGGCTACCCAGCCAGTAATTTCGCGTACCTTGTTCACAAAAATGAATAGTGTTTCATAACAAAATTTTAATTGAGTCCACAACAGTGTTAATCTCGTTCACTTTCGGAGCTGGGGTCTGCTATAATTTATTTACATAAACCTTGTTCACTTCAATATGCGCAATTATTTTTTACCATGATTGACTCATCAATACATAAATTTGATCGCATTGACTAACAATCTAACTTTGAACTTTGACGAGGCGGATGACAAACATATTTTTTGCTTATCCCGTAATGTGATGTTTTACCTATTGCGGCAAGCGGTTTAATATTCAATACGAATTAATTAACACTCACTTTGATTAGTTAATAGTGTCTCTTAACATTTCCGTTACACAACGGACCCAGCACCTTACTTATTTTAGTTCTGTTATCCGTTATCGCAGGAAAAGTTTGAAATGTGATTCCTGAGTAATATTAACACTTATCCAAGCATAGCCACAGCCTCCGTCGCACATGTACAGCGGCGACCTTTGGAGCACCTTTCCCCTCAGGTCAAGGCTCCCCGTAGTCGACGGAATATCGTCAACATTCTCCTGCTGATTCTCTTCGACTGCGCATTTTCAAACTGCATTCACTTGCTTTGCAATAAAATATGACATTTTTGGTTTCATTTTGTGAAGTCACCCGCGGCAAAACAACTAATATTTAGAAGGTTTACGCATTACATAATAAGCGGCATATAACTAATTTTTTTGTAAATAGACTGATAATACAGTTTTTTTAGTAGGCCTTAA
>CM061533.1:266055372-266121368 GCA_030545055.2 Neoaliturus tenellus
TTTAATAAAAAATATCGACGTCAAACAAAAAAAACGCGGCGTTGATATGTTGTGTTCTATAAGAAATTAAACCTGTTCATTTCCTGAATACATTCTAGCGAAGTATTAATCATAATCCAGTCAAGTTAATCGTAGATTATGCATACAGGGAGAAGATAATTCCTTGTACCGAGTTGGTTTCGGAAAGTTAGAAAGAGATGTCATTCTAAAATTAAACTAGGCTATAGATAAATTTTATGCTATGCGTAACAGTAATGGTTAATTTATTTTTAAAACGTAAAAAATTAATCCTTTTAATAATAAACCACTGCATCTTAAAACGCTTCCTCGTATTACTCAAATTCATTTATAGGACTACGTATAAGATTTTAATTATAAAATGAGGGGGAGCTCCCTTGTTGCATATTGGTACCATGTTTAAATCACATATGCATGTGATGAATGGAGATTTATTTCTTACTTGTCAACAATACGACATGAATGATCATCCAACTTAAATTTGGCTATAAACCATGATACTTGATTTCATTAATAACAATGACTAGCAGTTACCCGGCGCGCGTTGCTGCGCTCAAATCAAATTGTTTACATAAATAAAGCTATTTCATTAGTTTTTTTTAAATATAACAAAAAAGTCAATGAAATAGAAAGTAAGTATCTTAATATTATTGTAAGTCCAAAAGAAAAACAGGCCATTTGACAATTTAAACCCAGAATAGTCAAAGTTTGTCTTGTATCTTATTGATCGTAATTGCAAATGCAAGAGAACCTATGTGCAAAGAGGTACGTCCACGTCAAATTTCAACCCTGGAGACCCTAAATTAATTTTAATTTCCAGTAGAGCGCAGCCCTAAAGTGCTAAAAAATATATTTGCAAAACCATTCTTGGTGAGTACCTATGAGCAAAGACGCACGTCCAAGTAAAATTTCAACCCTGGTGGCCCTAAAATAATTTAAATTCCAGTTGGGTGGAGCCCTAAAGAGCTTTAAATCTATATTTGCAAAACCGTTCCATAGTGAGTAACTATGAGCGAAGAGAATCGTCCATGTCAAATTTCAACCCTGGAGACCCTAAACTAATTTTAATTTCCAGTAGAGCGCAGCTCTAAAGTGCTAAAAAATATATTTGCAAAACCATTCTTGGTGAGTACCTATGAGCAAAGACGCACGTCCAAGTAAAATTTCAACCCTGGTGGCCCTAAAATAATTTAAATTCCAGTTGGGTGGAGCCCTAAAGAGCTTTAAATCTATATTTGCAAAACCGTTCCATAGTAAGTAACTATGAGCGAAGAGAATCGACCATGTCAAATTTCAACCCTGGAGGTCCTAAAATAATTTTGAAGTCCAGTTGGGCGGATTCCTAAAGTGCTTAAAAACTATATGTGCAAAACCGTTTCTTAGTGAGCACCTATGAGCAAAGAGAATCATCCATCAAATTTCAACCCCGGTGGCCCTAAAGTAATTTTGAAGTACATTGGGGCGGAGTCCTAAAATGCTTCAAAAACTATATTGCTAAACCGTTTCTTACTAAGCACGTATGAACAAAAGAATCATCCATCATATTTCAACCCCGGTGGCCTTAAATTAATTCTAAAGTCCAGTGGGGCGGAGCCCTATATGCTCCAAAACTATATTTGTTAAACCGTTTTCTAGTGCGTTACTATGAGCAAATTGAATCGTCCATGTCAAATTTCAACCCCGGAGGTCCTAAAGTAATTTTGAAGTCCATTGGGGTGGAGCCCTGAACTGCTTAAAAACTATATTTGCAAAACCGTTTCTTAGTAAGAACCCATGAGTAAAGAGAATCATCTGTCAAATTTCAACCCCGGAGGCCGTAAAGTAATTTCGAAGCCCAGTGGGGTGGAGCCCTAAAGTGCTTCAAAAACTATATTTGCAAACCCGTTTTTTGGGGAGTACATAAGAGCAAATATTGGATTGTCCATGTTAAATTTCTACCCCGGTGGCCCTAAAGTAATTTTGATGTCCAGTGGGGTGGAGCCCTAAAGAGCTTAAACAATTATATTTGCAAAATCGTTTCCTAGTGAGTACCTATGAGCAAAGAGAATCGTCCATGTCAAATTTAAGCTCCGGAGGTCCTATTGTAATTTTGATGTCCAGAGGGGTGGAGCCCTAAAGTGCTTAAAAAACTATATTTGCAAAACCGTTTCTTAGTGAGCACCTATGAACTAAGAGAACCGTCCATGTAAAATTTTACCACCTGGTAGGCTCTTAGAGTAATTGTGAGCTTCCGTGGGGCGGAGCCATAAAGACAACACAAACATCAACATTATACCTCACACCTGGTTACTTCTATGATTATAAGCATCTGCTTGAATGAAACTTTCAATTTGTAAATTACAGCAGTTAAGTTTGTAAACACTAAATTTCTAAAACCTGACACTGCACCATTGTATGCCCTCTGGGTAAGAGCCCTTTGGACAGATTTGCACCAAACTTTACACAAACCATCCTCGAATAATGCTTAATAATGCCTGAAAGTTTCATTACAATCTGTTGAGCGGTTACGGAGTCCATAGGCAACATACATATATATTTATAAATATATATACATACTTCCTCTTTTATATATATAGATATGCTTAACGAGGTAAAATATAGCGTAATCAAGTTATAGAGAAACACATCGGAGAAATAGCTTTTCTTCTGAGTTAAAATCTGTTTAACCGAGTTTCCAATGTGGCCGTTGCCTCTCAATTTCACACAATGTAAATCTCATGGCATTTTAAAGCATGCTTTTTCAAACTACCCATCTGTATACTGGTGAGCTACGAATTAAATCTTATGAAGCCTCTATTCTGAAAATTAACAACAGCGCCCTTAGTCAGTTTATCAATCTTAATTTTGCAACCGCATGGGGAACTGTTATCAGTCACACTGGCTTGCCGAGAAGGATCTGCAAGTTCGTCTCTGCGCTACATTATCGCCAAGGTGTTAATATTTCCCCCCTGAGACCACGGCGAGGTCCATCGTCCATCGGCGACTCTTTGTTCTGTTGCGAAACTGTCCAATTATAGGCCCAGCCTTCGCGGCGACCATTCTCATTCTCGGACGAGAACAAAGCCGACAAATGTCAGCTATGGCTTCATGCTTCTGCTTCTTCGAATCGATTATCTTTGGAGAACAGTGAAATCGGAGCAATAGCTGGAGGAAAGTGTTTTATACATGTTGAGGAACTAATAATGAAGTCAACTCTTGGGAAGTAAAAGGTAATTTGATGCGTACGATGCTTAGAATCGAACTAAGATTTTTAGCACTATAAGCACTTCCAAAGTGGAACCATTTATTTATATATAAGTCGTTTTGTAAATGTTAGAAAAAACATAAGCTAGAAACTACGTTCTACCATGGTCTACTTTTTTCTGTCGTCAAACTTGTTTGCCAGAAAGTACTAGAACCACTTTATATACGTAAAGTTGAAAATATTTGTAATAAATATGATAACAAATCACAACATGAATACCATGAAAAATATAAGTTTTAAAATACAATAATGTATAACTGTTAAGACTAAAATTATGCAAATAATTCTGCATTAAATTTAGATTATTGGGTTTTATTTAACGTGAAATCTCCCGCTACAGAGGACCCCACATGGGCTGGTGATAAATTCAGCCGAAATACCGACACGAACATAAGAGTGCCATGATTTCGGTTGGCAAAACTGGTTAGTTAGCACCCATTCACCGCCCCGTGGGTCCTGCAGTTTCATCCGATAGGCCGCGGAATGGTAATCTTCACATTGTCAGATATTAGATAGTTTGTTTATTAAAATGTAACTTTAAAATTTAATTATGAAGGGAAAAATCCGTGAAGTAAACAGTTAGGAGATAAGAACAACAGTTTATATAGTTGTAGAAAACGTATTTTAAAGATAATTTTAATTGAATATACGAATTGATTCGAATGCAACACTTTATCTATAAAATACGGTGGCATCGTCTTGTAATCCAGCTTCTTGGAGGTCAAGACTTTTTTATAATTATAAGCGATGGCTTGTGGATACGATATTCCCTGGTAGGGATTAACGTCCGCACTAGTGAATACTAGTTCATCCATAAAGGCCATCTTCATAATTAGACCAATTCGTATATATGAGGTCGAAATTAATTGTGGTTCGGATCCCACGTTAAACTGTAGGTCCCTAGATACCATTGGCTGTTGGGCTCTTAATTAACAGTTCTGCCTAAGGAGAATGTCGGCCTCAGTCAGTAACAAGACTACAAGATCGCGCCACAATCATCCTACACTCATCTCTCATTCTATTCAGTTTGAAATACCCACTATGTGAGGTGTCTGTCTCAAAATAGTGATAGTGATAGTGAAATTTAAATAGCAAAAAAGCAACGAATTCATGTTTACAAACTCAGATATTTTTGTTTAATAAAAAATCCATTTAGAACTATCGTAATTTCTATTGGTGTACGGTACATGTGGTTTACCAAAGTGTTCGTTCGTTTAATATAATAGTAATCGATGATTTAACTTGGTAATTCAATGACTCCAATTTAAGTTACCTACTAATGTTGAGGATAAAATATTGTCTTTTGTCTTGACCAAAACAAACATATCTCGAAATATATGAGATTTCGTCTTACCAGTTCGTTAATACTATTCATCTAATTTAAAATATTCAAGTACAAGACTCTTCTATCCTTTTGATTTATTTTACTTCCTCAATATTTCCATCTAAGACATAAATTCAGAGTAAGTTTGACAGACCAGACCTTCTAACACATAGTAGGCTGTTCGTTAATTGGTATGGTATAATTTTTAATTATGATTTTGTTTTCGTTTTTTATTCCATACAGTTACACAACCCTCACCAGCTACAGTCCCAGTCGCGGGTAGGTGGTCGGTGGTCGAGGAACAACCTCTTGTCCTGCCTTCTGTATCCTGCATCGCCCAGACCACTCCACCTCTTGGTCGTACGTTTCCACCTCATAAAACGCACCTCCAGGCCGCTTTGCATTTCCTTCCATAATCAACTTGTCAACCAACTTATATCTTACGGTTACTGAGTGCGCTGCAGTAGTTTACTCAGATTTTTAAACTAAAACTCATAATCCACTTTTGAGAAAACTAACTCTTTCATGTTTTTCAAGCCTCGTGTCTCTTTAAAACAATTTTTAGAGACTTTCGAGGGTTTTTTTTGACGTATTTAAAAACCAGTTAGGGGTGTAATTTATACATAGTATATATAAATTAAAAAATACAGTTACTGTTTTAAACAATAGTTAAGTATGTAACAGCAACGTTGCGTAGAACATTTATTACTTTATATTTATTTTGCCCAGACTATTCTCATACAATTGTCATGCAAATGGTAGTCAAATAAAGATATAGTGGCTGCCATTTTTACCCCTGATACAAAAAATATCACTGAACGTTATGGAATCTGAATGTGGTTTCGTCTTCAGTGACTAATGTGAAACAGCAACGAAATTATACGAGGAAGATACAAGATAAGGAACAGCAAAAGAGACGAATTCGAACCATGGTAAGAAAATAAAAATCGTACAAAACTGTTAAGTATTTGCCGAGGAAAATTTGCAGTCATTAGAATATTTCTGTATAATTTTCTTAATTGAGTTTTCCTGATCAAATTGATATTTCAACAGCAGGATACACTCGTTTCACAGCGACACACCTGACTAGTTTGTATGTACGGCCGAGGTGGTAGGCGGCGCGGCGGCGGCGCTCTTGTTCAGTTACAGTTACATCACGTGGCCCGGGCACGTTCTGCGCATGTGCAGTAATTGGTCTCTGCGCATGCGCCGCGCACAGCCAATCGTTCCGCGATTATCCACCACCGAATCGCGTCGTAAACTTGGATATATCGATCGCGGCATCACGTCGACTGTACATCTACCGGTTACGGAGTCACATTATGCATGACGGATGCGGCCCATCAAACCAGTAACAAGTACACGGTCACAACTAGAGCTTCAATACTGTCAACTTTACACTAATTATAATAATTTGTAAAAATAAACCTTTTCCCGCTATCTCTCTATTGTCTCTTTGCTAGAAGGTCTGTCCCTACATTTACAATTTCAGTTTTTTCTCTTTTTAACTTCTTCAAGGCTTGATATGTCAAATGTTTCATCAGTTCTTCCTTAAGTAGTGGCTTTAACCCTCACAACGTACAGAGTTTTTTGTTGACTTGAAATTTTATGGTCAATGACAAATAATAAAAATAATACCGTAGTAGAAAACCTTTTTCATTTTCACGATACGATCTTAAAGTAACCTTTTAACAACGTTTTAAAATATAATCATGTCAAAAAATAAATTTATTTCTCTTTTAATCATAAATTTTTTTCTACCTCAGCTATTTTAGTAGTCCATCAATGGCTGTATGTTTGCCTAGTTCGTACCACACACATCGTTAGCACAATATAAATTTACATTACAAAATGGTCCGTAGCCATAACTTTGCCATAAACGTGTTTATGCAGCTCAAGCATGTTTTCAGCCCCAATAACTAGGACAGTTACATGTTATATACTGGGTGCCAACAGGTATTACCGCAGTTAACGTAGACGCTTTCAAGAAAGTCTAGTTTTCTTTAGATTTATGAACACTATGAAATATGCCCGGCAATATGGTTTAAGGCTTTAGGCCTACTATGTTATGCAATGTAAGAAGGATTCTTCTGATAGGATTTAATATGTTTTGTGTTTGTAGAGAAATTACAGGATAATATTACAGAATATAATATTTTGTTTCATCCCCAACAGGTAAGAAAAAGATAGTAATTCCATCAGTAGGTTGTTTAGTCAAAGGCGTAACCATTTTTACTTTTCTCCCCCTATACCATAGTATATGGAGAAAGTATTGTATTCGTAAAAATTTTCCAATTCCTTTGATGATGTATATATCCATTTTGGAGCCCCTTTTCCCCATATAAATGTATATATAAAGAAAGTATTGGTTTCATCAAAATTTTAAATTTGAGTTGTTGGTAAATTTATCCGTTTTGTGCCCTCAGAGTCCAAAAAAGGGGTTTTCAGAGTGATGTCTGTGTGTGTGTGTGTGTGTGTGTGTGTGTGTGTGTGTGTGTGTGTGTGTGTGTGTGTGTGTGTGTGTGTGTGTGTGTGTGTGTGTGTGTCAGGATGTAAACAGAGCTAGAGAATGCCCCAATGGTCCGATTTTGGTGAAACTTGGTATGTAGGTTCAAACCCACGATAATTCCAGGCGTTTTTTTCATTTTTTTGAATTTTTGATTTTTAAGGGTAGTTTACCCCCCAAAACCCCAAAAACGTGAAAAATTTCAAAGTTCTAAAAAACGGCTCTTACGATTTTGATTAAATTTTTGTGGTTTATTAAGATTAAAATGCTGAATAAAATGACACCACCCGCATCTCTAGGAAATGCGCGTTCAAAAGTTATAGAGCAAAATGTGTTTAAAACTAAATTTTTGGATGCAAAAACTCGTGCTGCTCACCCGGTGGCTGTCCGACTGAGCCATCAAGACATTAATGTTTTGGGGCTTTTAACACCTTTTCATATTCTTGGGAGAAAGTATGTGTCAGTTATCTGATACCGTTTATTAACTTAGACGTTAGATCTCCAAATATAAATTGATGTTTTGGAGTTTTTTTTAAAATATGGAAAAAATCCATAGCCGTTTCAAGAGAAAATATTTCCAAGGTTTAAAGACGTTGTAAGACGTAACCAGTTTTAGTTTAAACGTTGTTATTGTTTTTAACTTAGATGATGTTAGACTTCCAAATGTAGGTATGTTGAATTTCGGAAAATTAACAACATTTTTCGTTTTGGAAAGAAATTACTAAAACTTAAAGACAGCAAAGTTTATCAATATTATCGTAATCAAGGATATACAAAAAATTGAACGTGTACAAAGGAAAAAGGGCAATATAAAGCATTACCTTACGAAGCGCATATTGCTGGAAAAGCACCCAAATATCTAAAATATAGAATTTAAAATCTACTGCAAAAATATTACTAAACAAATTGAATATAATAAAGTTTGTAATAAGAATGACATAATGGTAACCGGACACAGCGGTGGTGGCAGGTCAGCACTCCATCTAAAGCTACCTACAGTCAGCTACATGCACCTGCAAACCTCCCACTGTCATCACCACTACTACCAAGGTACTTGCCTTTACGTCCAGGGCAGGTCAGCACTCCATCTAGCGCCACCTACAGTCAGCACACACGCACCTGCAAACCTCCCACTGTCATCACCACTAGGCCTACTACCAAGGTACTTGCCTTTACGTCCTCGGCAGGTCAGCACTCCATCTAGCGCCACCTACAGTCAGCCTACACGCACCTGCAAACCTCCCACTGTCATCATCACTACTACCAAGGTACTTGCCTCTACGTCCTCGGCAGGTCAGCACTCCATCTAGTGCTTCCCACAGTCAGCCTACACACACCTGCAAACCTCCCACTGTCATCATCACTACTACCAAGGTACTTGCCTCTACGTCCTCGGCAGGTCAGCACTCCATCTAGTGCTTCCACAGTCAGCCTACACACACCTGCAAACCTCCCACTGTCATTACCACTACTACCAAGGTAATTGTCTCCACGTATATGGCAGGTCATCCATTTATCTAGTAGCCTCTATTCAGCATCTACCGCTCGAATGTTCATCATTGCTGCTCCGAAGATCAACTTAACCATGTCAATTCCTCATTTCACTTATTTAGACTTTTCCTTCCACGTTGGGTTAGCACATCTAGAGCTCTAGAGTGCGAGTTAGTGTACGAGTTTATATAGCAGGTGCATCACCCCGCATTCGCCATGACCCTGCACTTGATGAAGGTGCGTGGACGTGGACGAGCGCGTGCTTGTGTGTGCGCGTGTGTGGACTAGTGCTCGTGAAGTGGAGTGTGTCCACACCTCGCGTGCGCCGCTGCTGCCCACTCACCGCCAATAAATATAGATTACCATTACCAAGACGTGCGCGGTGCACGTTGCACGTTGCACTGCTGCGATGCGCTGAAATGCGGTCGACCTGACGCTGTGCAGTAATTGCGGCGATCTGCACTCCTAGTCCGCCTCAGATTGCGCAATAAATATGCGACCCCTGCCCGGTGCTGCACTCGTGGAAAGGGGATAGCTTCGTGTGTGATACTTGCATGAAAACTATGTTTTGTAGAAGTAATTTAGTGTCTTTCGAGATGGGAGGCAGAGTACTGTTTGAGTTTTTGACCTATATCACCTTTGGTAGCTTTTGTCTCTTTTATCGCACCAATGAATACATTTTATTAATGTCATCTTATTACTACTTCACTGCTGTCTCCTACATTTGATCCTAACTTGAGTTTTATTCCCAATCTCTCTTTGTTGAATCCCACACTAAGTCTCATCGCAGAAATCTTCACTTTGCCCTATTGAATGATAGAAGACCTTACCAGGCTGATTAAGAGGCTATGTTTGTAAGAAATTTCTTCCGTCGAGAATTGTTCAGCCACAATTCCAGCAGCTTTACCATCCCACTGAATGATATTGTCGTAATGCACGCCAGGATTATCAGTCATCATTGCATCAATTGAGGGCGAGACTGGCGAGACTGCCCGGCTCGGCCTATCCATGCTCAACCTTGGTCCGGTGATACGATGAATGTATCGCTAATGGACACACAATCACAACCAGCCAATGGATATAGACCAGTCCAGGCCTCACGTGGGCACTATAGATGTCCGTTCGTCCAACACGAAATAGTCTCCACGTGTGCGAATCCACAGAGAAATAACTCCTAAAGCCTACTCCATGTTTCACACTTCGTATACAAGATTGATCTTCAAAAGTATACAAAATGTTTTAGAAAATTGATCTACTTTTGAGTAAAGGATTCTCTAATGTAGGTTTTCTCTCAGTTATCGTAGGGATTTATATTATTATTAACCGGGAAATAAATTCACAAACAATTCTTACTGTATATTTTAAACAATTTCGAGACTGAATTAAGCCACCAATTTTAGCCTTAACGGAGTAGTGGCTTTATACTAGTTAGACAAATACTTTTCTAAGAATAATAAGTCTTTCGCTCCACTTACCTCTAGGATTTTCTGTTCGCTTCGACATTCGCTCCAAGAATGAGCTCGTTATCTCCGTAAGATTAGCTCGTATCCCTTTACACTATTATAAAATTGGTCTAATTTAACTGTTTTGGAAAGGTTTTCAATGAGATTATGAATTTACATTTATGTTATAAGGATTCACATTCACAAAGAAGTGAAATGAAAATTAAGTATTCCAAACAATAATATGATTATTGAAACCATGGAAATGAATAGGATAAAGACATTCCTTAAGACACCGACACACTATGGCATGTATTTAAGGTGAATATGGCTGAAGGGTGAGTGTGATGAGTAAGCTTTGTTACTGACAAAGAACATCCGATTGTTTTGACAGTATCATTAATTGATAACCCTATGAACAAAGGCAGTTAGATTTCGAATCAATTTCGAATCTTCTAAACTCTTCTAATTTTCTTCAGGGTTTATCCTGCAACCTTCCACACCTTATTTGAATTATCTCTATAACCAGTCTGTAACCTAGCGAATTCTGTCTATTGTGGACGTAATTTCATTAGTTACACTGTTAATTTAGAGATTCACGGATTATTTCCTCCTCAAACATCGTCAGAGATTCCAAAACCTCAAGGGCCTTTCTGGTCGCAGTTGGGCGTGGACCGTGGGTTGCCAGGTGGACGTACCCAAGGTCGACACTGTGATGATCTCATCCGTCACTCTCATCATCGTCAGCGGCGAGTGGGCTCAACAATAACAAGAACAAATATACACACATTCCCCACAACGTATCGGTCTGCGATCTCATCAGGTGGACATCGATCCAGCGAACAAACATAGGACTGGGCTAAGCTTAAAGAACATCCGTCACAAAACCTATGATCGGCATTGATGGATGATGGAAATTCATAGATAACAATGGATCTGCACGAGTCGAATTTTCCTTTAAGGAACAAACCTGTACTAAAAGTCATCTGAAAACCGATCAAAAAAGTTATGGAGTGATTATATAACAAATTACGTTGCACGCTGCTAAAATGTATCCTTGGTTTTGCGACTGCTTAGTCCTCTTTTAGCAGGCAACTCAGAGGAAATTCCAAAATCCATCAGTTAACTTGGATTTAATTATTTTTAAATTATTATCAGAACTAATGCAATCGTTATTTAAACCCTAACAGGAAGTAATTTTCCTTTGCATAACATAGCAAGGTCTACTAGTCCGCTATCGCCATCAGACCTATCCAGAGTCTCATCCATATCATCTCCATGACAGATAATCAAAGAAAAGTCATCACAGGGTTGGAAAATCCATGAAACGTCATACCTGCAGGCCCACTTTTTACTAACCTTATTCTTGTCAATGCTTCAACCTAGAAAAATTCCCTTTTTATGATTAGTGATCATAAAATTAAGATCGTAGTTTTTCTCACTGGCGCAAATGATTGATCCAGTAAATATGTTTGTCAAGATAAGATACACAGCCTATTGTGATCAACAATCGCATACTTTTTGATACCCTTGGACGTAGATTGTTTTTGAGCCATTTTATTATAGAAATTAACTAGAGTCTGTGAGGCAGTATTACACAATTCCATTTCTACATAGTAATGAGCCACGCAGTCGCATTGGCCCCGACGGCAACTAGTAATTGACAACAAAAATCAATTTCCAGTCGTGTTTCAACTGCACCCTACATTCTTCAGCTGTCACTCATAAAGGATTTGTTATTCGCGCAAAGCGCAGTGATAAGTTTAAGTAGTTATTTTCATGGCCGTTCATAACTCGCAATTGAAACAGTAAGTTAGCCGCGCCTGCTTCGCACCTGGGGCTCGCCTTCGCTTCGCCATTACGCCGATCCCGGTGTTTAGGGCGATTCGCGGCGTGATCGCTCCACGAACGTGAACATGATTTGCGCGATGTTGCCGAAGTGCGGCTGATAAATCCGCGCTAACCGCCACTCACTCCGGTCCACTACAATGCCAGGGTGTAATTAGCGGGTGGAAAGTGTTTACGGAGTAATTGATTTCATTCCGGCGCGATATTCATCATTAATTACGACTCGGTAATAATCGGTTGTGTAAAATAGAGCCGATATGGCAGCCGAGTTATCGGATCGGCCGAGGATCGGCGCATAACGTGTGACTGCAATACGCCGATCGGATCGGCCCAGCATGATCGGCCGCTACAATTAGCCCGCTAATGCGAGCTGGCTGTTGGATTTTTATACAGCAGGAATCAGTTTCTCGCTGATTCCTTTTATAGAAAATAGAATCTGTAATGGCTGATGCAGAAACTTCATTACACAAACAATGGATATCTTACGTTTTTACGTTTTTGTGTGCATTACACTTGAATTAGACCTATAGTTAATAACAATGCAAAAAAACTCAATTGCCTAGTAAAAGTTAATTGATAATTTGTATGTATAGAACATTATTAATTCGCAAAAGTATAGAAAATCGTTCACAATCAGATTGGGTAATTATTTATTAGTTAGCTTAACTGCCCTAAATGATTAAAAAAGTTATAGTTAATAGAGATGGCATATATTTTGAAATTAAATTTATTCTCCTTAGTCTAGGAGGAAAACCTTTTCTTACATTAAAGATTCCTTGGACACGCCAAGTATGAGAAGTCCAGAATTGTAAATATTTGTTCATGAATGTACCCCTTCCATAAACTTCGATCCTATCCAATACAACATTTGTTTGAAAACGGCATTTGAATCAGAACTATGCATCAATTTATAAAAAAATGCATCATCACAACACAGCCTAAACAAAATCATTATATTACAAGATAAACTTAACCCAAATTAATTAAGAATATACGGTATTAACTTTAATTTAAGAAAAGGCTTTCCTCCTACACAGAGCAGAATAAATTAATTTCATTTCATTTCAAAACATGCCATCCTAACAGAAGACTATAACTTTTGAGCACACGTTAATGCCGAAATCTGAAAGATAACCATACTGTATTTTCAATCCAAAATGTCAATTAAATGCGTTGTAATGATGCCATATAACATTTTACACCAGTCTTGATTCTAAATGTTCAAAAAAGGACAGTGGGCATAGGGTTAAGAAGATTGGTCAATGTCAGTTCATCACACATGCTATTCTTTGAGAAGTGTTTTCACTTAGTGCTGCATATTGCATATAGTGACAACCACGCACTTAATCACTTAATCATGCAAACAGCCTTTCAACGGTATACTAAATCGTAGTGACGTAAGGTAATTCGAATGAATGGCAGAGAGCGCTGGGGACCGGAAGGGGAAAGAACTCATCCGGAAAGGCGGAAGTCGCACGGGATTGGTATTGTCATTGAAATTGTAACAGCCAAATGTTGTATTCTCTTATAGCGATTTGCAATCGTTTACGTAAGTATGTCACAGGTTTGAATCACGTGCCAAATACAGGCACGTGAACTCTCTACCGACTTTTACAAGTATTGTTCCTATCCTAGACCAAACCCAAGCAACAATATCGTATTTAAAATTTCCAAAACTTCCACTTAAGAAAGCTTAAACCCACCAAGAACTCACCACAACAATAGCTGTTGTAGCCATCAAACTAAATGAAGGCCTAAGAGTAGACCTTAACCTGCAAATTTTAATTAGAACAGCATTCAATTGCAAGGCTGCCCCGGCAATAACAGCAGTGTAAGTGTTTACATGACAGGGGCAGTGTGATCGTGAGCGCGCGTGACGGGTGTGCGCGTGCGGTCGAGGTCAGGGGTCACCCATTCACACCATCATTAAGGTCAAGAATGACACTGACACACCCGGTCGGTCCAGATCATACATGTTGTATAAGGTGCACGATCAGACCGACTTATTGCGACTGGTGCTATGTGTAATAGGATTATGCCTGGCGCAGCTGAATATAGAGGAGAGTACTCGGTAGGATATGAAAAGGAAATAGAATAAAAACAGATTATGATCAGTTATTTAAGGGTCAATGTAAAGGTTGAGGAGAGACGGTTCAAATGACGTGGAGAGGTTGGATATTAAATTAAAATCATTTTGAGATTTCAGTGTAATTAGGTTGATTTACATATACTCGTTATTCCTTTTTTTCATTTTAAAGGGATGGGTGTTTTCCTTTTATAACAGGACGAATTGGACGAGAGGAGAGCTTGGAAAGGGGGTTGGTTGGTCAATTTCGTTTTAAACAGTTAAACCAAAGACTTTCGAATGAATTGGGATTCTAACTAGTGGAAACACATAGTGCATTCGCTGGCTTATGCTTTGTTCGTTATAGGCAAATACTTTTTTTTAATCGTACAGAATTTATTGCACAGGGTAGTGTGATGAAAAATAATTTTCGTCACTCAGCTTAAAACGTTTTGCCCACTCTTGATCGTTTAAAAGTTCTCGATTTCGTCTCGAACTTGAAACACGATATCGAGGCCGTAAAAAACCATTTTCAGCCTTTGTAATTATAATTAACACGTGTGTTTGTCCTGATAGTTAGGCCTATAGCGTTATAGCATTTGTCATTACACCAATGTTTAATGAGTCAATAAAAAACCCTTATTTTATAATATTAACATTAACTAATATTATGTATAATATTAACTTTGGAAACATGTTGTGTGAAGCCTTTGTGTACATGTGAATTACAATGGGATTCTGCTCATCTACAGGACAACAATATGAGATAAAAGGAGGAAAATAATCATGTTTGCCGATTAATAGATTTCATAAAACATAGTAATAATATCGAGTAAATTTTCCAAATGTTTCCTCCCCGCGGCCGCCTCTTCGCCGGGCCCACTGTGACGGCAGGTACGGCCCGGGGGCGGCCGCCCGCTGTTTAACTGCCGGTACAACCCGGCTACTCTCCGCCGTTCCCCGTTATATCTCTGTTGCTAATATCCTCCAATCCTGATATCCATCTTGCTTCCATGGCATTCCACTGGAACAACTTTATAAGCAAGGTTCTTCCCAAATAACTTGATTTATTCATACAGGTTTAGTAAAATATTAATAGAGGTCTTTAAAATGCCAAGGAGAAACTATAGCAGGTTGTAGAAATAATAAAAGATATTTTTGCAAAATAAAAAGGGGTTGTTTCATTTACACCACTCGCTCCCATAAGAATAACAATAAGCCCAACAAATATTGAATCTATAAACAATATTAAATATTATCAAGAGAGAGAAAACTCTTTTAATTGAAAATGCTCTCTAAAGGTAGGTTACACTAATTAACAAAGCATCGCACAATACTTCCATAAGTTCGAGCAGACGACGCGACGGGAGTAAACGAGTCAACATCATAAGTTTGAACTCTGATTATTCTGAATTTTCGCTAACCATAGGTCCGGTCCCTTAGTGCAGATTAGCAGGACTGCTACTCTCCTGTTGCTTGCATTGAACAGCTTGAAAAGCAAATAAAATTACATAAAAACTCATGCTTGATGCTTTACTAGGGTACCATTGTTTGTTAATTTTCCATATTAAAATTTTAACCATAAAATGTGTATGATTTTGATAGTTCGTTGATTTTTTTGCCTTTTTTGATACCTTCGAAAATTTATTGCACTGTACTGAACTATAGATACTATGAACTATTTCAATAACGTCATTCCAAATAGTATCGGCCCAATATAATCGGCCACAACAATTAGCTCCCGAATGCGAGTTGATTGGTTGGATTTTTATACAGAAGAAATGAGGTTCTCGCTGATTCCTTTTATAGAAAATAGAAGTCGTAATTGCTGATGCATAGAAACTTCATTACACAAACAAGGATATTTTACGATTTTGTGTTCATTACGCACTTGAATGAGACCTATCGTTAGAAATTTCAACATCATTAGAAATTTCCCAAATAAAACGTATTAAGTGTTGGCACTTCAAATTTCAAACAGATTGATAAAACTTACATACACGACCTAAGAACCAGACGTGCAAAAAGAACTGAAAAACTGACCGACGACCGAGGGAAGAGTCTGAGTAAAAAACGTATGGTATGATCACAAAACAAAAACCGCAACGGACCCATATATTTAATGATTTTTATGGTTTTCGCCAGCAGGGTTGTGTTGGGAGCCTGTTACCCTTATAAACAAGTGAGCTTGTAAAGACCGCGCCGTATGACCGGGCCGCCACCACTGCTGTCCGCTGTTGCTATAATGTCCCTGTCGCTGTCCTCTCACACCTTACCGCCTCACACCCGCGACCGCGACGACGGCCACGGCATGTCCGGGGGACAACATGCACATTACAAGCCATGGGGGTCCCCGTGGAGTTCCCACGCTGCAGGTTTTTTAGAGGATCCAAGAGGTCGAGGCTTGTTTTTGTCGATCTTGAGAAAATTTGGTGTTTTTTTATGGTTCAAGAGTGAACCGATCAACAAATCTACCTTTGGGCATAAGGCTATTAATTAATGATCCTGATAAATGAATCAGCTGCTATTTGTCAGTAGCAAAGCTACATCACATTTGATCCACCACACTCATCATTACACTCACCCTTCAGCTATACTCACCTTAACAGACATACCATGTCGGTGCGTCGGTGTTTCATGAAATTAAATCAAATTTGAACGTTTCACCGTGATCAACGAGTATATTGATATTTGTTCAGAATCATAATCAAAATCTTTATTTAGTCAATATCAAATCAGTTACATGAAACATGCCAATTACAATGAAAGTCAAAACGTTTTTTAAAGGTAAACATTTCAATTTCCTACTCTATTTAACAAGTTTGTATTTTTGTTTTATATTGGGGAAATAAATTCATTATTTCATTATTTCAGTTTAAAAATCTCCAGCACCGTCAATGATTTTAGTTGAGCGTCAGGAAAAAGCGGTAGAGCAAGTAGAGCCAAATAGTGAAATGCCTTTTTTAATTGCTAGTATAAATAAGATAATATGATTTATTTATGGCCAATTTTGTAAGGAATTTCCTTACAAATAGATTTGGATTCTTTTTGAAAAATATAACACTTCCAGGATATAAATACTTGGAAGGGTAAGAGAGTTCAGCTTACAATGAGCTCAATATCCTGTTCAACAAATGATGCGAATGATTCTCTTTTGCACCCTGAAAAACTTCAGAATGTCACTAAATGAACCTCAAAAACAAATGGTGTACTTCAACATATACATAAGAATAATAAATCTGATAAATAGCTTAATCAACATCCAGTGCTGGCATCAAAGCTCTGAAAGCTAAAGTAACAGGTGCTAATTAAAAAAAAAAATTTGCAATTTTTTTAACAAAGTGAGTCCATGTGCTTTCACCGGTTCAATCGTTCATCCACGGTAACACCAAGAAGACAACCATACTCGTATTGAGTGATACTGTTTACCTGAAAATCTTCTAAATTGCGATGCTGGTGAGTAAACAATGACCTCGGTTTTGTATTCATTTAAGAAACGGCCATTTGATGTCAACCTATATAACAGACTTGCATAAGTCTGGCTCATCTTGCCCCTCAAGCTATCAATAACACTGTAATAAGATGTTGATGTGATGCCATCAGCATAGCGAACGATATGTGAATCTACCTTGAAGGGAAACATATATACTTATGTATATGTTGAAATAAGGAATGAAACATGGATTGATCCTTAAGGTACTCCCGAAGAGCATGGTTTTTATAGTGTTAGTGTTATACCATTGTTTATTTGTTACGTTATTTCATAATAGAGCATAAAAAGGGATATGTCAATTGTTTCTAACGATAGCACCATAAGTTATAAGTATAATATTGTTCACGCACTCGTTTTTTTCAAGTATATTGTTGTTTTAGATAAAACTATACAATTAATTTTTCTCGCTAGCTACAACATATTTTTAGCTATATTACTCCAATAATTGTGCCAATTGTAACTTCGAAGATACTAAAATATTGTTTGCGACTGGATGCTTGTAGTCTTAAAAATTGTTTTTAATCAAATTGTTTACAAAAGAAATTTGAAACAACTATATGAAAGTCTTTGAACATAAATACTTAGGTGTTTTTCAGGACTGCGGAGAAAATCTATACAAAATAAGGGCTGTTTCATTCCTTTGATTTTGAAAAATGCAGCTTTTGATTCAGACCGGTGACGTAATTAATCTGATGTCCATAAAATAACATAAACCAGTTTTCTTTTTTTTTTTTTTGTATCAGGCTACTGACGTTTAGGGGGCTACTATTTTTACATCGTTTTACCCGCTTATGAAACATTCCTTGTCTATACAGCAGTTTTCCTCAGTCCTGGGTGTTTATTACCGTGTCACCCCACTATAGGTAATAGAAATATTGTTGATGCAGCAACGGCAATAAAACAATTCTCTTATATGAAAATCTGTGATATTCTCGAAAAGTGTTAACCTAACCAAATGTTTTAATCTATTTGCAAAATGTAGACCTACTGGTTAATAGTAAATGGTAACCATACTATAAATAAGTGGACGTTGCAAAACAATTAAGTAAAAAATGTGGAGGATGAAAAACAGAACCAACTTTTAATGAAATACAACGTAGTTTTTTCATGTTTCAAATGCTTTATTAGCTGTGGTGAATCACTTTCCATAAAACTGCTTCATTTGAACCAAACACAGGTTTTTCGAGCTTACTTCCTCATATACGAGGCGCAGAACGAATCCAACTCATGTTGGAATCACTTTTCCCATAACGAGCATATGCCTTGTATGTTTGGAGGCGAAAAAATGGCTATTGCCGTCGCTCGAAGTTCTCGGTATAAGCGGGTACTGATGGATAATCAAAATGCAGTTTGAGCCTCAAATATCCCAACAAGGCTCTGGTCAAAGGGTCCGGTCCGACTCGTCATTTGTACTGATTATTTATTCAGAGGTTTCTATGCTAGGCACGTCAGAGCGGACTCTGTGGAATAGCCGATGGGTCTCCCTCCTCCAGGACCACTACGATGCGACTGATGAGGGAATAGCCTACGAAACTGTTGCCTGTCATCCATGAAGAGAATGGATTACATTGGAGGCTTATTCTAAATTAAATAGCTTGTGAATCTGTTTACACTGTAACAAAATTATTCGAATTTAATTAAGTTTTGTATTTATCGTAGTGCATTTTTTTTGAAAAAATTTACATCCTATAATGTTATCCAAATAACTCTCTGTATTTGTTGTACAATATTATTTTAATAACAGCTACATATTATTCTTATTACTGTACAGTTTTAAAATTAATTCAAAAGCATTTTTAGATTTAAAAAATGAATTTGTCAATTATATTTGCTAAGAGTTTTAAGGAAATTCGATTTTTTCTGGTATAAAGTCTAGTTACTGTACATATATATATTTTTATTTATCAACTAAGTTACGGTATTCGCAAAGTTTAGAGAAAAAAGTAAGAGCCGTTTTTAGATCAGTGTGTATACATAGATACTTACATAATTACAATTAGACTTTATTCACATTAGATTAGAATTTCATAAGGCGATTGCTCATATTGTGTGTTGAAATGTGTTGATCTATTAAATATTTACCATCAACTGCTGCTTTAGGTTGCGATTAAATAGACAATAAACTCGTATATATATAGATAAAAAGTCCAATACAGTAGACATTTTTCGAACCTAAAACCTTACTGCCAAACTACGAACTGAACTGAGACGAATATTTTGACACCTCGAACGTTAAAATTGATCCAGAAATAGATTAAGGGAGGAGTTCATCCCCAAAAACCACTTCAGGTACATTATAAGGTAAATTTTTGTTACTCGCTTGAATTTGTAATAAAACTGCACTGATTTCAATTAAACTTACTGTTAAAATGTTTTTATTATCCTGCCTCGATCAGCTACACTTAAATAAGTGAGAGACGGACCGTTAAGAGGTTCACCGATATTCCCTATGTTGATCTTCCTCACGCAAGTCAAGTACTGTATCACCGACCACACACTGCACATAACATCCTTCCGTGGGTTCGTAGGCAATTCATCGTATACTTCAAAAGAGCGGACATACCCACTGTAGTTTTTAACTATGCAACGTTCAGCTTCTTCTATTTCTGTACTGTTTTTAAAGACCCGTTTTAAAAGTGAATGCACCTCATTCTTATCTAAACCATAATGCTTCAAAAGATGAGGATAAGTGTGTAAAGCTGATTTTATTCTTGGCGAATGTGGAATTCCACCCCGTAATAAAGACCCTGTTAGAAGCACCCTGCTCACATACCTAGACTCCACAACCTGGTTTGTCATGTTGACTATGAAACTGAAAACTGCGTCTCTGCAGTCCTCAGAAGATGGAGCATCCACTATCACGTCATAATCGTCGACCAAAACAACTACGGGGGTCTTAAAGAACTCGAACAATAATTGTGCTAAAACTGAAAATCCCTCCTCTATTTCACTTTGAGTTAAGTTCGGATTTGACTTATCGTGGGAATATTTAACAAAATCATTTTTACTCATCGTTGTTCTGTTCCAAAACGATTCAGACTGCAGTAAATAATGATGATGTGAAAACGTTTCGAACAAAACTTCCTTACACTTCCTGAGAAGAGGATCAAATTTTGTCACAGTTTCTAAAAGTTTGTAGTTGATGGATACAATAGGATATTTTCCAAAATGCGAATCAAATACCTGTTTATGCTTGGTTATTTTCAGTAAACTGTTTGTAAAGGTTTTATAATTATCACTCGATTCACTTTTCACTTTGAGACCTCTTTTATCTACATTGATTTCTAAATAGCGTTTAACCATATCCAGATTGGTCGATTTTCCAAAATGTGGTGCTGCAGATATCTCCAAGAATGGTGACACATTGTTGTCCAGGAGATCTTTTATCAGAAGTGTTTTATCGACAAAGAAATCGCTCTGTGTAATCTCCGTGAAGTTGCTCGAATCTGAGGTGAAGAATTGAGCCACTGAACTAACAGTGGGTACCGGAGAGGTTCTCTCGTTGGGAAAATGCTGTGACAATATCTCCTCTAATTCGTCGGACCTTGATAATTTTAAATAAACCATGAAAAATAAGACTTTGATCATATTAGTAAACTGGTATTTGCACACTATTCGTACTCATTATCTACAATGACCAAAGTAATTTGAAGACATAATTTTAAATTATGTTACTTCACAAACACAACACAACAGCAGCAACACATACGGAACTGTAAAACGAAATGACTCAAACATGGTAGTAAAGATTAGATAGAAATACTGATATTTTTAACTGAAGAATATTGCTCATTTGTTTATTTTAGAGGTGTACACAACATTAATGAAAATAACCATTGAAAATGAAATTACGATAAAATAAATAATTACAAAAATGTTCAAATTTGTTTTATACATTTCAGTGAGGAGTAGAGGTTTTTTATATATTGCAAATTTACAATATTTTCTGTAATTTTTTAATGCAAAATATTCTCACATTACTGTTAGCATGACATGTTTCTTATAAAGTTCCATTGTCATTAATTCTTGTAACAAGGTATATTTGAGGTATGTTATATTCTAATAATAAGTTCAATATACTTGATGATTCATCTTGTAAAGTAAACACAAATTTAATAAACATTGTGAGGAATTACATCCTTTAAAAGGTTCTGTTTATCATTCAAGCCCTGAAAAGTGAGGATGAAAACACGTTGAAAAGGATTGAAAACCACAATAATTCGTTCATAAATTATTCCTTTAGATTTTTTAAGGATATATTTATTTACAAATCGTTTATATTTTATACATTTTATTTAAATCATTAAAAATTTATTTATTTATTTTATATATTTATTTTAAATAAGGAGCAAATTCAACACCATTGTTAAAAAGCGTGATTATTTTTTAATCTTTCTATTATTGCTTGATAATAATTATAACAGTAATTTCACTGTAATGGTTTGTTTTGTATTGACGCCTTTCATGTATATTGTAATATACTATATAATTGAATAAAAAATATTGAATTGAGTTGGATAGCTAGAGGTGAGAAACATTATCCAAAATTTTACTTTGAATTACTAATCTCTAGCCTTCTACACAAAGAAATCGGACAGAAACGTTTTTGAAATTGTTAAAAGACACAATTTTGGTTGTGACAAAACATAACGAGTACACATCCAAACCAAACCATCCAGAAATTAAGTCAAATTGATTTCTTCCGCTGAAACTAGCTTGAGCACTTAATTTAAACCACCGACAAGAAGGAAAATATGTTGTAAATTCCAAGGGAAAATGGACAACCGGCGGCGACAGCGGAAGTCAACACAAATTAAATTTTCAAATAAAAATAAACAAAGGGAAAATAAAAGATTGGAATGGGCTTGCGGGTTGAGAACTAGAAGAGATAAGATCGATACATAAATTTGCAGACCGACTGCTATTAGGCGAGCCGACTACAGCCGTCCTCTAGGCCGGCGAAGGCTTGTTTGTTAACATACGTAATGAAGACATTCCGCGGTCCTGGCCGGGCAGTGACGGATATAATTGATATATTTATAAATAGCCTCAATCCCAGGCTCGAAATCAGATGGGATAAGGTGTTACTGATTTAATATTGGTTTTACAGTTTTATCATTGTGCTAGCTGATTTTAAGAATTGTTATTAAAATTTGAAAGAAATAAATGTTTTATATGATATACACATACTTATTCAAAACTGCTATACATTATTAGTATTTTAACATAATATTTAATTACTATAGTCTAAATGCAAAGAGTACTGTGTCTTTATTTTAAATTTAATATATTAATTGAAAAAAATTCTCTAAAACTCCTAGTTTAGAAAGATTGTGAAGATTATGTGATAGTTTAAGAAATGAACAGCTACAATGTGTCACAGAATAGGTGTGGAGGAATGAAAAATTGTACCGGTACTAAGGAACCTCTCCCCACATTTTCAAGCTGCATCATACAACATACATTACATACCTATGCTTAAAATTCATTTTCAAGTTTCACTATTGTTTTAAATTATAGAAAAAGTTTTTATTAAGTGTCACCATTCGCTGCAGAGTAGATACTGGAATGAAAAATCGACATTATAGAACTATGTCATCAAGGGACATATTTTCCAACACTTCCAACTTGCACTTGTATTACATGTAAAAAGCTTTTTAGAACTTTTAACTTTTTAGAGATACAACAATACTAGGTGTCACAGTTGAAAAGTAGGTTAAAGGTTCTCAACATATATTTTATAATGTATAATTTACTATACCTCTAACTAGTGCGTATGTGCTACACATATTGGAAATGGCTTTCTAAACAATTTTTAGAATCATTAATGAATTGTGCAACTTGAACATTTCTGAAAATTTTAAATTAACCTTACATACGTATGGTATTTTAATATTAGTACCTGGGGACATTTGCTCGGTAAACTTATAAAATTCTGTATATGTAGCAATATGAGTTATAGACAGATGGTGTGCTAAAATGCCAATTGCAAAATGGCTTCTTTCTTGTTCAAGACCAAGACAAGCTCGTTCGCTGCGCTCACTCGCCATTCAGACTTTCTTATTGTAGGCCTACGGGTGCTGCACTCTAGTGTTTATTTGTTGAACCACATATTGAATCTGTAACACGTGGATTATATTTATTTGGTTACCATGCAGCTGATTTCATAAACTAATTCTTTTGTTGATAAATTCAATTGCAATTCCACAAATTGATTAGTTTTTTTTTTTATATATTTTTACATAACTTTTATTCACCTCAACATTCATTATCAGGAATATAAGTAACTACAGGAAGAATGATAAACTATTTATATTACAGTACTATTTCATAATTTACTCATTCACTGGTTGCAATGCAAAACCACATGTATATACTATAACACGTGGTCTGCACTTTGACAGTTGAGTCAGCTGTTTTCATTACAGTATTACTTTGTTTTGATTTTTAATTCCATAAGACAAATGAAAATTTTTTATTTAAATTTAAGATTATTACGAAATAAGATTTTTCCTGGCATAGAGACCTGTATTTATATTATTTTTATCCCAGAACTAAGATACTTGCCAAGTTTAAAGAAAATCGTTCGAGCAGTTTTTGAGATCCGTTTGCAAACATACATAGTACATACATACAAATATACCTTACATATATTAGAGTATAGAAAGAATATTTTCACATCTTTTCCTATTTTGTGGCACATAGAAGTAAGTTTTATAAAGGTTTTTGAAATATTTTTGTTGAAATATAAGTTTGTGCCACTTGCTGGCAGTGCATTTATTAAAACTTACGATATTTTCATCACTTACAATGACTAGTGCTACTCGAAGAATTGGAAAAATTATCTTTATACATAAGCAGTGTTGCTGTGTTGAATTTCTACATTTTTACCTATAGTGTGTTGCTGCTTATCGTGGCTCTTAGGTTCCTCAAGTTTAAAATATGGTTACATACCAATTTCCGTCACAGCAGTCCAATCTTGGTCCAGAGTGGATGACCCGGGTTTCGACCCTACTGGGTCATAATCATATCCATTTCAGGGACTCACATTAAAATTTGTCGGTCGTGATGACTTCGTCAGTTATACAAAAAACACATAACACAGTTTTTACACACATCATGACTACACGCACAAACACCTAGGCCTAGGGACGAATACGAGCGTGGCGAGACAACCGGTAACTCTGCACTGCACTGACCGTTCCTGTACTGTCCGCCGCCGTGTCTTTGTTGGATGGACTTTGACCCTTTGTTGATAATTCGTTCCTTGGTCCTACTGCCTTTGTATTTTGTTCGAATCTTACTATACTATCGAAAAGGGTGTTGGAATTAAAATTTAGCTGTTCGTTCAGTATTTCATTGGGATTGTTTTTTAGAGCTCTGAAAATATAAAATTCTTCAAGTGTGTCCATGGTTTTATTTTTTGGGCAGACATTCAAAATCTCGAAATTATTTTTATCTGTGGAGTGACATTCATCTAACAGATGCTGAGCAAAGCTGGATTTCTGTTGTTTCAAATGGGGTTTTGGTACATGCTCAGAAATCCGTTTTTTAAATGGTCTCCCTGTTTGGCCTATGTAAAATTTTGGGCAGTCTGTACAGTTTATTTTATAGATTCCTGTGAGGTTGAGCTTATCTTGATCAGAATTGGAGAGGTTATTGCACATTTTTCCAATTTTGTTTGTAGTTTTGCACGATAAAATTATTCCATTTTTGTTTAGTTCATTTTTTAAAGTGTGATGCAGGTTTTGGCTAAACTCAGTGGAGACATATTTTTTCCAAGTTTTTTCCTCAAGTTTCTTCACGATGCCATTTAAAATTTGGAGAAAATCATCTTTACGTAGTACTTTTCAATATGCCGCATTAATAAATTATGTTACACATAAGGTTAAGAATATTTTTGCACCTTTACAGAACTGACAGAACGAACGGTATTGCAACTTAATAAAACGATCATTATATGCATGAATAGTACAACATTTTCAAGGCTAAAAATGTTTGCTAAAATCCTCTGACATTAAGTACAATGACTTGTTTTTAACCTGTAAGAAGAAATATGTAGTCGATCAGTAGTTTGGTCAGTTATATAGAATTTTCCAAATACAGTAGGCCTATATCGATGTTATTTTCAAAGGATTGGTCCTTTGGCACTAACTGTATAAATGAAAGTTGTCAAACATTTCTCCAATTACCGAGTTACAGCAAAGCCAGCAAAGCAAAACCTCGGAAATTGGACACAATTTTTTACTTGGTCACTGATGGTTTTGAATGTCGAGCTATATTATTCGTAGCGTTTATTACATTAGATCAGTTTGTCGGCTCTAAATTACACGATTTTTAGCCGTTGTTGTCGTTTGTAAAAGCGGTCGCTAGCGACGGAGAAGCGATAATGAGCGACAAACGGTTATAGCAGAAAAGCAGCCGCGATACAAACGGTATTGTCTCCAATGGCTGAGTATGCTGTGTAATATAGTGGTATTTTTATACATAGGTTAAGTTTCGGACACGGCCTGCTTTGGTCAGCTTCACGATCACATACAAAATTGGATGTGTTTCGATGTTGTAGCCTTCTGTTGGGTGTGTACCTCCTCTCAGAAGACGTCTGTTTTAGGGGAACCACATGCAGAAATGAGGTTTTTAAATTAGCTTTCATTAACATGAAGAACCGTGGTAAAATATGAACAGCATGTTACACAGCACACTGAATGTATCGAATTTTGATATATTATCATATAGCAGGTATATGCAATTCGTAAATCGGAGGCAGTGTTATGAATTAAATAATCGATCTCAGAATTTTTACGATAACGATTAAACCAACATTGTGTACATTACAAACCATCACTTTGGATACTTATAGTTTCGTTGATGGCACTCCTTTCAAGAGTCTTGTCTGAGGCATATGAGTTCACTGTGGAGGTAAATGTATGAAAAAATAACAGTAGCTTAAGTTCAAGAAAACATTATGATTTGATTGGTACACATGATACCCGTGATGTGTTCAGTTTATTACTTAACTCGAAACTCAAAATTGGCTGGTGGGCGAGGTTGTAGAAGAATCTACTTCCCTGGTGTCATCTTAAACAGCTCGCAGTATTGTTAATGATGTAAAACTCTGTACATGTCCTATTTGTTCATTTAGTCACCAAGTGGAAGTGACCGTGCGTGGCTCAGTTCGGTGTCGCAGATGCTCCTATTTCACCCACGCTGCACTGCTGTCTGTGACGGCCAAGGCTAGTCTGTGTCGGCGCACCTGTTGCGGTGTTTGCCCTCCCCCCCCCTCCCCCACACTCTCTCCTTTCCTGACTCCAGTCAGTTCACAGTTCAGTGTCAGTCGTGCCGCTTTCCAGGTAGTGCCGTGCGTTCGCGTCCCTGTTCCCTTGTGTCTAACCTCTTTCTCTTTTGGATTACGTTTCGTCTTTTTTGGATCCTGGTGAGTCGATTGATTTAAGCCATTTGGTTAGAATTAATTACTGTTTTCGTGGTTGTTTGGATATTTTAAATGATGCGTTGAGAGGGGAGTGGCGTCTGCAGACCGGTTGAAGCGAAGCTGTTGTTTAGGAAGTGGCGCTGTGGTTTGAATTAGGCCCTTAGTTTGGGTGGACGTTTGTCTGAAAAAGTTCCTTATTATTTGAAGCATAATAGTGAAATTTTCAGCAGACTACAATACTTCCTGGGTTTTATTTTATGTTCTTCCAGTTAGTGACTTTAACGACAGGTTTCACTGCGCATATCGGCTATTAAAAAACGAAAACGCCTTTGTGCATGTAAAAAAACAAACAAAACAAATTTTCTTCAGCTCAGTGCTCAGGCTAGTAAAGCACTAAAACTATATTTTCACACCCTTCAACATTTTATCTGGTAGGTCAATTTTATTTTGTTTACTGTATTTCAGGACATTTCTTACTGTAATAATTTAAGACATGTAATATTTTTACCAAGCCCCTTTCGATGAGTAGAGTAACTAATTTTCACTTTTTACCAAAGGAAATTCAGCAATTTTTGTTTACAATCCTCGACTAAATTGAAAAGAGGTGGCTTGAATTTAAAAGGAAACCTACTTAAAAAAAGGCATCACCATCATGGTAAGTTATTAAAATAAATAAAATATATTTGCGATATCGTTGTTTTTTGCAATTTTGGTTGAAACGCAATTCTTCGTATTTTTCCGGACAAGCTTGTGTGAATCATATACAATCCAATGTAAATTATATATAGCCTAGTTTTTCATGTTCTGAAGGTAATTGTTTATATCTCCCTACATAATTCTACATGTACCACCATGTTGCAAGTCTGCCAGGCGTTTATGTGTGTGTACTATACAGTACGTCTGCGCGTTCTCCCGTCAACAACAACACAAACACACCTCCTCCCGTGCATGACTCGCTCACAACATAGTACATGATTGATTACATGATCTGCTGGCACACAAAAGCGACTGGGGCTGCTGAACCACAAGTCGTTCACCTCTCAGACAAATTGCTTGCAATATTTCAACAGTACATCGCTACCCAGAAGATTATTCGAGCTTATGTAATGTATTTTCGATTACGATTCATGGCGGTTTATATTACAAGAGTTGGTGACTGACTTTGATTAATTAGCTTAGGCTTAAGACAAAACTTGCCTTAGACACTTCTAGTGTCAACGAATCAAAAAATTATGTGATCCACAGCTTTTTATTAGACAAGGAACATCACACTACTTTGTAGGTGCACACAATTAATCAACTCTCTTTAAATTAATCACCATAGTAATAAGTATATTTTATAATTATTCTGATTATTTTATGATTACACTAGTAAAATTTTCACTTCGGTCAATGTGTTCGATATTGTCGTGATGTTAGAAAATTCACACAGCTCTCAGGAATGAGTCAGGTCCGGGTTTACCAAGTTTTAATTTTGTCTGTGACTTAGAGACAAGTTTCTTATGATCCCCGGAAATTATAAACCAGGGAGAAATCGGGGAAATCCGTGGTCTGGAAGGAAGGGGTCATATCGTACTGTCGCCATGAGCTATTATAGCCGGGTCAAAACAAAAACAACTTAATGGTTATTTGGGTCGTTGCGAGAAAATAATTAAAAACGGTTCAAATATAAGCCTAAAAGCCACTTCTTGTTCTTTAAATTAAAAGCGTAAGGTTTTCTATTAATAATATGACAAATTGATTGTAGTAGACAGAAAAACGGCATAAAGCCCAACGAGATAGCGGATTTATAACATATTATAACATATTAGCATATTTATAACATATTAGCGGATGGATTGTACATATAAGCCGAAATCTGCACAGTGATTATTCATTATTTGACCTATATGGGCTACCCTCTTAAATTATTTTTATAAAAACGTTATTTTTCGGAAAGGTAAGGGGGTGGAAACAAGATGGTCATAAATTCAGTTGTAGCATTTGTTAGTACGGTCACGCTTTCATTAAAACCTGTAGGCTAACGCCTAACTATTTAAACTGAATCATTCACTGAATGTCATTATGTTAGAGATGTAGCAAACACGCTGATTTTATCGAGAAAATAAAAAAGATAAAAATTAATGAATACTGTAAACTAGCAGTCTTTGAATTTATTATGTAGCTAGCGCAATTTATCTCAGTTCATCGAGCTTCCATTTTTCCACACAAACTAACAACTTGCACAATTAAATGTACGGAAAGTGTTCAATACGGTAAGTGCACGGTAAGTTATAACAGTGTACGGTAAGTTATAACTCACAATGCAAATAAAACGATTTAAAACAATTGTCGTGCCTTTTTACAAGTATCTTAATGACACCAAAACTGCTACCAACAATTAATTTCCCTCCTCTATAACTGCATCGACGAGCGTGATAGCCTCGCGGTGAGACAACTGTCGAGACAATACACCATGCACCATGCACCTATGACAACGGCGTATTGTAACATGTAACGGCACCAATGCCCGCATTAGCCTAGTTATGCGCCTCGTGGGCAGTCAGTGTAAATACCTGCATACCATACCGTGTTTCTATCGGCTTCGAACAACCAGCTAATTCTATTCATTATGGTTTTTACACGACACGACATAATCAAGCTCCAGGTTTATTGGTCTCGCAGCCAGAGCAGTAGAGTAAAAGGTCGGTGATATATTCACAAGAGATACTGGTCGGTATGCGCAAAGTGGAAGTGTCAACTTCCACAATGAGAATGTAAACGGAGCAAGCGTTGTGCCGTGTATTTTCATGAATAAAGATAGTATTTCACACGATATTTATCGGCTTTTTCACTCAACGATGTTCATAGTAATTTGTATATCAGAGTAGTGATGTAAAACGCCCTGGCGTTTAAATCTCAGGGCAAATGCCCAGGGCATTTGCCCAAATAACCGCCCAAAATCCATAAGTGCCGGGCGTTTATCCAGTTAAAGGCTAATAAACCTAATTAATGGAAATTAAATTGAACACTACTCTTCTAGTCAACTTTTGAAACCTCTACATTAGATATTTACATAACAGCCTATATTAAAAAAATAATTACTTGTATAATTTTAATTATATTGGTAGGAAGTCAGTACTAGAGAGTCAACACTTTTCTTTTGTCAACAAGAGGAAATAATTTAGACTGAAAATAACTTCATGTAGGTTTACTTTTATTTAAAATATCTGGCTAATGTAATAGAATTAATTTACATTTGTTTATTACACACAATGAATCAGTCTTAACTTTAATAATTATGGGCATAATGAAAACTTCAGTTCATCACACAAAATTCCTTAAACTAATGACTCTTCAGATTCAGAAGCATCTTCATCACTTTTCCGATACGTCATATGATACATCAGTTTAAAGTACATTGCATTCTGAGCAATTTGCCACAAACCCGACCCTAAAAGGTAGAGTGTTTCGTTAATTATTGCATTTTTTTGTTTTCAGCAATATGATTTTAATACAAAGTTTGATCGCCTGCTATTTTTTACTCAGTCATTTTTTTGAGATCGGGTTTGCGGCATTGTTCTCCAGTCTCAAAGACCTTTAATTTGATGTACATATTGACATAGGCCTATTCTTACATTTAAGATTTTCTTCTCACTCCTTGTGGACCGTCCCCCCTTTGAGATCCAAGGACACTAAGTACTTTAGGAAGTAGTCTTAGTCACTCAAAATCAATATGCAACGTTTTAGTTTTGTTACTTAAATACTTTTAAAAACATTAAATCGTCTCCAGACTTTTTTTCCACCCTGTATATGAATAAAAATAATTTTATAGGTGCCTTTTATGTTACGAAATTTACATTGTGGTTAAAAAGCACTTGTTTTACTAACAAAACCTTAATACTTAACTTTAAATTCAATTAATTAGACATTATAAATTTATCTTATGCACATATTTATGAATTACAGAGTAGAAACCTGCTTAATCAGTAAAAAAGATTTTATTTAACAATTTAGAAAAGTATTTATTTAAAATACCACACTGAAAATATTACAGGTTTTGTATTGCGCCTTAAACTGAACTTTTTATAAACGCCCAGTTTTTTGGCGCTTAAAATCACTTTGGGCAAATGCCCGGGCAAATGCCCATTTATAAATGACCCGCCCACTGGGCATTTGCCCGGCCCACATCACTATATCAGAGTATTCCTTTTACTAAGCTATATATTGGATGGATACAGAATTAGCTGACTATTCTCTATTCTTTTGTTCTGTTGTGTCTCTATACAAAAGTTCATCTACATATGGGACAAAAACAGACTTGAGCCAAAAATAAATTAAAAAGCAAAATGTTTCTCTTTCTTACCATTGCCGCAAACTCTTGCCGCCCACGCAGCTAGCATTATCAGGGCCGGTGACATGCAAATAAGCATTCAAGATGCGATAGGAGATACAACACACCCGTCTGCGCCGGCGACTGACTGCAGGGGACGCCGCAAATTGCAACTCCCATTGTGCGGGGCCCTGTAATTGGTTCAAATTCAAGCCGCAGTGCCATTGTGATCGGGAGACATGGAAGTGTCAGCCTGCACGTGCTGCACAATGCTGAGGTGCGGTGTCAAGGTCGGCTGATAACGCGTCGCTGAGGCTGCCCGCTGAGTGATGTAACGCACCCTCTGTTGTACACAAGATCGTGCTGATGACAATGCTGAGCCGCGGGGTCAAGGTCGGCTGATAACGCGTCGCTGAAGCTGCCCGCTGAGTGATGTAACGCGCCCTCTGTTGTACACAAGATCGTGCTGATGACAATGCTGAGCCGCGGGGTCAAGGTCGGCTGATAACGCGTCGCTGAGGCTGCCCGCTGAGTGATGTAACGCGCCCTCTGTTGTACACCAGATCGTGCTGATGACAATGCTGAGCCGCGGGGTCAAGGTCGGCTGATAACGCGTCGCTGAGGCTGCCCGCTGAGTGATGTAACGCGCCCTCTGTTGTACACCAGATCGTGCTGATGACAATGCTGAGCCGCGGGGTCAAGGTCGGCTGATAACGCGTCGCTGAGGCTGCCCGCTGAGTGATGTAACGCGCCCTCTGTTGTACACCAGATCGTGCTGATGACAATGCTGAGCCGCGGGGTCAAGGTCGGCTGATAACGCGTCGCTGAGGCTGCCCGCTGAGTGACGTAATGCGCCCTCTGTTGTACACCAGATCGTGCTGATGACAATGCTGAGATGCGGGGTCAAGGTCGGCTGATAACGCGTCGCTGAGGCTGCCCGCTGAGTGATGTAACGCGCCCTCTGTTGTACACCAGATCGCGCTGATGACAATGCTGAGCCGCGGGGTCAAGGTCAGCTGATAACGCGTCGCTGAAGCTGCCCGCTGAGTGATGTAACGCGCCCTCTGTTGTACACCAGATCGTGCTGATGACAATGCTGAGCCGCGGGATCAAGGTCGGCTGATAACGCGTCGCTGAGGCTGCCCGCTGAGTGATGTAACGCGCCCTCTGTTGTACACAAGATCGTGCTGATGACAATGCTGAGTTGCGGGGTCAAGGTCGGCTGATAACGCGTCGCTGAGGCTGCCCGCTGAGTGATGTAACGCGCCCTCTGTACACCAGATCGTGCTGATGACAATGCTGAGATGCGGGGTCAAGGTCGGCTGATAACGCGTCGCTGAGGCTGCCCGCTGAGTGATGTAACGCGCCCTCTGTTGTACACCAGATCGTGCTGATGACAATGCTGAGCCGCGGGGTCAAGGTCGGCTGATAACGCGTCGCTGAGGCTGCCCGCTGAGTGATGTAACGCGCCCTCTGTTGTACACCAGATCGTGCTGATGACAATGCTGAGCCGCGGGATCAAGGTCGGCTGATAACGCGTCGCTGAGGCTGCCCGCTGAGTGATGTAACGCGCCCTCTGTTGTACACAAGATCGTGCTGATGACAATGCTGAGTTGCGGGGTCAAGGTCGGCTGATAACGCGTCGCTGAGGCTGCCCGCTGAGTGATGTAACGCGCCCTCTGTACACCAGATCGTGCTGATGACAATGCTGAGATGCGGGGCAAGGTCGGCTGATAACGCGTCGCTGAGGCTGCCCGCTGAGTGATGTAACGCGCCCTCTGTTGTACACCAGATCGCGCTGATGACAATGCTAAGCCGCGGGGTCAAGGTCGGCTGATAACGCGTCGCTGAAGCTGCCCGCTGAGTGATGTAACGCGCCCTCTGTTGTATACCAGATCGTGCTGATGACAATGCTGAGCCGCGGGGTCAAGGTCGGCTGATAACGCGTCGCTGAGGCTGCCCGCTGAGTGATGTAACGCGCCCTCTGTTGTACACCAGATCGTGCTGATGACAATGCTGAGCCGCGGGGTCAAGGTCGGCTGATAACGCGTCGCTGAGGCTGCCCGCTGAGTGATGTAACGCGCCCTCTGTTGTACACAAGATCGTGCTGATGACAATGCTGAGTTGCGGGGTCAAGGTCGGCTGATAACGCGTCGCTGAGGCTGCCCGCTGAGTGATGTAACGCGCCCTCTGTACACCAGATCGTGCTGATGACAATGCTGAGCCGCGGGGTCAAGGTCGGCTGATAACGCGTCGCTGAGGCTGCCCGCTGAGTGACGTAACGCGCCCTCTGTTGTACACCAGATCGTGCTGATGACAATGCTGAGCCGCGGGGTCAAGGTCGGCTGATAACGCGTCGCTGAGGCTGCCCGCTGAGTGACGTAACGCGCCCTCTGTTGTACACCAGATCGTGCTGATGACAATGCTGAGATGCGGGGTCAAGGTCGGCTGATAACGCGTCGCTGAGGCTGCCCGCTGAGTGATGTAATGCGCCCTCTGTACACCAGATCGTGCTGATGACAATGCTGAGCCGCGGGGTCAAGGTCGGCTGATAACGCGTCGCTGAGGCTGCCCGCTGAGTGATGTAACGCGCCCTCTGTTGTACACCAGATCGCGCTGATGACAATGCTGAGTTGCGGGGTCAAGGTCGGCTGATAACGCGTCGCTGAGGCTGCCCGCTGAGTGATGTAACGCGCCCTCTGTTGTACACCAGATCGCGCTGATTACAAGGACATGCTCGCCGCCGTGTCTGATGCTTTGTCGGATGCGGTTGAAATATTAGTAGGGAAGTGAGAGGAGTCTTTGTTGTCTCTTGATTGTGGTTCACTTTTATTTAATTTAAGAACAGTTGTTTTCGTTTGTTACTTGGTTCTGACGCAGTACACATAATAATATTTTTGGATTTCCTCTATATTGATTTGTGATTGTAACTAATACTAATTTTTAATTTCGTTGAAATGCCCTTCATTAAATTCGGTTTTTTTACCCTTTTGGCCTACGGTATATCTCCATCTTCTGTAAAGCAACCTGTGTCTTCAATCTTCTGTTGTCTGTAATCTTCTGTGTTTATGCTCGACACTTAAGTTGAAGAAAAATTTAAACTGTTAACTTTTGTACCAACACAGGCCATCTTTTAACCGGCCTTGTATGCAGTTGATGTAAAAAGTAAAGTGCAGAATTCAAAAGTTTCCATCTTTGATCTCTCTATTAACAATGATCATGTTTCGTGTATTCTATAACCGCGGCCTATGACAATCTTTTGAAGCCTTCAGTTTTGCTTTATGGTGCAAGACTCTCGATTTATTCTATTGAAATAAATTTGTAGGGGGGGGTCTTTAAGTTTCTTTAGTATTTTAAATATTGTGGAACGTTCCTGCGTTGAAATAACAACAGTAATCTGATCCGCTGCTTTTCAGAAAACGTAATAAATTCTAGGAATCTATTGTCCGGTAATCTTTTCATTAATCAAAACAATCAGATTTGTTTTATTCAATGTAGTTTTACTGTTAAAATGGCAGGTTAAAAGAGCCGAGGTTTCGCAGAAGATAAAATTGGAAGAGGTCATTCGTCGGACGTGCGGCACACTCGCGCTGTCATTAACGTAATGAGCGAAAAGATTGACGTGAAATGTCAAACAGCACGTGCAAAGCGTTTAAATATGTGCGAGGCTAAAAGTAACGTCTTGGCCACGTTTTTGTTTCACACTAGTGCATAATTTTATTTCGTAGACCACAGTTTTATTTCGCTTAAAAAAAAAGATATTTTAACCTGACACCAGTACTGATTAGAAATTTAAAGTATATATTGGAATATAACGAATTTTTTAAATTTAATACGGTAGTCTTGAGATTGACCAAACATTACAATCATTTTAATACACGTTGTCAAATGCATTACTTGATCACTCTATCTTGTAAGAATGACAAACAAAGTTCATGAAGATTCACATTTTATGTGTAAGAAGCATCGTATGTAGTTTAATCCCCAAAACAGCACTTTTGTAACTGTGTTGAACCTGTAATACGTGAGATATGTTTAATGTAGAGTTTTTTCCACAATTTCGTTTTATGTTTTAAATTATCATAGTGGTGTTATCCATTCAATGTTCCACTTCCAGATTTTGTGAAATGATTCATGGCCTATAAAAAAGGTACTTTTTTATTTCAGACTACAGATCAATATCTACTGTAAAAGGCCAACTCTAGAGAAATAAAATTTGAAATTGTGTTTGGAGCTTCTTTATTTGGCCCAGAGCGACTACGAGAGTTCGTCTTCTCCCAGCCTCCCTGTGGCCCCAGCACCTGCAAAGCAGGTAGCGCCCCATCCCATCCTTCCCCTCGGCCGTCCCTTGACTATTAGCACCCACCACCTGCCAGGGAGGGTGGTTTTGATCACGATTCTCATCCAACTATAAACATAACTCTCAGGAATGCACTCCCCTACTGCCTTTTCCTGGATTAAACACTTTTTTCAGGACATGGCTTTATAAAAACATCAAATGATTAATAGGAAACCTCCTGGGTATTTATGTTGATTCAAAGCATAAAGTAGTGACGTGGCTTTCTATTAGGGGGACTTTTATGTTTTAATGCATAAAAATGAACGCGTAGGAATGTGTAGTTTCCTAAAGAAATGCTACCTCGACATTGTTTTTAGTTGTTATTCTAATCGACCAGTCAGCAGACTGCCAACGGTGCAGAATTATTAAAATATATGTAAATTGTTGTAATGGCATTTCATTTTGTGTAAACATGCCAACTTCCTCATTAGAAAACCTTGAAACTCAGCAGATGGTTTCTTGTCAACCTCAATCGTTTTGTGAGATACATGCGGGCTGCACGGAAATAATACAGTATTGTAACAAGCATAAACAAACTGTCGGCCAAGACATTTTACCATTCAACCTGTTTGAAAGAATAACAAATCGAACTACAACTATAATGGGCTTTTAGAAATAAGTTGGGTTAGTCATACAATGGTTTGGGTTTATTGTTATTTTATTAACTTTGGGGGTTGAAAAGGAAATAAGGATTGAAAAAATAAATTGTTATCCTCAGATGGAAATTTCGTGCTTTTAGACTAAGACATGAACAATTATTTTTGTCAAAATGCTGAATTGATACTTCCTTTAATTCACCTCATACTAGTACAATATTGTATTCAAAATGTTTGACATAATTTTTATATAGCTATTTAACTTTTTTGCACATTAGCTGATCTAGCATTAGAATATCAAAGACTTTAGGAAGAGGAACTTCCTAGTAAGAGACCAAAAAGAGTCTTGAAGAATAAACAGCTTTATTTATTTTTGCTTCCAGGATTGATCAATGACTAAATTAGCAGGATACTTTCCAGGTTACAACAGGAAAACATTGTTTGACTACTGCATCGAGGTATGCAACCTGGTTAATAGTTCTAATAACCGTCAGAACATACAAAAAATCATATTTGTTTTTAAAGTCAAATATCAACCTCAGGAATACTACAGTGAATTAGTTGGTTGCAATGTATCTAGAACAAACCGAGGTAGGTGAAATCAACAACAACAACAACAACAAATAACAAATCAGTGACGTAGTTGGTGCTTTAGTTGACAGCAACTGTAAAATAGGTGTGACACACTTGGTGTTCTCCATTGGGAACAGCTGTAGTTGTCACATAACGTTAGAGTATTCTAATTTCGGTGAGTAAATTGCATGAAAAAGGATGGAAATTAAAAACAGATGTGTTAACACAGTCCCTCCCTTGTCCGGCAATTTTGTCATTTATTGTTAAGTTTAGGCCTACCATGTGTAATACAGCACACAATATAATTCTAGATTTTTCAAGAGTGAGACTTTAGATACTTTATTTGAAACACCGATGCGTATTTTAATTTGAGTATGACCGAAGGGTGAGTGTGATGGATCAGATGAGGTGTAGCTTTGTTACTGACAAATATCGGCTGTATTATTTGTCAGGATCATTAATTAAGAGCTCAATGACCAAAGTGAATTAGCATCACCTGTGTATATTCGTGCAAATCGCTATAATCGCGATTTTCATTGTTGAAGATTGACAAATTCATTCACTTTACTTTCTTCTACATGAGCATCTCACATACAGATTTTCAAACACATCCTGCTCTGCAGTATATACATGGGGTTTCATATGCCAAGCCAGTAGCGTTGTTTATTCCTCTTTTCTTGTTCTTCTTTTCCTCGATCAGCTGGCCCCGGTCCCGCTCGCTCCCGTGCCCCAGATCGCTCGTGTGCTCCAGATGCGATCGCGGCTGAAAGTGACCGCCACTCGCCCTCTTGCATAACCTGCCACTGTCACTTGTTCTCACGATATTTAAATTTCCTCACTCAATCCTGAAATACTATGTGAAAAGGTGGAGTTCTGTTGTTGTTTTTCCCTCGACTGCGGGATTCTCTCGTGATTATTGTGGTGCAATAACCCAAGATAAGCGAGGAAGTGTGAGACGTAAACGGAAGTGCAAACTTTTATGTGGGAAGTTCTGGCTTTGTTTGTTTGGTGTTTCGTGTTTACTGCTTGAGCTTTATGTACATGGTTCGTTTATTGTCATTCGTGTATACGTTTTTCCCTCGTACATTAATTTTACCATAACAGTTTTATAACAATAATTAATTTGCACTTTCTGTTGTTTTAACCCATGAGTAAAACAAATGTCTGGGGAGCTGAATTTTTAAAGACCTCGTCTTTGAATCTAAATGTTGTTGGTTAGATCCTGAGAAACATTAGAAGCTTTTTGATGGTTCGAAACAGGGCCCAATTGTCTTTGGTCATTGGGCTATTAATTAATAACCTTGACAAATGAACATCTGCTATTTGTCAGTATAACAAACCTACATTTCATCTGATCCATGACAATAATCACACTCACCATTAAGTCATAATCCCTTAAAAAATGCGCCTAATCGAGCGTTTCATCTGTGTTTCAAAAAATTATATATAAATATTTTCTACCCAAAGTAGTCTTTTTTCGTTTTCTTAAAAAAATATTTATTTACGTACATTTTGACCTTAATTATTGCCTTTTATAGTTTTCAGTCGATTTTGGGGTAGACATCGACTTTCCATTAATTTTATATAAAGCAATCAAAACAAACAATTCTACAACACTACCTCCTGTAAACTTGTTATCCCCGCACAGCCACCGCCCCTGTAGACCATGCCCACCGTGGTACGTTTGCCAAGACGCCACTCCGGGACTACGTCATCTCGCCTCAGCCTCCGCGGTGGATACGGATGTCCAAGAGGCGCGGCGGCGAAGTAGGCTGACTTGACGTACCGTTACCCCCAGACTGGCAACCGGCATGGCATGGCCTACTGGGGACCTGTTCCGACTGCCTACATACCTCCAGCACCGTCCTCCGTCCCCCTTAGAACCATCGGATCATCGCACACCGCCGAAAGTTACAAATCGCTCCCATAAATATCTGTAATACATGATGACTGGAAATGTAATTGCGTCTAATCGTCAGGGTGAGGATAAACGAGCTCGATAAAACTCTTCAACACACGAGCAGGTTCACCTTGCCACGGATTGACGGCCAATTCTAAACGTGTCATTTAATATGCTAATTTAATTAATTCGCCAGCATTATAATGTGTAAATATGTATTATACTCGATACATGAGTGTCGCTTGGATGCGTAGGCTTTTAGAATCGCGGGTTTATTTTGTCATTTTAATAAATTGCCTGTTGCCACCCTAATTGACATTGAAATGTTAATGAACGGAGTAGAATTTATGGAACGGATGTGACTTTGTGTTTATTACCTGCAAACGTGGTTTATTTTTGCTTGGCGTATAAAGTAGATTTAGATTCACACAAGACGTTATAAAAATATTTTAACACGTACTAGTTCTTTTCACATAAATTGTATGCTAAACTTACTCACCTATCACACTTTTCCAACAGCTTATGTGTCCAACTCAAAACAAACAAGTGGACCTGGACCTTCATTGATCAACAACAATGGTCTGTTTAGCGTAACAATTGTCCTTTCAGTCGAGTCACTCCTCAGTCATCAGGTGAAGATGAATCGTCCTTTCAGCCTCCTGGGGAGGTCTTGCGGAGAAATACTATTCGAACATTCTAATTAAGATTTCTTCTGAAGTTTCAAATATAGACAAGCAGTATATCCTCGTTAACTTTGTCGTATAGAAATGCGTTTGAGTATTTTTGTTATTCCCTCTCGTTTGTTTTGATGGTGTATTAAGGTTGCCGGTTCGATCTTGAGAAAAGTTGGTAGTGTAGGTTTTCAATGGTTCGAAACTGGACCCAGCTGCCATTGGTAGTTTGGGTATTAATTAATTACCCTGTCAAAGAATCCGCTGATCTTAGACAGGACCAAAGTTACTCAACTTATCACACCCGTTCTGAACTCATCCTTCATTCATATCCTTCTTAAAAAAAAAAAAAAAAAAAAAAAACGCCCTGGCAGCGTCAGCATCTTACAAAGTGATTAGGCTAAGTCTTGTGTGATGTTCCTCTTCTGAAAACAAATGTTCGAACAAAGTACAAAGTCTCCAACAAAAAACAAAATTCATTCTGAGAATTAATTTTCTGAAAATCATAAAAACTAGTAGGTTTTACGTGTATTGCACATATTCCATTTCAAAGTTCATTTTTCCCTCAATTGATGATTTTACTACTTCTGTTTAAATGTAAGCAGCAAACAGACCAGTTTTTGTCATATTGACAGAAGTTTTAATTAAATAAAAATTGCACGTAACGCATACTCAATAAGACATTTGATATAGACAGTTTTTCCAGAGTTAAGGTAATTTTGGCACATGGGCCTCCGTTTTCATTCCTTGCTAAAAAGAGCAGTATGGCTGAGAAAACTAAGGAGACGACCCCTAAGTCCGTATAACTGGGGATTTACAGCTATGACTCCATTATAAATCACCCTATATGACCTTTGAATTACCGGAATGATCTATGGATCGTTGGATCCACTTATGGAACTCCCTTATGGACACCGTTTCGCCGAGTTTTCTTCGGCATTAAAAGTCGGATAGTGCTTTACCGGCAACTCCTTCAACTTGATTTGCAGCTCTCGGCGCCGTTCACAGTTCACGGTGAGCATTCGAAATCACAACACGACCCGCGTTAGGTTTAATGAATATTTATCCCCGGCCAATCACGATCGTGGAGAGGGGGGGGAAGAGTATCGTATCCAGGTCGGACCCGCTTCCCAAACATAACCGCCGATAATCGACTACAACTCACATGACAAATTTCTCCGCCGCAACATTCCTTCCCGGCCAAACTGGATACTTGCACCTGTACTTTCTAATATACGGTCCACTTACATCTGCTACAAGCGGCGGCAAAACTTGCACCCCGTCATTATCATATCGTGTGTTCGTAGCATGCGAGTCATAAACATACGTGTAATGTTTCCGGGGCAGATTTCACTTATAACCTCAGAATTTCAATTTGCAGTCTGGGTCGTTTGATCGTTTGCTAAGTGAAACTTGTTTGCTATTTAAAACGAAATTTAATTTCTTCTAAATGCGTATACACCATGTTCAAAGTAAAGGATCAGAGCTAAACTTGAACTTCCAAGAAAAATACAAGTATATACCGTAATGTAAAAAAATAGTTTTTGATGATCCGACCCTTCACGACCCTTCGTCATTCCAATGTAGAATGGAAATCGTTACAATTAACGCTGTAATCACTGTTGGCCGTCGATGGTTGACCAGTCTCCGACTGATTTGCGTCAAATTATTCGTCGCCTTGCCCGGGGATCATTCATCACCCATGGTCGGCTGTGATTGGCTGGTTGAATGGATGATTGATCGTTCGGATAGTCGCACGGTCGGATATACGCGGGCCGCGGGTGAAGACGTAGGTGAGCCACCCAGTGCGAAGGCCCTCCCAATTTGCCTATCCTTAATTACCCCTTCCTCGATCCGAAGATAACGCATTGATTGGACCGGTTTGAATTTTATGTTGTATCGATAAACAACTTAATGACACCGAAGATGCGTTTCGCCGACGACGACGTGACAGCGGCCTTCCTTGATGTTGTTAAAGCCAGGATATTGCAGCTATAAAGATGATTTGAACGGGTAACATTACCATATTTGCAATACATCCAGCATTCGCTAGTTGATGCATTGCTCGGGGAATAGATAAGTGTATAAGTGTGATTGCATGAATTTAATTAAGGCCAAGTATACCCATTACTTTATGAAATATCTGGATGTTAATTACTTTAATTAAAGCTATCATGACGGCAGGATAATTTGAAGAGCAAGGAAGGCAAATCTTTAAAGAAATACTCTTTTAAAGCCTGTAATTATGATTTATTTGATTGCTACCTTAAGGTATAATCAACCACAAAATTATTAGGTCTGTATTCCTTTTTCTTAACGCATGGTGTATTAATTGTATTGCTTGAATAAGTTGATGTTTAATCATGGCTTGATGATCATTTCACGATTCAATCGTAGGTGGCAAAGTCTACATTTAATGAATTATTGAGCATATTTGAAGATACATCACAAACTGCAAAAGCAAATTCGATTGTCTCAAAAAATTAAAACGTCGTCGATTGCCCTGTTGCCTACGAGCAAAAACATATGGGGAATAGTTCTTCTTCCTCATTAACTAGGAGAAAGGGGACAGTGTCAGAAGGCATTAGATAACTTCTTACGACTGATGTCTTCATCGGAGGACAAAAAGGTGAAGTGATGGAACCTGGCATTGTCAACTGCCACCGTCGCCGGCCATTCTCCACGCATTCCTCGATCCTGGCTGGGCCTGCCCTGCCCAGTGGCCAACTCATTTATCTCACAGTTTGACAGAGTTATCACAGATTCCTTCTGATTACCTTCCCATTTCCTCCGGTGAATGCTCGAGCAACAGCTTTGCAAATTATGATTGCCTCACTGGGTTCACTGTGTTTATTTTCTTTGTTTCAATAATACCCTGAAATGAACTTGAACCTGGATATCAAAAAGGAAAGAATGATCTTTGGGAATTGGTCAACACCTTAGTTGAGTAATGTGACGAATGTCTCACTCATGAAATATCTAATTGATTGTCAAGAAAATATGATTGTTTATATTTTTATAATTCCCTGACACGTTACAAGTTCTTAAACGAAATGCACTCGATCGTGCATAACAAAGCGTTGTAAAAAGAGTGGAGCCCTTCTAAAGAATTGTATCAACGTCTTTATAAGGATCAAGAGACTTCAACTCAAAACGTAAACCCCCCACTAAGAAGAGAAGAATCACGGCGTACCCGGTATTTGTGACAAATCAGGATTGACGATTCAGTTGGCCATCCAAACGATCGGTTTACCGCTAATCCATTTGCAGTACGCATCGACCCAGCGATAACTCCTTATTTGCTCGCCGGTCCTTGCCCGATAATCCTCCACTGCCATCCTCAGTCACGTGCCTGCCTTCTCTAATGGCGTTCGGTCTTGTTAGTTGCTACATGGAAACAGAAAAACTACACTTGTTATTGCTTTGACACCTTTTTCAAGGTAAGTTTTTCTCAAGTCTTTGGCCCGACGGTCTTAAGCGCAGCGAGAAAAGGAAATAAACTGACCAGCCTGCATGGTGATGAGTTAATTGGTTTTAATATGAGAGTATCTTGTACATTTTAAATTTTTATAAAATAATTTACGAATCCGTCCGGCAATTCAATGAGATCGACTCATAGTAAAGTCTTAACTCAAAGGTATTCATATGAAGATGATTAAATGAAAACATCATCAGACGACAACCTATTATCACACAGAACAGAAAACATAATCGGTTGTTGTTTGATATTTCCTTGAAAACGAAAACTATTTGATAGGCTAAGTGTAAACAAGCAATATCTGTAGCAATTCTAATGGCTACGGTTGCACACAGTGTGTGATTGTGACGGTCTAACGACTTCGGACCCCGTGCACCGGTTGTTCCCTCGATGATGAGCCGCATGAAGCCACTGCCCCCCAATGCTGCTCACACCCCGTGACGCCTGTGAATGTGTCACTGACATTCAACTTGGCTGATGGCTCTACCGTAACGGAACTTCCGTTTGACAATCACTCCTGACTCATAACTTCACTGTATTTCTGGTTGTAATTTCCCATAGGAATTGACACTCGAAGGAATTGAAAGAGCGCTGTTCATTCAAGTTATAGGCCTAAAATAATTATTTAAATCGCTACTAAGCGAATGGGTTCTGTTTTTATGTGTTTTGATCTTTAGTCTTTTTCGATACTCACTCGAACCGAAACACGAAGGCTACATGCGATCGTTAAACTGACTTTATAAAATTATCGAGTTGTTCGACAAACCCGGCAAACAACAGCTTTAATATGTGTAAATCATACCTTCCATAAACAGAGTGTTTCTGCAAGAGTAAGATATATTAGAATTCTGAATAGTTTTATCGTCAATCAATCTCCTTAGCTCATTAATAACTAACTATAAAAACTAAAGACGAGTTTTTCTCGTTTTCCTCAGAATACACATAAAAAACTACTTGCAGGCAACCCTGGACTGTAGATTGAAAGGAATTGCTTATACGTTTAATAGCGTTTATCGCCTCAAATCGTGGCTATCTTCAGTGAGCCGGCACGACTCCGCGGACTGTAATTTCAACAAGATAATTATTTACGCAACTTCTTTCTAGCCTTGATTCCCATTTCTGATAAACCCAATTTGATATTCACATCGTGAGTGGCCCTTGGGCTTCGCTTACTTACCGTTTTGTTTCTTCTCCATGCGAGATGGTTTCTAATTGAAATCTTGTTTTCCCTCTGAAGGGGACAAGCTGTTATGACAGTATAACTTAAATACACTAGAATTGTAGAACACACCAGATTAATAGAATACCATGTGAATAGAGTCCTATTCTGATGTAAGCCTATAACTTGAAATGTATTCTAGGTGTTTCTTTGGACTTCATTAAGTAAATACTAACTGTAAATAAATATAAATACACAGTGCTTTAACACAAAACTCATAAAACCAAAACCTTTAGCTATGTAAACATAATATAATACGAGCAATGTCTGAAGGGATGTGTGTTCCACGATCTCGAAATCTAGCGGTTAGACTTTGCTTAAACTTTGCATTTAACAGTGTTTTGGCCCAAAAATAAGTTTAGAAACAGCCTCAATCCCAGGAAAAATCTAATTTGGTCTATATCCTATACTATAATACGAGGAATATCTGAAGGGATGTGTGTTCCACGATCTCGAAATCTAGCTGTTAGATTTTGCTTAAAGTTTGCATCAAAGAGTGTTTTGTCCCAAAAATAAGTTTAGAAACAGCCTCAACCCCAGGAAAAATCGAATTTGGTCTAAAATTAAGTTTTAAAATTGTAATCTTTAACATTAGTCTTATGGGTTGCTATTTTGGTAACGAAATAACAACTATATGTAAACAAAAAGTAAGAAACATTAATGTTAAGCAGACTTTTTGAAACAGCTGTTAACTGTGAAGAGGTAGTTGGTTGTTGGTGGAAATATTAAAATTGAATCAAAACCAACGAGCAAGGCTCGGTTAACCTGGTACTTTAAGTTTAAAAATCGTATTTTTAACATTGGTCTTATGGGTTGCTATTTTGGTAACGAAATAACAACGAAAAGTATACAAAAATAAAGGAACAGTAATGTTAAGCAATCAGACCTTTTGAAACAGCTGTTAACTGTGAAGAGGTATAGTTGGTTGTTGGTGGAAATTTAATAGCTTTTTACCATGACACTATACCAAAACTGAATTAAAAGCAACAAGCAAGGCTCGGTTAACCTGGTACTGTAAACATAATACTGTACATACATTGTTTATTTCTTAAAAAATTATTATGTAGTTTTTACTCAGGTAATACTTTGTCATATTGAATTTTTAATTGAGTAAGAGATATTTAACGACAAATTTAATTATAAAAAATGGCCGAAATTGCCTAATGACGTTAAAGTATGTGTTGTAGAAGACAAAAAGAGTAAAAAGTAATATTGATTTGTTCAGAAATTCTTCTTTAAATGTTTGAGGAATCATGAATTTCCATAGTAAAGTTTTTAGAGTTTGTGGTTGCACTCCAGTGAAACGGTTGAGGTTTTAGTTTCATTACAAAAATCATCTAACTGCCTGTAAAGATCCATTAATTATGAATATCTAATTACACAGTACACTAACAACGCTATCGTGAAGAAAGGTAAATTACGAGAGAATATTTTAATGGCTCAACTAGCAATTGATGTAGCTAAACCAAACGCATGTCTAAATATTTAAAGCTTCTTATTAACAACAAGATATGAACACATGTCAGGCGAGCGCGCGGTGGCGGCGTCCGACTCATTAACACAGGACTCAGTTCTATCACGTAAGCAACAACTGGTTCCTGCGTACAAAAACGCCCGTGACTGCGGCAGTGCGGCGGCGGCGGCGCGGCGGCTGAAGAAGCCCGTACGCGGACCACCGGCGCAGTGTGTCCACCCGACAAAAATGAAAATCCCGCCAGTTCGTAAAATATCCCACTTTATCCCACTAATTGTATTTTAAACATGCCGTTTTAATATTCCACTGATGTTTTTTAACGTTTTATCCAACCTAATCCTTACCCCAATGTCAGGCGATATAGTCTAAATAATTAGTTTGAATCAATGATTTATTACTTTAAATAAAAGTCATCTACTTCTCACAAACAAAAAAGATCGATTCTAAATTAAATTTGCTCCTAATGATGCATAAACCCCTTAAGATGCATGGGCTTATTGGTAATATTATTTAAGTAAGTTATAACGTAAATTGTGTTAGTTTGTGTTAAATTAATAACAAAAGGAAATATAATTAAGAAAAATAAAAATTTTCTGCACTTTTCAGAGCGTACACAATTTCGTTGTACCCCAATTAAATTTTGACCCAGTTGAGTTTCTTCAAAACTCGAAAAAGGGATAAAAATCCACCAAATGGGAACAGAGCTGAAGTGCCACAATAGTCCATACAACCGCAGTACCGCCTGACGATGCATAGCAGTGAAACGGCGGGAACAAACGGCTATCACAGCTGATTATCACGGTAAAGCCCAGCTGAGCCGCCGAATGACCGATTGTTTTGGCGCCATTTCACTCGCTTCTCACCTTCACTTCAATCGGAGGCGAGTTCGTTAAGCGTTGTAACCGGTTTATTTGTATTAGGCATTAGTAATATACGACCCATTCGTGCTAGGAATATCTCTCGCATGATCGTGGTGGGTTAATCGAAGTTATTATAGAGCGGTTCCGATGTGCCATGGTATGTCTGGTTTAATTTAGTTATAGGAAGTAACATTGTGCATTACTTTTTATAGCTCTACAATAGAATTTTTTGTAAAATATATATTTTTTAAAATATAAATGGAAAAATGGGGAAAATGTCGTCATATAAAATTTGTCAATAGGCCTAAGCCTACCGTTTTTTTTTGTTTTTTTGTTTGGCGATTTGGAATTTTCATTCCATCCTTTTTCTTGGTTTTTGTTTTACTTGCAGGATCTAAAGACTTGCTCTTTGGGCTTTAGAAATTAACCCCTAGATGATGGTAATTCCTAAATTCAAAAAAACCTAATTTTCAGTAAGTCAGGTTTACCAGTTCTCATTGAGAATAAGAACCCTAAAGAAAACAATTGAATAATTTATTTAAGACTTCAAAGCAATTGTACTTATTCACCTAAATAATGATAACTTCATTTTCTGTCAGCAAACATTTTTACCAACATCATTATATTTATAATCCAGAACCGAGTTTCCTGAATCAATAACTTCTTGATTATCCAATAAGGAGAAATTCCTTTACCCAGAACCGCTGGATTAACCGATAAATCTTGGAGAGAAAGTTGTAAATAAATGAATCAGCGAGATGTCGAGTTTTAATACATTTGTAATCGGCACTGCGACTGCGTTGCGGCTTGTAGCTGCAGCTGAGGCGAGTGGCTAGTGTGAGAACGGTGTTTCTGTTTCTCTAATACAGATCGCTGCAGTCTGCCAATTACCGTAGCTCGTGAATCATCGGCTGCATGCCTGTGAAACTCCAGTCGCTATATCCCTGGCACTGGCACTGGCACTGCGACTGCGTTGCGGCTTGTAGCTGTGGCTGAGGCGAGTGGCTAGTGTGAGAACGGTGTTTCTGTTTCTCCAATACAGATCGCTGCAGTCTGCCAATTACCGTAGCTCGTGAATCATCGGCCGCATGCCTGTGAAACTCCAGTCGCTATATCACTGGCACTGACACTGGCACTGCGACTGCGTTGCGGCTTGTAGCTGTAGCTGAGGCGAGTGGCTAGTGTGAGAACGTTGTTTCTGTTTCTCTAATACAGATCGCAGCAGTCTGCCAATTACCGTAGCTCGTGAATCATCGGTCGCTTGCCTGTGAAACTCTAGTCGCTATATCACTGGCACTGGTACTGGCACTGGCACTGCGACTGCGTTGCGGCTTGTAGCTGTGGCTGAGGCGAGTGGCTAGTGTGAGAACGGTGTTTCTGTTACTCTAATACAGATCGCAGCAGTCTGCCAATTACCGTAGCTCGTGAATCATCGGCCGCATGCCTGTGAAACTCCAGTCGCTATATCCCTGGCACTGGCACTGGCACTGCGACTGTTTTGCGGCTTGTAGCTGTAGCTTAGGCGAGGGCTAGTGTGAGAACGGTGTTTCTGTTTCTCCAATACAGATCGCAGTAGTCTGCCAATTACCGTAGCTCGTAAATCATCGGCCGCATGCCTGTGAAACTCCAGTCGCTATATCACTGGCACTGGCACTGCGACTGCGTTGCGGCTTGTAGCTGCAGCTGAGGCGAGTGGCTAGTGTGAGAACGGTGTTTCTGTTTCTCCAATACAGATCGCAGCAGTCTGCCAATTACCGTAGCTCGTGAATCATCGGCCGCATGCCTGTGAAACTCGAGTCGCTATATCACTGGCACTGGCACTGCGACTGCGTTGTGGCTTGTAGCTGCAGCTGAGGTGAGTGGCTAGTGTGAGAACGGTGTTTCTGTTTCTTTAATACAGATCGCAACAGTCTGCCAATTACCGTAGCTCGTGAATCATCGGCCGCATGCCTGTAAAACTCCAGTCGTTATATCACTGGCACTGGCACTGGCACTGGCACTGGCACTGGCTCTGCGACTGCGTTGCGGCTTGTAGCTGCAGCTGAGGCGAGGGCTAGTGTAAGAACGGTGTTTCTGTTTCTCCAATACAGATCGCAGCAGTCTGCCAATTACCGTAGCTCGTGAATCATCGGCCGCATGAGTGTGAAACTCCAGTCGCTATATCACTGGCACTGGCACTGCGACTGCGTTGCGGCTTGTAGCTGCAGCTGAGGCGAGTGGCTAGTGTGAGAACGGTGTTTCTGTTTCTCCAATACAGATCGCAGCAGTCTGCCAATTACCGTAGCTCGTGAATCATCGGCCGCATGCCTGTGAAACTCCAGTCGCTATATCACTGGCACTGGCACTGCGACTGCGTTGCGGCTTGTAGCTGCAGCTGAGGCGAGTGGCTAGTGTGAGAACGGTGTTTCTGTTTCTCCAATACAGATCGCAGCAGTCTGCCAATTACCGTAGCTCGTGAATCATCGGCCGCATTCCTGTGAAACTCCAGTCGCTATATCACTGGCACTGGCCCTGGCACTGCGACTGCGTTGCGGCTTGTAGCTGTAGCTGAGGCGAGTGGCTAGTGTGAGAACGGTGTTTCTGTTACTCTAATACAGATCGCAGCAGTCTGCCAATTACCGTAGCTCGTGAATCATCGGCCGCATGCCTGTGAAACTCCAGTCGCTATATCACTGGCACTGGCACTGCGACTGCGTTGCGGCTTGTAGCTGCAGCTGAGGCGAGGGCTAGTGTGAAAACGGTGTTTCTGTTTCTCCAATACAGATCGCAGCAGTCTGCCAATTACCGTAGCTCGTGAATCATCGGCCGCATGCCTGTGAAACTCCAGTCGCTATATCACTGGCACTGGCACTGCGACTGCGTTGCGGCTTGTAGCTGCAGCTGAGGCGAGGGCTAGTGTGAAAACGGTGTTTCTGTTTCTCCAATACAGATAGCAGCAGGCTGCCAATTACCGTAGCTCGTGAATCATCGGCCGCATGCCTGTGAAACTCCAGTTGCTATATCACTGGCATTGGCACTGCCACTGCGTTGCGGCTTGTAGCTGTAGCTGAGGCGAGGGCTAGTGTGAGAACGGTGTTTCTGTTACTCTAATACAGATCGCAGCAGTCTGCCAATTACCGTAGCTCGTGAATCATCGGCCGCATGCCTGTGAAACTCCAGTCGCTATATCACTGGCACTGGCACTGGCACTGCGACTGCGTTGCGGCTTGTAGCTGTAGCTGAGGCGAGTGGCTAGTGTGAGAACGGTGTTTCTGTTACTCTAATACAGATCGCAGCAGTCTGCCAATTACCGTAGCTCGTGAATCATCGGCCGCATGCCTGTGAAACTCCAGTCGCTATATCACTGGCACTGGCACTGGCACTGCGACTGCGTTGCGGCTTGTAGCTGTAGCTGAGGCGAGTGGCTAGTGTGAGAACGGTGTTTCTATTACTCTAATACAGATCGCAGCAGTCTGCCAATTACCGTAGCTCGTGAATCATCGGCCGCATGCCTGTGAAACTCCAGTCGCTATATCACTGGCACTGGCACTGGCACTGCGACTGCGTTGCGGCTTGTAGCTGTAGCTGAGGCGAGGGCTAGTGTGAGAACGGTGTTTCTGTTTCTCTAATACAGATCGCAGCAGTCTGCCAATCACCGTAGCTCGTGAATCATCGGCCGCATGTCTGTGAAACTCCAGTTGCTATATCACAGGCACTGCGACTGCGTTGCGGCTTGTAGCTGCAGCTGAGGCGAGTGGCTAGTGTGAGAACGGTGTTTCTGTTTCTCTAATACAGATCGCAGCAGTCTGCCAATTACCGTAGCTCGTGAATCATCGGCCGCATGCCTGTGAAACTCCAGTCGCTATATCACTGGCACTGCGACTGCGTTGCGGCTTGTAGCTGCAGCTGAGGCGAGGGCTAGTGTGAAAACGGTGTTTCTGTTTCTCCAATACAGATCGCAGCAGTCTGCCAATTACCGTAGCTCGTGAATCATCGGCCGCATGCCTGTGAAACTCCAGTTGCTATATCACTGGCACTGCGACTGCGTTGCGCCTTGTAGCTGCAGCTGAGGCGAGTGGCTAGTGTGAGAACGGTGTTTCTGTTTCTCTAATACAGATCGCAGCAGTCTGCCAATTACCGTAGCTCGTGAATCATCGGCCGCATGCCTGTGAAACTCCAGTCGCTATATCACTGGCACTGCGACTGCGTTGCGGCTTGTAGCTGCAGCTGAGGCGAGTGGCTAGTGTGAGAACGGTGTTTCTGTTTCTCTAATACAGATCGCAGCAGTCTGCCAATTACCGTAGCTCGTGAATCATCGGCCGCATGCCTGTGGAACTCCAGTCGCTATATCACTGGCACTGCGACTGCGTTGCGGTTTGTAGCTGCAGCTGAGGCGAGGGCTAGTTTGAGAACGGCGTTTCTGTTTCTCCAATACAGATCGCAGCAGTCTGCCAATTACCGTAGCTCGTGAATCATCGGCCGCAAGCCTGTGAAACTCCAGTCGCTATATCACTGGCACTGCGACTGCGTTGCGGCTTGTAGCTGTAGCTGAGGCGAGGGCTAGTTTGAGAACGGCGTTTCTGTTTCTCTAATACAGATCGCAGCAGTCTGCCAATTACCGTAGCTCCTGAATCATCGGCCGCTTGCCTGTGAAACTCCAGTCGCTATATCACTGGCACTGGCACTGGCACTGCCACTGCGTTGTGGCTTGTAGCTGCAGCTGAGGCGAGAGCTAGTTTGAGAACGGCGTTTCTGTTTCTCTAATACAGATCGCAGCAGTCTGCCAATTACCGTAGCTCGTGAATCATCGGCCGCTTGCCTGTGAAACTCCAGTCGCTATATCACTGGCACTGGCACTGGCACTGCGACTGCGTTGCGGCTTGTAGCTGTAGCTGAGGCGAGGGCTAGTGTGAGAACGGTGTTTCTGTTTCTCTAATACAGATCGCAGCAGTCTGCCAATTACCGTAGCTCGTGAATCATCGGCCGCATGCCTGTGAAACTCCAGGCGCTATATCACTGGCACTGGCACTGGCACTGGCACTGCGTTGCGGCTTGTAGCTGTAGCTGAGGCGAGGGCTAGTGTGAGAACGGTGTTACTGTTTCTCTAATACAGATCGCAGCAGTTTGCCAATTACCGTAGCTCGTGAATCATCGGCCGCATGCCTGTGAAACTCCAGTCGCTATATTACTGGCACTGGCACTGGCACTGGCACTGCGTTGCGGCTTGTAGCTGTAGCTGAGGCGAGGGCTAGTGTGAGAACGGTGTTTCTGCTTCTCTAATACAGATCGCAGCAGTCTGCCAATTACCGTAGCTCGTGAATCATCGGCCGCATGCCTGTGAAACTCCAGTCGCTATATCACTGGCACTGGCACTGGCACTGCGACTGCGTTGCGGCTTGTAGCTGTAGCTGAGGCGAGTGGCTAGTGTGAGAACGGTGTTTCTGTTACTCTAATACAGATCGCAGCAGTCTGCCAATTACCGTAGCTCGTGAATCATCGGCCGCATGCCTGTGAAACTCCAGTCGCTATATCACTGGCACTGGCACTGGCACTGCGACTGCGTTGCGGCTTGTAGCTGTAGCTGAGGCGAGTGGCTAGTGTGAGAACGGTGTTTCTGTTACTCTAATACAGATTGCAGCAGTCTGCCAATTACCGTAGCTCGTGAATCATCGGCCGCATGCCTGTGAAACTCCAGTCGCTATATCACTGGCACTGGCACTGCGACTGCGTTGCGGCTTGTAGCTGTAGCTGAGGCGAGGGCTAGTGTGAGAACGGTGTTTCTGTTACTCTAATACAGATTGCAGCAGTCTGCCAATTACCGTAGCTCGTGAATCATCGGCCGCATGCCTGTGAAACTCCAGTCGCTATATCACTGGCACTGGCACTGCGACTGCGTTGCGGCTTGTAGCTGTAGCTGAGGCGAGGGCTAGTGTGAGAACGGTGTTTCTGTTTCTCTAATACAGATCGCAGCAGTCTGCCAATCACCGTAGCTCGTGAATCATCGGCCGCATGTCTGTGAAACTCCAGTTGCTATATCACTGGCACTGCGACTGCGTTGCGGCTTGTAGCTGCAGCTGAGGCGAGTGGCTAGTGTGAGAACGGTGTTTCTGTTTCTCTAATACAGATCGCAGCAGTCTGCCAATTACCGTAGCTCGTGAATCATCGGCCGCATGCTGTGAAACTCCAGTCGCTATATCACTGGCACTGCGACTGCGTTGCGGCTTGTAGCTGCAGCTGAGGCGAGGGCTAGTGTGAAAACGGTGTTTCTGTTTCTCCAATACAGATCGCAGCAGTCTGCCAATTACCGTAGCTCGTGAATCATCGGCCGCATGCCTGTGAAACTCCAGTTGCTATATCACTGGCACTGCGACTGCGTTGCGGCTTGTAGCTGCAGCTGAGGCGAGTGGCTAGTGTGAGAACGGTGTTTCTGTTTCTCTAATACAGATCGCAGCAGTCTGCCAATTACCGTAGCTCGTGAATCATCGGCCGCATGCCTGTGAAACTCCAGTCGCTATATCACTGGCACTGGCACTGGCACTGGCACTGGCACTGGCACTGCGACTGCGTTGCGGCTTGTAGCTGTGGCTGAGGCGAGGGCTAGTGTGAAAACGGTGTTTCTGTTTCTCCAATACAGATCGCAGCAGTCTGCCAATTACCGTAGCTCGTGAATCATCGGCCGCATGCCTGTGAAACTCCAGTTGCTATATCACTGGCACTGCGACTGCGTTGCGGCTTGTAGCTGCAGCTGAGGCGAGGGCTAGTGTGAGAACGGTGTTTCTGTTTCTCTAATACAGATCGCAGCAGTCTGCCAATTACCGTAGCTCGTGAATCATCGGCCGCATGCCTGTGAAACTCCAGTCGCTATATCACTGGCACTGCGACTGCGTTGCGGCTTGTAGGTGCAGCTGAGGCGAGTGGCTAGTGTGAGAACGGTGTTTCTGTTTCTCTAATACAGATCGCAGCAGTCTGCCAATTACCGTAGCTCGTGAATCATCGGCCGCATGCCTGTGAAACTCCAGTCGCTATATCACTGGCACTGCGACTGCGTTGCGGCTTGTAGGTGCAGCTGAGGCGAGTGGCTAGTGTGAGAACGGTGTTTCTGTTTCTCTAATACAGATCGCAGCAGTCTGCCAATTACCGTAGCTCGTGAATCATCGGCCGCATGCCTGTGAAACACCAGTCGCTATATCACTGGCACTGCGACTGCGTTGCGGCTTGTAGCTGCAGCTGAGGCGAGGGCTAGTGTGAGAACGGTGTTTCTGTTTCTCTAATACAGATCGCAGCAGTCTGCCAATTACCGTAGCTCGTGAATCATCGGCCGCATGCCTGTGAAACACCAGTCGCTATATCACTGGCACTTTCACTGGCACTGCGACTGCGTTGCGGTTTGTAGCTGCAGCTGAGGCGAGGGCTAGCTTGAGAACGGCGTTTCTGTTTCTCCAATACAGATCGCAGCAGTCTGCCAATTACCGTAGCTCGTGAATCATCGGCCGCAAGCCTGTGAAATTCCAGTCGCTATATCACTGGCACTGCGACTGCGTTGCGGCTTGTAGCTGTAGCTGAGGCGAGGGCTAGTTTGAGAACGGCGTTTCTGTTTCTCTAATACAGATCGCAGCAGTCTGCCAATTACCGTAGCTCGTGAATCATCGGCCGCTTGCCTGTGAAACTCCAGTCGCTATATCACTGGCACTGGCACTGGCACTGCCACTGCGTTGTGGCTTGTAGCTGCAGCTGAGGCGAGTGGCTAGTGTGAGAACGGTGTTTCTGTTACTCTAATACAGATCGCAGCAGTCTGCCAATTACCGTAGCTCGTGAATCATCGGCCGCATGCCTGTGAAACTCCAGTCGCTATATCACTGGCACTGCGACTGCGTTGTGGCTTGTAGCTGCAGCTGAGGCGAGAGCTAGTTTGAGAACGGCGTTTCTGTTTCTCTAATACAGATCGCAGCAGTCTGCCAATTACCGTAGCTCGTGAATCATCGGCCGCTTGCCTGTGAAACTCCAGTCGCTATATCACTGGCACTGGCACTTGCACTGCGACTGCGTTGCGGCTTGTAGCTGTAGCTGAGGCGAGGGCTAGTGTGAGAACGGTGTTTCTGTTTCTCTAATACAGATCGCAGCAGTCTGCCAATTACCGTAGCTCGTGAATCATCGGCCGCATGCCTGTGAAACTCCAGTCGCTATATCACTGGCACTGGCACTGGCACTGGCACTGCGTGGCGGCTTGTAGCTGTAGCTGAGGCGAGGGCTAGTGTGAGAACGGTGTTACTGTTTCTCTAATACAGATCGCAGCAGTCTGCCAATTACCGTAGCTCGTCAATCATCGGCTGCATGCCTGTGAAACTCCAGTCGCTATATCACTGGCACTGGCACTGGCACTGGCACTGCGTTGCGGCTTGTAGCTGTAGCTGAGGCGAGGGCTAGTGTGAGAACGGTGTTTCTGTTTCTCTAATACAGATCGCAGCAGTCTGCCAATTACCGTAGCTCGTGAATCATCGGCCGCATGCCTGTGAAACTCCAGTCGCTATATCACTGGCACTGGCCCTGGCACTGCGACTGCGTTGCGGCTTGTAGCTGTAGCTGAGGCGAGTGGCTAGTGTGAGAACGGTGTTTCTGTTTCTCCAATACAGATCGCAGCAGTCTGCCAATTACCGTAGCTCGTGAATCATCGGCCGCTTGCCTGTGAAACTCCAGTCGCTATATCACTGGCACTGGCACTGGCACTGCGACTGCGTGTCGGCTTGTAGCTGCAGCTGAGGCGAATGGCTAGTGTGAGAACGGTGTTACTGTTTCTCCAATACAGATCGAAGCAGTCTGCCAATTACCGTAGCTCGTGAATCATCGGCCGCATGCCTGTGAAACTCCAGTCGCTATATCCCTGGCACTGGCACTGGCACTGCGTTGCGGCTTGTAGCTGTGGCTGAGGCGAGGGCTAGTGTGAGAACGGTGTTTCTGTTTCTCTAATACAGATCGCTGCAGTCTGCCAATTACCGTAGCTCGTGAATCATCGGCCGCTTGCCTGTGAAACTCAGTCGCTATATCACTGGCACTGGCACTGCTAATAGACTACCAGGACTTTGGATACAGAGTGATCGTCTGGTTTGTTCATCCAGTATGAAACAATTTAGCAATTCAGTAGCTTGATAAGAGTTACAGGTAGTTGACTAAAACAGCTGGTTATAAAACTCATAGTAGTCCAGTTACCGGTTCGATCCCGAAAAAACGTATACTTTTTAATGATTGAGGGCTAATTTTAACCAGCTGCCCTTATTTCATTAAGCTATTATTATTGATCCTGACAAATGAATTTGTGGTCCTTTTCAGCAACAAAACTATTTATTTATTACATTCATGTAATTTATCATCCTATACTCATCATTCATTCTAATTTGCCTTAAAATACCAATCTACTTTTCTCGTATGGTGGAAAATATAATATAAATGTACTACTTTAATTACAACATTCTAGAGATCGTATGTCACTTACAATGCAGAATAGATCCATTTGTTTTGGTCGATTTAAGAAAAAGTTGTTTGTTATATAAATTACGCTGCCGAACTGAAATTATATTTCTAAATTACAGCGGCGAAAACCTCCGCTGTCCTGGAGGATCCTGGTGGTACAATGTCCCAACAATATGGTATTGTCCCGGTAATTACTTTTGACTTTCCCTTATTACTCTGAGCGTCGCAGGTGGGTCACATCCGGAGGGCCGGAAACCAAATTGCAATTGCGGGATATTTAGCAGCGGATAGTTCATTAGCCTACATAGTTAGCGCCCCCGGCGAGTGCGCGTGTGAGTGCGCGTGTGTGGGGAATCAGTGGTCAGTGGGGCACAAACCATATGTGGTCCTCTAGACAAATGGTGTACTAATACGTACACGAGATTTACGTAATACGTAAATGAATAAATTTACATGATAATTACTTATTTTTTAGAGGTTGGCGGACCTCTTTTTGCCTTACTTTGACACATATAACTATTGATCTGTGGGTGGATCGTTGGTATTAGACAAAGTAAGGGGGTGAGCCGATACATTTGAAGTGAATGGTACAGATACAAAAGTCACTGACATCACGCGGATTCGATCCCACGACATCGCTGCCTAACCACTACGCCACCGACTCACCCTAGATTTGTAGATTTAAACCTAGATTTGTAGACAATACAACATACATAAAAAATGGCTGCCAATAGTAATTAAACCGTATGATTGTGGAGGTTCGGACTACATTTACAGCTTCAATACACCGTGTCGCTAATATAGTTACACATACCCCCGGATGGTTGGCTAAAATGGAACACGTTGAAAACTCCATGGACATTTTGTGACACGAATTGACAATTTCTTAAGTTTTTCTTCCAACATATATACATTAAACTAGGAATTTGTAAAATGTACATTGTTACATGATAAGATGGGCTGTTGAAGAAAAGTCGCTTTGAAAACTGTTTTTATTTAATGTTTTGATCGAAGGCCTTATCAATGGTATACAATTAGTGTCAACAAGAACATCGGGTGGAAACTTCATTAGACAAACCCATTATCAATGCATATTATTACTGAATACTCTCAATAATTTAGATATTTTAAGAGAATTATCCTAGACGAGAGGACCACCCGTAATAACGAGGTCCCTCGGAGAGGACCAAGAGCTGCCGCGACGATTACACTCCTAGCATTAGACCCGGAGGATGAAGCAGCGTCTGACATGCGGAGGGTCCGAGACCAGCGGATGCGAAGGGTATAATACGGTTTTGGAGGGCCTCAGAGTGGAGGGGGGGGTGGAAAAAGAGAAATTTTCATGGCGCCGGCCATTGCGCTGCCGACGGACATGTAACGACCTGACGAAGATGCTGTTAGTTGTGCACTTCTTCCAATTATGTAATTTTCTTAGCTAAAAAAGTTCATTTTATATATTCATTTTTCGATCACGGAATTATGTCTCAAAGTTTAAAGATTACGCCATAGTAGTTGATCATACAATCCCCTATTTTGATAAAATCGCTTACTTTACATGTTATGTTTTAGTCTGCGTAGGCTGCTCCAAGCCCTCTTATGAGTGGAACTTTGAAATAAATATGTTTGTTGTATAGAATTTTCCAGTACAGAGCGATGATTTAATCTCATACAAACTTTCTGTCATTTAATTTACATACAGTAACGAACAAATACAGTTTAAATATATTTTCTCTTATGTTAAAGTTTCAAAAGACTGAAAGGGAAACATTTAGAAATGTAATATTTCTTAACACTGTTACTGTTCTCAGTTGTTTTGATTTTCTGGTTTACGTTTTTCTAAATTTAAGAACAACTGCTAATTTTTAGAAAATTTTACACGATCACACATGCATACATATTTTAAAATTTTAGTAGTATCACAAGTTTTAACCGCTTCTGAAAGCTCCCGGTTGCCAAGAGATTAGCAAGTCCAAGTTCCATTGACACAATCGGGTCAGGACTCATGTCCATTGGCTGACCATGAGGTGCCAATGGACAGAACAGTTCATTGTACGGCTCCGGTCCGCCGTGGCTCACTAGCGCATGCCTCATGCCTCATGCTCGTGCCTCATGCACAGCCTCATGAGCCACCCGAGACCGGTGTATCATGCATTAATTGGACCGAGGTGTTGATTCCGATCGGAACAGCAAATAGTCCCGGTCGTGACCGCACTGCCGCGTATTAATGCGGTAATTGAAAGTAACTAACCGCACGGACGCGGTCACGGAGAGCGGCGTGGCAGTGCGGTGCGGTGCGGTGAGATGCGGTTAGTGGTTCAAGGTTAGTGGACCGCCCGGGCAGCACTGCCGCAGTGGCTGAGGCTGAGGGATAGTGTTGGGTTGGGGTGTTGTGTGCGGGTGGAACAATGTAGAAATGCCAAGGAAAGCTTTGATGTTTTATGATAAATTCGGCATCCACAGGTTGCCATTACCTAAAGCAGTATCCAGGAGGCCAACTAGATTAGCTTATGCAAAACTTTCACATATCGTATATAATTGTCGCGTTAGAGTTGTACAAGATATTTTATAGACTAAATCAAAACCAACAGATTATGTAGATTTACAATTAAAAGAGGCACAACACTTTTCGCTGGACAAGCGTTTACTTCTAGGTTGCTAGTGAAATTTATTTAATTTTATGTTTATTGTCTTGATTTTACAAGCATGCTGCAAATTAATTGAAAAACGTGATGTTGACGTGACTGAGCTTCAAGACGATCCTTGCAATAGGCAGGGGACAGCAGGACTTAATCCTTATCATTGCCGTAGATAACACTACGATTTTTATACTTTGAAAATGTTAAGTAGAGATTCCAAAATATATCTAGCCTATCCACAGACTCTTCGCAGACTGTAAAATTAATCGGGGCGGTACGTTTCAAAGACAAACTAAATCTTTTCCTGGTGTAGAGCAGAGGGTGTATAGTACAGGAAAGGATCAAGAAATGAGACGCATTATTTTCAATTTAGATATCGTTAAACACTTAAGTATAAACTTTTTATCCTACACCAATAAACATTATTTTATGATGGAATCCATTCTTTAACCCCTTGTCCAGGATTTGTTTCTAGAGTAAATAAGATTCCAATGCTTATGTCTTTTATGCGTCATTTCACATATTTTTATTGTTTATATGTGTTTATATGCACATTATTATGTGTTTTAAAACTCAAACCACTTCAAATGCCCCCTAAGTTGATAATTAGGCAAATTGGTTCTTTTAAACAAGGTCTATTTCTCTTATGAATGTAATACCCCCGTCGCAGCAGACCTGCGTACTCAGCGAATTTCCAAAGAATCTTGAGATTTAGTATTTTCCCATAAACACCATAGGAATGAGTATGTAGGTTGCTGCCATGGGATGTTGTTAGAAAATGTTAGTTTGTTAGGAAATGTAATAGTTAGGTAAGGTGAATATCAAATTTATCATATTCGGCACTTTTTAAGTTTCCCCATAACCCCATGGGGGTGAGTATGTAGGTTTGCCGCCATATGGGTGTTGTAAGGAAATATCAGTTAAACCCTACCTAGTGAATATATATGCCAAATTTTATCAAGTTATTCCAATAAAGAAGCGTGATATAGGGTTTTGTTGATTTCCCATAAGAATAACATGGGAAACTATTTTTGACTTTTCTCCGTAACCTGTTAAGCGAAGTTAAAAATTCAAAATACCAAAATGTTTGTTTTTTAAGCTCTTTTAAATGGTTTTAGTTAAAATTGTTGAATTTGAAAATTAAGGTCCAAAAATGCTAAAAACCCATTTTGACCCCTTTGAAACCCATAAACCCCCGTTCCCATAACCCGATCATGCTGGTTTGCGAACTCATGAAAATAGACCTGGTCTTACACCTTCATACCAAATTTCATCAAAATTGAAGGTTCTTGTCAAAAGTTATCGAGACCACGGACACATATATATATATATATATAGATATATTCATATATATGAAATTGAACGAATGGTGTTTTTGGCTCTGGGGACCTCAAAACGAAAAAGTATTATGGTCCCGGACCTAGGTTTCATCATGACTACTACCGTAATAGCGTATTCCTATAGGGAAATTCGCTAAAAATTACAATCACGAAGTAATATTTTACCTTCATTTAAATATATACCTTCCTTGTAACATTTACATTTATGCAGTAGGTACTCGTTATAGGCCTATTTCTCCTTCAAGGCGAATGCAAAATTTAACGCTGTCATTAGTTATTGGTTGGTTGTAAATCATCAATAGTTGTTAAAACCAATTATAAATTAAGAGGCTAATAACCAAATGTTTCAATTATCCAACATTTTAATAATCATCCTACAAAGGTTGTTTCAAAGGAAGTTAATTTTATATTGAACGTTCTGAAATATTTTACATAGAAGAACTTTTTAAGTGTTAAGTCAAGTGAACTTGTGTGGATGAAACCAGGGAACAGAAGACATTTCCCGAGCATTGGATAGATGTGTCTTCAGTATACAGTATCAGTATTGTACAAGAGTAGATGCTTCCAGTTGGAGGTCGCCATTCGTTGTATCCACGCGCGCTGAACCATAAGTAGGAGCTGTTTATGGATTTTACCTCTGTCACTCCATTGCCGTCTTCTCGTTCTCGCATGTCGTATCACACCCGACACGGACAAGTCGTGCTGTCCGAAGGCCTCCGACATTTCCGCGGGTCCGCTCACGGCATTCCTCTAGGATTGTTGTATCTTCGGCGTTCGGCGTGAATCCTCGGAGTAACTGTGATCTCGCCCGCTAGATGGCTCTGCGTACGAGCAGTCACGCGAGTTAGTGCCGCTTCCCACCGCTGCACCGCGCGGCCGGTTATCCTGTTTCCTCGTTGTTTCCTGAAAGCATTAGTTTTGGACTCATTTTTGCAACTCTTGTTGAAATGGAAAGCTTTTTCATTTATTATTTTTAAAGTAGACAAATGGTGTATTTAAAATGAGGCACACGAGTCGAATCTCAAGGTTTTCGGTCCGATCCTGATTTGGAAGATTAATCGTCACCAGACTCAGCTGTCTTTGTTGATTGAGCTATACATTAATGATCCGGACAACTGAATCATCTGGTCTTTGTTAGTAACAAAGCTACTTCACCTTATCCATCGCACTCATGAAATTTGCCCTTTACCTTAAAATACACACCACATTGAGTCGGTATCTTAAATCAAGTAACCAGTATATAACCGACATTCTTACGCACCAAGTAAGGTAATTAATGCAAAATTGACACTTAAAAAAAAATAGCATGTTAGCTTTAACTTGTAGGTTATTTACACTGATTCATATCGCTCACACTTATTCTGCATCTATCATGCCGCAGATATTTTTTTTTCTTATGGTACTTCAGAGAACAAAAGTTGTACAGTTAAATATTGATACGAAACATAGTCAACGGTGTCCATGCAGTTCACTAGCTCTTGAGCTGACTCGAATTGAAGCTTGACCTTGATGAAAGTAAATTATTGCATCTATAATAATCATCGCATAAAAAAATTACTTTTAAATAACTTGTAACCCGTCACCTCCAGGTTGTAAATTGACAAAACTGTGTAATTATAACAAAACAGACATGGCGCCCCTGCAAAAATGTGACGCAAAATCTACTCAGCAATCAAGTTGCCTATACATTAACGGAAGGCACTGTGCCCTACATACAGTATCCAGTGTTTCTCAACCGGTGGTACGCGTACCACTGGTGGTATGCGAGAGCATTTAAGGTGGTACGCGGGGCACAAACAAAGAAATAAAAAATTAAATCCCGAAAAAAGCGTTTCCGATCGACCTGATGGCGACTGCTGTTTTGGTCAGCTCAGTTCTGCGTTACTACGCATTTCTATATGGTTTGAGAGATTAAATAGGTAGCAGCACCTTTCCTAGCTAACATTTTTTCGTATTATTTTAGGACTCCCGTTTTCAGAGCACTACATAAATGAATAATGATTTAGTCCACTCGTCTAAACTTGAATTATTTTAAGTTCAAGATTTATCTTGTAGCCTACTCTTTCAAGTTATGAGACGTAATGATAATGAGGGATAATTTGTTTGGTCATATCCACAGAGAATTTTAATTTTACCAATTGGTCACACCACTTGCAGTGTATCGTTCGGGAAAGCCCATTGAGCGATCTCTTAAAATAGTTTGTGTCTTGACATGTTTATATGTGTATAGTTAGCCCTGATTACTTATTAGTCCTGACATTGAGTCCTGTCCTGGGCAAGATACAACTGCGAGTTTCCCATTAAGATTTTTTTTTTGTTGTCAATATTTATTAATTTGGTCATTTTTATTTTTATTTTTTACTTTTGTAGAAATGTATTTCTTTTTTGCGTCTTAAGTGTGTAGATGACACAATTTGTTTCAATTTTATTGTTAGCCTATTCAACTTTGCTGTTTATAAAACCTGCAGCTATCAGTTTTTAATTGAAACGTGAAAATTTAGTTTAATTATATTCGGCCTATTATTTTAATTTATAATCACATTCATATGGTTATAGCTTAGAACTATTATGTTTATTCCAATTTAATTTAATCAATTAAAATAGAAAACTTTTCTAACTTAAATTGTTGTAATTTTGTGTTTCATTTTTCACACACTACTAATTAGGCATCGATAGTAAAAATTATTAAAGAGAAGTCCTAATAGTCTTCCTGGCTATAACGTAAGGGGGGATGATAAGTGGGGGGGGGGGGGGGTAGGTATGAATTTGGGTGGTACGCCAAAAATTAAAAAAGTGTCAAGTGGTACGCGGACATAAAAAGGTTGGGAAACACTGGTGTGTACGGTTGTTGTACGTTGTATGGGCCGTCGAGCAGGTTGGAGCGCCTTGTAACTATAAGGAACTCGTCGAAGGCTATCACGGTGTGGCAAGTGGCCAGAGTTTGGTGACAAGTCAACTAGACTCCGGTTCTTGCCAATGTGCCTTTCTATAATGAATTTTAATTCATAATTGTTAGCAAATTTATAGTTTGAGTTTAAACATGGACTGCAATTATACAAGTTACACTTATCTTTTAATGTTCAAACAGCAAGGGTGATGAAATGAAATTTCGTGAAATTAATTTAGATGAACTAGAGATTGCTCACTGGTAAAATTCAACCAAAATATCATTTTTAACTGGATCCAATTAGTTTTAAAATATTTTATTCTGAAAAATTAATGAGAAATAGTAAATAATTTGAATAAGATTATGGTCATCTGTACAGAGAGATTCCTTCTAAAGAAATTCGCAGATTTCTACTACGATGCACACAATCTGAAAAAAAATGGAGGAAAACCATAATGCTTGCCTATTAGGTAATAAATAGAGATTATTTTAATTTGACGTATTCTTAAAATTTGTTGTATACCTCTACGTTTCCTCAGAGTTATAACATTGAAACATTAAATAAAATGTTGGAACGGGTTTGTCCCACACCTGTTAAGTTATATGCAGTAACCTCCAACAATGGTTTAAAAGATTCATAGGTCTACAACAATAATATAATAACAGAAAAAATTAACTGTGCACGTCGTCATAAGGCGTTTATTAAATATTTAAAATGAGGAAGTGAACTGTTGTTTATATTGACAAAGGTGTACTTTTACTTGTGTAGGGCCTACCTACCGTACAGATCTATTTGGCCGGACGGGAAAGTCATTCAAAGCTTAAACTTTTCTCAAACTAGCGTACCATCAGGGTAAATATTGATAAAACAATTAGAACCGCACAAACATATGAAACAGTGATAATTTATGTTTTTAACGCAATCGAGACGGCGGCGCGGCGGCAGCTTCAGCAGTGAGCGGAAGTGGTGCAGCTTGCAGAGATGTGACGTGTGACGTGGACGTAGGCCGCGGCCGTAGGCTGCCCGTGGGCCGGCCGCGCATTGTAATGTATACATCACCACGTGGTCGTGGTCGTATAACTGGAGCACCTGCGCCGCACTGTCCACGTCACATCTACATCTTATCTACCAATCTGCGGAACTCCCTGTGTCGGGAGATCCGTGGAGTAGATCGTGCGTGGAATAAAGAGGTAAAGGTTGTCGGGAGTGTAGATTAGTGAGGCAGAAGTGATGTTTTATTGGATGACCTGTACAGTTGAGTTGCGAACTAATTTGACTCGACCCTATTCGGTTTAACTAATTTTCGGATAGATGGAAAGTAGTGTCAAATTGTTGGTGCTGGCCCAGTTCAAGGTCACCTGAGGGATGACGTCATCGAGGTCAATGACCTCACCGATGACGTCATCGATGACGTCATCGATTGCGTCATCGATGGACGTCAGCACTAATGACGTCATTTCTATGACGTCACACCCATGACGTCACAGAAATGACGTGCTGATGACGTCATCACCCCTTACGTCATCAAAATGACGTCACCGACGCCACTGAGGTCAAGGTCACGCCGAAACTTAAAATTTTTTGGCACTTTTCGCGTTTCTCGCACTACGCTCCGAGTTTCAGTCAGAGTCCCGTGACCTTGACCACTTGGAGCGAATTTTCGACGAGAAACGGCAAAAGTGCCAAGTTAAACCCGAGTTTCTGACATGACCCTGCCTAAATGGGCAATCGGTTATCCCTCAGGTGACCTTGAACCAGCACAACACAACAATTTGACATTACTGTGACCTTGAAACCTAACAACGGAGCGCCGACACCGATGCGCACCCCACGACAGCCACCGAGTGACTTGACTGTCAGGCTCTGTGTATGCTAGGTATATCGGCTTGAGAGACTAAGACTCTAAACTGTCAGGAATGGGAGTACTAACTGAATTTTGCAAGGAAAAGTCATTTCATCCAATATTTTAAACAAATCCTCATCAGTAAAACTGACATTAGTCTGTTTTGTATAAAACTTAGGGTGTCCGCGCAACAGTTTTGCGCCACTTAGCTAAAGTGAAACTCTCCTTAACTCTGGGTGGTGGACAGTGAGCAACTCATAAAGTCTTAACACGGCTAAGTTTCTTACCTAAAGTGTCCTGCGACATGGCTTCACCTCACAAAAGTCCGCACAATACTGAGAGACTGCTTGTAGCGCATGAGTCAAGGGAAAAGAGGTGGGGGAAACAGCAGGAGTGGGGGAAGGTCACAGTGGCGGGGGAAGGTGAGGTGGTACGCCGGAGTATCGCATCACTTCACCATGAGCTGTCCTACAGTCAACACACTGTTCTCTTGGCCCGAGTTGGCACTAGAAGAAACATTTCTGTACAGCTTAGGCTGTGAGAGCCGAGGAAGCAAAGTCAAAGTGGAAATTGTGTTAAACTCCAAGATGAAGAGTCTCCTAAATAAACTAATTGTATCCCTGCAATCTCCTATAACTTTAGAGAAATACCACTTTATTAAGCGACACCTTATACTTTGGCAAAACGAAGCGGAAATGGAAAAGATTACAGTAAAATTAATCTAACTTAAAACTTGGACTGGACACTCATGGCGATACCACGTGGCGTGCAAACGCCACCCTAAACATTACAAGTTAGGTTATTGAGCACCTCTGGTACGATAACCGATGTGTTAGAGTTTAAAGTGTGATGACCTTGAGTCAAAACACTGAAAAACTACAAGTCGATATCGTCCCAGAGTTAAAGTGTAGTGACCTACATTCAGAACTTGTAAAATTACCTTACATATAGAGAGCTAGAGAACAGCGAGACGCACCGCATGGAAGCCGGAGACATACCTGGCGAAGCGGTGTTGTGTAGCCTAGGGACCCAGTTGTGGTGGGGTATAGCCAACACTTAGAGTACAAGTGTTGTGGGTGACCTTGACCCACATAACATACCTCACCCCCCCCCCCCCCCCCCCCGACAAAAGTGCGAGCCCCCCCCCCCCCCGACAAAAGTGCGAGCCCCCCCCCCCCCCCGACAAAAGTGCGAGCCCCCCCCCCCCCCCGACAAAATGCGAACCCCCCCCCCCCCACCCCACCCCCACCCCCACCCCCACCCCCACCCCCACCCCCACCCCCACCCCCACCCCTGATATCCTGGGCGTGGCAGCCCCGGTGGGATATAAGGGGCCCAGCCAGAGCCGGCTCGCAGTCCGCTCCGCGCGTTGAACGTGAACGATCGGGACGGACCGCCATAGGCATCACTAAACATTGAATGGCGCCTTCAGTGTTTAGCGAAGTCTACTCTAACTTTAAGACTTGTATTAGTTGTAAGATATTGCGCTTGCGTTTGGGTATGCGAATTGTTTTATATGAGAGTGTTTTACTTGTACCTTATGTCTCCTGTGTGTCTTTTAT
>CM061533.1:266121468-266197400 GCA_030545055.2 Neoaliturus tenellus
TTTTCGGAATAGATGGAATTCATTAATAATGCAAGTTATTGAATAGGTTATACACCTGCAGTTTACGCAAAAAGGGTGTATGATCTGGAAATCAATGACAATTGAAATGCGGGAAGCGGCGCTAGCGAGGGACCTCATAAAAAGCGAAAAATACCAATGGGACATGTTGATTAAGGTTTTTAAACACTATCAAACCACAGAAAAGTACCCGTAATAGTGACAAAATCATGTCAAATAATTATAAATTACATGTAATATTAACAATCAGGATTGCACCGGTTTAAAGTATAGGAAAATGAGGGTTTTTTAGGTTTACATAAAAAGTGTTCGGATTAAACGGGTTTTTTTTTTTTTTTTTTTTTTTTGAATAGTGGGGTTTGAAATAGCAGTACTATACTCTACTAATATTTTAGTGCCTTTTCAACTACCTACGTACTTTCCTTGGGAATGTTTGTCAAAAATATTTTTCCATTTTTCAATAATGTAGCTAAATTGCACTGGAACTGTACCGGTAATCAAAATACTAAAGTTAAATATAAATGTTGTTAAACTTAAAGCTGTTCGCAGGCGATGGATTTTTAAATAGTTTCGGTGTTTATTTTAAATTTCTATAAACCACAAAAAAGCAAAACACCTCAGATGTTGTATTTATCCCACAATCCATGTCTATACCGTGTAACGAGGATGGGTATCGGAGTACAGTACAATAGACCAGCTAATACCGTAGTGAGACAACCCCTTATTCTGGAAATAGCAATGGTTTTATCGCAAAATTCCCTTATATCATAGTAAGTAATTTTGTTTAAGTAAAAAAAAAAAAAAAAAAAAAAAACTCCATAGTAAATTAATTTTTACATTGAAAACCAGCGTCGACTTCCCGTTATGAACCAATTGCCCAAACCCAACGTCAGCATAATCTGTCGTCCTGCGCCACAACTGGTCTCTGTTTGTTTTCCGGGAAGCCGTGTGCAGCCCCATTCATCACAGCGCAAGCTAAATGCCAGTTGCGCGTCGCGCTTGCGCGGTGTCGGCGCGGCAAAGACAGCGACACAGGTCGCACCACCTGTTGCGTAGTTGCGCTGACCGTCACAGCGCTCTTGGCTTGCGTTGCGACACAACACCACTTTCCCGAGAACACATAAATACCAGTATTTACCTTTAACTTATTTACCCGGCCGCTCAGTTTACATCGGTCGCTACCGTGCTAGTGGTTGGTGGTTGGCAACCGTGAAGGTAGTCGACGACTGTTGCGTGATAGTAAACCGTTAGTTGGAAAGTTTTATGGTGACGCATCCTATGTTTGGTTCAAAATAGTAAACATCTGTTTGTGTTATCGTCATACATAGGTCTATTAAACATTTTATGTTATTGCATGAAGCCGTTAGTTTGATGTTAGTGTCAGTTTAGTATATGTATACTAATAAAAGGATACGAATACTGGAGGAACTAATTGCGTTTGAACAGAAAACCATGAAATTGGTTCTTCTTTTTATAACATAGGTCATACTAAAAGATAATGTAGATTGGACCTAATAAAAATTTTCTTACATGCTTAAACTTATTTACGTTCTCCAGGAATACCTACATGAGACAAACTTTCAAAAAAGTACCTACTGAAATTTTTCTAGCAAATAAAGTAAAAGACCAATATAAATTTTTAATTTTAATCGATGTATACATAATATATACAATACAATAGTTGGTGCCATAAAAATATCACATGTGGAGCCAAATTTAATTTTTTCAATAAGCACCCAGTCAGTATTTCCCAAACACAATTTTACACGCATTTATATAAATCGGCGCAACCGATCGTTAAAAAGTTCACGTGGTCATTACCGGGAATTGTAATTCATTCGGTGGTCCGCCCCCCGCAATTGGAATGAATTGTTCGTGCATGCATGGCATTAGCTATTCGGCAGTCGCATACGTAGCACGTAGTGAGCAGGAGAACAGCCAGCTAGCGGCACATCCTGTAATCCTGCCGAGGATTTGGCCAAGCGGGATTTCTACCGGTTTGCCAGTAACAGTTAGCTTCAGTCGTGGTCGGTTGTTGAGATTTTTCTATAATTACCCAAAGCATTTGTGTGTGGAGAACTCCTTAATTGGATTGAGAAATGATGTTTTTTTTGTTCCAATATAGTACATGTGATCTCACAACTAGTTACTCGCGTTATATTTAGATACCAAGAGGATTCCACACAATTATTTGTTTTGTATGTAGAGAGAGGTTTTGCTTGTTGTAGTTTTTGTTTCACAAACCGGTTTTGTAGTAGGCATAAAGATCTCATTATTCATACCTTGGTAAAGCATAGGTCCTAAAGAGCACCATTTAATAATTACGCTTATTACTAGTCTTACCTTTACAATAATTAATAATTGCACTATAGTGTCCTTCTTGCTCGAGATCGAGAACTTTAATTTGAACTGTAACATGTCATTGCTAAAAATGTTAGGTTTAGTTCTATATCAATCAATTACGCTTCTCCCGACCAATCCAACATTATATTGTGCTTATCAGTAATCAACCAAAACTACACTTATTTATAGCTGCATGTTAAGAGACGTTTAAAATGCTCAACCCAATCACAATGATATCCTTACGGGGAAATTTTAAGTTTCAATAATGCACAGAGTTTGCACAATAATGTACAGACAAAACAGATCTCCAACGATGCCAGAGCCTTTAAAATTGGTTGAAAATTGTAGAAGGAGTTCCAATTAAAAAAAAAAAATCCTAGCGTAGCCTATTAAAAAAGTATCGGCTTACAACAAAAATAAATAGGGAAATACAACAAATTGTAATTCACCCTACACTTTAAACTGTTTCAATAAATTATTTTAACTCAAAATGATCAGAAATATGTTACGATAAAAGTGGCCCCTAGTAATAAATCCACTCTAGAAACTCTCGGTTCACTGGTGGGCCTCAGGTTCATGAATTATTCATGTATTAATTGATTTGTCGCCATACCCAGTGGGTGACCGCTCTTTGTACACGTGGGGAGTCAGGTTGCAGTCACAATGCTGGGACAGGCACCTCCGCTCATACAGATCTGGGGAAACCAGGTCCCACCTGACAGATTGCAAAGAGGTTTTCGTCCCCAGAGCGTTGATCAGGTGACCACACCGTACACCAGCTGACCTAACCCACCCTAAGTTGTGACGGCCAGTAGAAGTGTAGCAGCTGCCTGTGACACTTGCCATATGTTGGCAACATCGCGTGAACTGGACTGGGGAACTGGAGTCATGTTGTCGACACCTCAACCCAGCGCCACTCAGTCTAGACTACGATCCATTGGTTATGATACGAAGAGGAAGATTCAGGAAGCCTTGCGAATGTTGATGTCTGCAGGATGGGAGTTGAGTTCGCTAGATGGTTTCGAAATGAATATATTTTTTAACTTTCCTCACTGTAGAGTCAACTGTTGGCTGTTGCAACTAATGATTGTGTCTCAAAGGAGATAACAGTAATTATGATATAAAATACTTGGCCTACACGTCTTCCAGACAGTTAAATATACAAAAGAACACTAGCCCATACCTACTCAAAATTAAGAACTTAATCACAATAATACACTTGAATTTTTTTTCCACTTAGTGATGCCCTAAAGAATGGAATAAGTTAACAGGCAAGCTGGTTCAAGTTTTGGCCGCTCCATTACGCTTTATACTATAGCTTTCACCTAAAAAAGATTAAAGTGATGCCTTCACTAAAAACAAAACAATAGGCTACCTAAAACTGTTAAAAATCTGTGGATAATTTGAAACAATATAAGACACAAATTGCTGAAAAAACGTAAATAGTTGTAAACCATCTATTTCTCATAATAACTTTCGAATTCTTCCATAAGGATAACAAATTACCCTATGGAATTAGGTAAAGATTGCCGTGATGCACAATATTTCAGGAGCGAAAGAATGTTATTCATTCCTTATCCATTTAAGTCGAATAATAAATTTGTCAAAGGGGACTTTCTTAAAGACCCCTTAGAAGGAGTCCGATTGCGATACTGTATGTAAATCGGAGAAAATAACAACGTCGTCGATCTAGCGGCATTCCTTTGGATCGCGGTAGCGCTGGAGTCCGCGTATTCAACTGCTGAACTAGGGATCAGGGTAGATGCGAAGGAGAGCGGCAGCTGCAAAACGTGTATTTGGAATCTGGATGTGTTCAGAATTTAGAAAAACTGTAAAGTTTTAATTGTTGATTCATTGTAAAAATTGCCTGTAACCGCTAAAATCAATAATTTACAAGTACGAACAAAGTGAGGAAGTGAAAAAGTACAACCAACTAGAAACAACCATCATGAGATTTTGATGATTTATCAGGGCAACGCCCTGATATATGCAACACCGTAATATACACACACAGTTTGGTTATGGTTATATTTGTTTATGTGTGAGGTTTAAATTATTTTTACGAAGTTATTACATGTAATAGTGTTCTAAGTATGATATCCTCCGTCGGTGTGAGGGCCTCACTTACCTGCGGAGAAGTTGTAAAAAGGTTGTTGTTTCAGTTTAGGTCTTCGATAAAACAGATTTATTGCTGGATTCTCCAATTGTGGTTATTACACACATCAAACCAAGACTGATGTAAAAGGCTAACAATTTTGGGTTCATAGTTCAGACTTTTAGCAGTACTCACAATCATGTTAATTAGTGTCTTATTATCTGTAAAATCCCTGTGCGAAAAATAACTGCGTGTTAATTGAATTGTTAAGACTATTAAATATTATATTTGAGTATAGTGTTTCCATTTTAAACTACCTCCTATATGGGTTTCCAAAGTTCATAGAAATGTCTGTAAAATTTAATAATTTTCTTTGTCAATTTGACAAAGTTTAACCAAAGTTTAGCTTGTATTTTTTTCAAGTATGAGTGGTTGAATAAACGTGATATAACATGAACCGTTGGTGTACCAAACCCCTCTGTATTCCCAATTTGAAAACCTCGAACTATTTAAACAAATGTCCAAAAATTTATCAACTCAACAAACCTTCTGCAGACACAATACTGAATAACACAACTGGTATAAAAGAGTATCTAACCAGCTCAGACATTAAGATGAGATTTTTCAAGAACGCCCAAAAATCCCAATCAACCATTAAAATCATTCTCATAGGTGTCATAACCCCCAGGACTAACAGCCCCATTTGTAGGAACTTAAACTGAAGCCTTGACATAATCTGCTGCAGAAGAACGAATACCCTTTCAGATTACACAACCTTCATCAAAACAGCCACACTCGAGTGACATAACCTTTACAAGAAGCACGTCCTTTAAGTCCATTCAGATGACATAACTAACACAGAAGCATCTCTACCAAACTTTCGTGGAATATTTTAATCAAATACCAAACTCGTTCGACGTCTTGAGAAGACTGGCATTATGCCATAAAACTCCTCACAAAGAGCTTTTGGATGTAGAAATGGATGTGTATGGCAAAATAAAACTATAATTTGATCACAAAAATGCCTGTGGATGTGTATACGTGTAGGGTATACCAACCTTGTTCAGATGACATATGACATACCCCTTGGAAGATCTAGTTGCTCCACGTCGGCTGATCAGTAGAGCCGCTCCGGAGAGCGGACCACACCGACTCTGCACGACCAGATAGAGCTATCGCAGTATTGCATTCGTTTTATACGGGCTCGCTGCTCGCTGCAGTAATGGGTCGAGTGAAGTTGTAATCAAACCATCGAGCAACCTGTTTCCTTTGTTGCTTCAATAAGAGAAAATACATCAAATAAAAAAAGCTTTGGATATGCCATACAGATTAGTAGTAAAATACGGCGAAGGGGTAAACTTGAAATCAGAATTTCGTAAACTAAAATAAACTGTTATTAATGTAATTTTTCTGGGCTATTATGTTGTCCAGTTACAAGGAAAAGTCGATCCACGATATTTTTTTCTCTACTAGATGTTGGCTGAACTAATTTTAATTCTGATAATTCTCCATGGATTGTTTCTAATAAACAAGGAATGGTGAAACTATTGCTACTAGAGCTATACATATTCAATGCTTAGTTTTAACTTCTTGGCGTAGAGTGATATTGCCTTTAAGTGGACATTTCCTAAAATCTTCACAGCCGCAAGAAGTTTCCTTCCTTCTTACATTACCGGCAATGCGAGAAAAGTAAAGTAATTATGTGACAATTACATGGATCGAGGTTGGACAACGACACTGGACACCCAGACTCGTGGGACTCTTCATACCGAGAAACCTGTGAAAAACCAGTTGAAAGTCAATCCCGGGATGTGAACCGCGCGTGTCTACCTCCTCCTCCCCCCAGCCCTCCTCCCCCCCAGCCCTCCACCCCCCAGCCCTCCTCCACCCCCCAGCCCTCCTCCACCCCCCAGCCCTCCTCCACCCCCCAGCCCTCCACCACCCCCCAGCCCTCCTCCACCTTCTCCTGTGGCAGGTGACCGCAGGTCTCGGCAGACATAGAGGAGCGGAGTAGATTAGGCCACCATCATGGTGTCAACACCAGTTGATATAGGAACCAGTTGCACTCTTACTCACTTTCTATTGCCATCTTTAATTATCACCAACCATAGTAGGGAACATCTTCAACTATTAATATATTGTCCAAAGAATTCCCCTCCTTGTTTAAAGCCTCTTGTGACACTTTTTTTCCAGAAAATAACTGCAACTAAGCCATTTTAAACGCACATTCATTGGCGACCTTAAACGTGTTTATTGGCGTTTCAGAGAATGAATTGAAGTCTGAACAAAAATATAGGTCTCTAATTCAGCCCCGAAGACATTCTGAATAACTTAATTCATTAATGTTGTAGGGGAAAGCCAATTTGGTAACTCTATTTGCAATGGTAATTGGTTCGCTGTCAACAGGTAGGATTCTATTTGTAATGCAAACGTTTCGTCACAGCTTATAAATAACTGGAGTGAAAGCTTCACGGATTTCAATGTGGTATCATCGGTTGTCAACAACAACACTGAAATCCTTTCATTGCAGTTGCTAATGTCAAACATTTATAATCTAATGTTGTATCATTGCAATTTTTCCATAACAAATTATTTGTCACATTAAATTCATTTCAGTAGTTTATTGTACATTATAGTAATGCACTAACTTCAACATTGTTTGTTGCAGCTATCTTCCTTGTGCCATGAAATACTTGTCGGCTTTCTAATGGTAAGTTAGATCATTTATACATTATGCAATTTGATTTTACATTCCAACATTTACATTCCGAGCGTTCGAGCCCGCCTGGGAACCTTTCGCTGGACACTTTCATTGCAATTCTCTCTCATTCATGCAAAAGGTGTCAGACACTACACCTCAGCCATGTAGGGACCCATAAACCATTATGTTGTTGAAAGAATTTACGCAAGCCTGAGTGGAAGCGGACATTAATTTCTAATCGGCCGTAAAGTTGTGATTCTACAATTTTCTTGTAAGAGCTTTCCAGTCGTTAAATGACCAATCGGGCGAACTCGAACCCTGCTTATCGTCATAAAACACTGTAATTACCGGAATAGAGTCATAAACAGTATAAGAGGGAAAGTCCGTTTGAACAAGTGTCATAAAGATATGGATAAGGAGTGCTATCGCCCACGCTGCGAGGAGGCACCTCTGCTCTTCTCTCCTCTCTGCTCTCCGCTCTTCTCTGCGTCGTGGGCGCGGCCGCATCGCATCAACGCAGGACCTGTTGTGTTGTGTTCCCACATTTTAAGATACCACTTTCGCGTCGTTTCGCCACTTCAGAGTTATGGTGCTTGCTGACCCACAACTGATCTCATGGGCTTCGAGGGTTTCCTGTAACACACAAATTATGGCACTGTGTATTTTGTTGTTGTATATTTCATTACAATATCTATACTTTTTTGGTATCGTTGAAAAGTATTATAAGAACAAAATAAATTCTAAAAATAATCTGTTTCTGGTGATTTAACTCAAACCTCGGAACAATTTTCCGATCAGATATATTAAATTTTACTTTCATGTAAGAATTAGGCCTACATTGGCTGGAACCTTTGTGGGGAATTAACTCTAAGGAAGATTTTGAGTATAAAGGAAACTCTGCAAATCCACTCATCATTCCCTTTCATTTGGCACATGAAGATCGGTTTAGTACCGGTAGTTATAAAGAACGTAGCGTTTCAATATATCTATAAGATTTTTGAGGCTTATGATTTTGTTGATGAAGATGTGTTTTTCAGCACTGTGAATTTAGAACCTATTTAGCTGGTATTGATAAAACTGATTGCAGCGCCTTTAGCACGGCAGGCATGAACCTGTTCAAATTTCGGCGATTTGAGGTGATAAGGCCATTTCACACCGCCTACCGCTACCGGCTACCGCTACCGCTGGGCGAACTTTGGAAAGATCGCTCACCGTGTTATCATATGGGACAGTTCATACCGGACTACCGCACTACACCGCACTAGCGGTAGCGGGACTCCTCGAGCGATTTTCTACCGCTACCGGCGCGGTAGTTTTGGCTCGCGCATGCGCACAACGTCTCCAAACCAAGGTCCGTCTGCAACCCTCTCGCGCCACCACAACTGACCAGTACAAATTTCAGTTAACAACCATCAGTGATCTTGTTTAAAATATTCCAACGCATCACTTTATCCCATGCACCCACTTAAACCCTCAAAATGCAGACTATATTTTTTTTCAAATGTAGGGCCTTATAGATTTTTTAGTAATATCTTTAAAGCCACAAAATATGCCACTTCCATATTAGGGTGTAAATACTTTGGAAAGGAGTAATTTGGCCTATTAAGTAAGGCCTAACAAATTAAACTACATAAACATTGCTACAGGTGAATTTATTTATCTAGAAGCTGTTAAAATATTCCGCTACTTTGTAGGCCTACTTTTTAAAAATGACGGCCAATTGTAGTTTTGAATGTTTAGTGGTTAAAAATTAATTATTGAAATTTTTAGTTGTAGGTAACTAGATTTGGAGTTCGTTATGCTTGTTTTTATTATTGAGTACTATGGGGACCAAGCTTAAGCTCGGTAAAATTATTACTTTCAAGGCCATTTCACACCGCCTACCGCTACCGGCTACCGCTACCGCTGGCGGTACTTTTTAAAGATCGCTCACCGTGTTATCATATGGGACAGTTCATACCGGACTACTGCACGCCCGCGGTAGTGCCGGTAGTACCGCCAGTACCGCTCCTCGAGCGATTTTGTACCGCTACCGGCGCGGTAGTTTTGACTCGCGCATGCGCAGAACGCCAGCCTGTCGACTGCAACCGTCTCGCGCCACCACGTGTTTGCTTGTTGCTGTTGACAAGTGTTTACTGTTTTGCCATGGAATCGTTCATCGAGGAAGTGAGGAAGAGGCCGGTTTTATGGGATACACGGAAGGAAATATACCGTGATGGCAATATGAAGGATTTAACGTGGCAAGAAATGAGCGAAATCTTCGGAAAGGAAAGTAAGTCTACAATCTTACCTATTTTACAAAACTGACAAAGTACAAATTTCAGTTAACTGTTAACAAACATCAGTGATCTTGTTTAAAATATTCCACAGCATCACTTTATGGGCCCATGCACTCACTTAAGACCCTCAAAATGCAGAAAATAATTTTTTTGATGCAGTGTTTTGTGGATTTTTACTCGCATATCTTAAAAAACACAAAATATGCTAATTCCAAAGTAGGGTGTAAATACTTTGGAAAGGAGTAATCTGGCCTATTTAGGCCTATTCATGAAGGTGATACTTTGTAGGCCTATACTCTTTAATAATGACGGGCAATTATATTTTTGAAAGTTTAAGAATTAATTATTGAAATTTTAAGTTGTAACTAGACTTGGTGTTCATTATGCTTGAATTTTATTATTGAGTACCAGGAGGATCGAGCTTATACTAAGTAAAATTATGACTTTCGTTTCTCACACAAAGCTCGTTCGCTTAGCTCACCCGCCAGGCCAAAAGACCGATGAAACTCCCGCCTCCCGCGCAGACGCGGTAGCTTTGGTGTGAAATGGCTCACGGAAACGTCCGCTACCGCGCCGGTAGCGGTAGCCGGTGTGAAATGGCCTTCATTCCTCACACAAAGCTGGCGTCCGCCTCCCGCGTGGACGCGGTAGTTTTGGTGTGAAATGGCTCCGCGACCGAGGCGGTAGCGGTAGCCGGTAGCGGTAGCCGGTGTGAAACGGCCTATACTGACTTAATACCTTGGATGAGAAGACTATTCACATTAATGTGTATATAGTCAGTTATATTACCGTGTTGGCAGCATCAGTCGTACGTAGCAGATCCAGCGTCACGGCCGATCGCCCGATCGCCGATCCTCTCGTTATCAATTAGCAGTGATAAGTAGAGGTCGCCCGTCGGACAAATTGGAGGCTTGTATCGCCAGTTTATGGGACGGCCGTCACTTACAGCAACACGACCCAAGGCCAACTTTCTACCTCGTATTTTGGAGGTTAAATTAACACCCAACCCCGATGTTGATGTTGTGGAAGAACTTGCTGTAGGGTGTGTTTAGACCTTTTACGTCCCTATGAACGTACATCTCGGCTTTTGCCGGTTTAGAAAGTGCCTTTAAAGGTGAGCCTAATCTTTGAGGAAGCGCTTTGGATTCATGCAACCGGAAAATTTAGTCATTTGGCGGAACAAGAATGTTATTTTGAACATTTTTGTTTTTATACGCATTGAAACGAAAACAAAATATTTTGAAGCTATGCAATTGGTCATAAATTATTTATTTTTCACTTGATGACTTTTAAAAAAGTTTAGCAGTGTTTGTTATTTAAGTGTATGCATTTTATAAAACTTAATATTGTAAACAAAAGTAAACCCTCCTTATTTTCCTACCTCCTGACATATTTACATCGCTATATCATTCTTAAATTAAATTTAGAAAATACGGAAAATTCCTTTCCTTCAGTAAAAATTATGATTTTTACTAAGAAAAAATTAGTGTTAACCAATAGTAAAAATGTTTTTGTTTGAAATAGCTTAGTATATCAGCGTAGTACTCTTTATATTGTGAGTACTATGGCTATTATAAAGCATCCACAAACAACTATATACAAACAAAAGTTATAACTAAACAAACCCTCTCAAAATTCAGTAATCTTTTGTTAAAAAAGTAATATATTTTGTTTTAAGCCTCTTGTAGTAAAGGGTTTCTTATATTCTTTTAACGCCCAAGAAAGATAAAGTTTAGTGGACAGTGTTGGTTGAAGCCACCTCCGTCGGGTCTGAGATATCATATCTTTTTACTGCCCTGGTTTGGGCGCTTTCGAGGCGGCATCCTTTGCAGAACGGGACTTAGAAAGTGGCTAATGGACTCGGAGATTAGGTGCTGACAATAATTTTTAGTTCTGATAACAGAAAGAGTAGAGTTTCTGGCTAATTACAGGTACCATATTATGTGAACAATTTGGTAGTTAAACTATAGGACTAGTTAAATTAAATTTTTTGTTTAGACCATGAACAAAATTTTTATTCTTAAACATACACTTAAAAGTGGCGTGTATTATACCGAAACTATAATCAAAACTAGACTAGTTTAGGAAAGTTGTACATTAATAATAATAAAAAACTGTAAATATAGTTTTTATAACATGATGTTCTTAAATCATACAACTAAGACACACAATATTTGGTTTAATTATAAAATTGTAATCTACTTCCATAATTTAATTGGAGCAATGTAAGGTCGCTTCTTAAAAATTTAAATTTCTATTAAAAGTAGGCCTACCTGGTTGAACGATCCTTTCCGTTTTTTTTAATTCACATTTGTCATACATTACAATTCACATATCATACACACTATCAAATTTTACACCAACAACGAACTATACTTCTTCACAGTTAACAGTTGTTTCACAAAGAATGATTAAAAGTATTGTGTTCTTTTATTTTTGTTTAGCTTTCGTTATCAAAATGGCAACCCAATGCTAAAAATTACAAGTTTTAAATTTAAAATTATTTTTCGGCCAAAACACTCTTAAGGCCGGTTGGCCGCGAGGCAAGTCTCGCGGTGAGAATCAGTAGTTCCAGAGTTCGCCGCTAGACTCCGCTAGGGCCACAATGGCGCAGCGTTCACGCACACTGGCACACATATGCAAAGAGAGGAGAGAGCCCCTCCCCCTGTTCTTCTCTCCCACCCCCACCCCTCCTCTCGGCAACTCAGCCGATCGCGGCATCACGGCTCGGGCTACGGCAACGGCACTGTAGCAGCATGGTAGGCGGCATCGGGGTTCGCGCGATTGGCGTCAAGGATTGCGTCAATTGTGTAATGTTTTACACGATCCTATGCTGTGACAGGATTTTACAACTTATTTTTTATGTATATGCATTGAATTCAGAATTTAACAGTAGAAATATATTCTAATTGATAAATAATTGGTGATTTAAAAAATTCAAAATGTTTAAAGTAGTTTTTACGTAATTTGATTATAACTAAAATACAATAAAAAAATAAGTTAATAATGTCGTTGCATGTTGAAAATTAAAATGTCATAAATTTAGGCCTAAACCTCAATGCATTTTGGGAACATAGTGGAATCATTTTATGAGAAAATATGGCCTAACCCCAAAAAAATTGCAACACGAGCGATTTTTGTTTTAAATGATAGCTAAGAGTGCTCTTATTAACCCCTCAAAAATCGCCATTAATCGCACCTTGGGAACATGCCCAAAAATTCAAAATGGCCGCCAAAATTGCTGCCAAAATATAAATTTTGGCTTATATCTCGAAAACGGTTAGTTTTATCAAAATTCTTTATTTTAGCAAAAATGTAGCTCTTTTAATGCCAATCAGTTTTCATATTTACATTTTGTATGTAAGACGTACGGTATGGCCACAATTTGCCAAGCCACAAATCATTAAAATCTGTGTCTTTTTAGCGAATTTCCCTTTAGTGAAATTAAGCTATTACCTCTGGAATAATAATGGAGAATATTCTTGCATGTTTATTTATGAACATACGTTGACAAATCTTGATGTAATTCACCATTTTATTAATTATTTATTGAAGCATTTGAAATTCGCTGAGTATGCAGGTCTGCTGCAACGTTTTTTTGTTTTTTTGTTTTTTTTTTACATATAAAATTTCAAAAAAATCAAATTTTTGTGTACACTGTATTGAATTCAGCTAAAAAAAAAAAAAAAAAATGGAGAACATCTTTTAAATATGATGTTTTTACGTAAAATTAGTATTTTCAAAAATTTCGTCATAAAAATTACAAATTTAGAATATTTTTTAGATAAATAGCCTACCTCTGTTGCAGCAAAATATTCTCCACTAGAATAACATGGGAAATGAGTATGCAGGTTTGCTTTACAGGGGAACTTTAGGCCATAATAAAGTATATCTCTACTAGATGAAGCCACATACCAAGTTTTATTAAGATATGTTCACAAATAATAGATATATAGCATTTTATTTATTTCCCGTAAGGTTAACATATTGACAATGTTCTGTGTTTACCGCTTTCAATATCTCGGCAACCAATGGACATAGAGCGATGATTCAAGATGCAAAATTGTTTGTTTTTTCAAGTTGAATTCAATGGGGTCAACTAACATTTGATTAGTTTAATTTTTATATATAAAACCCCCCAAAAAAAAACATTTTTGAGGGGTAAAATCCCCTTGCCTCCCTTCCAATAGTCCGATCGGGCTGGTTTTCGAACTCCTCCGAATAATTACCACTTTACACCTCCATACCAAATTTCATTATGATCGGACCATTTTTGTAACCGCTATCGTGCTTACAGATAAATTGATAAATATATATATGGATATATATATGTGTGTATATCTAAAAATTCAAAAGAATGATGTTTTTGGCTTCTGGGGGCCCCAAAATGAAATTCGCTAAAGAGGCAGATTTTAATGAATTGCGGCTCGGCAAATTCCGGCCATACCGTACGTCTGACATACAAAATGTAAATATGAAAACTGATTGGCATTAAAAGAGCTACATTTTTGCTAAAATAAAGAAGTTTGATAAAACTAACCGTTCTCGAGATATAGGCCAATATATATATTTTGGCAGCAATCTTGGCGGCCATTTTGAATTTTTGGGCATGTTCCCAATGGCGATTTTTGAGGGGTTAATAAGAGCACTATTAGCTACCATTTAAAACAAAAATCGCTCGTGTTGCAATTTTTTTGGGGTTCAACACTAAAATGATTCCACTAACACGTAAGAGTTGAAAAATAATAGACACACTTGTTATATTTCTTGTGTTTACTTAGTGACAAGAACGTTAATTATTACCTTGGTTGTAGGCCTTTTACAATTCTCTACAAAAACAAAAGGCCTAAAACCAAGGTACCAAATATATTATATTTCGATGTGAAACATATTTCAATCTTTAAAACATTAATAAAACATAGGAAATGTTAATGAAAACGTTTGCAAAATTTCATAGATTATAATATTTTACATTTTATTCGGCCTTATTTCCACTTTTTTTTTCTTTATTCTCTTTTGCATCGATGATGTAGGGAGCATCTCTGTTCAGGCCTCTTGTGATCCTGCTGTCAACAATTTCAGGCAGAAGACACTCCAAGTAACTTAGAACTTCGATACAGTATAACCGTAACAGGTATCAAAGTCGCCCAATCAATGCTATGTATCAACTTTTTAACAATCATGATTTGTTCCCTCTCAGACATTGTAGCGCTGAAATTACGATCGGAAACACGACCGGTCGCTAGCGATGAACCTGCTTTTAACAGACAATAATACTGGTCTTCTAACAAAGGCTCAAACGTGTAAATGGGACTGTAAAAGCGACGGAATCTGTCTAGTGACCTAACTTTCGTTTACATCGACGATCGGGCCGCGTAACACTGAACAAAAAGATAACGAAATAAAATTGAACACTAACACAAATATTTATAATACATCCAAAATCGAATTGTCTGGAAATCGTCAATTGAACTGATATATTTTAGTGATGTAACATGGGACAAGTTAACTCTTGTCTATTTTTTCCGTGGGAAAAGCCCGGTTCTGAACATTTCATTTCCGGAACACCGCGGCCAGATTATCCGGCGGCCGAACCATCTGAGGCCGGACTAGAGGACTTCTACTTTGTAATATATTCATAGACATATTACTCTAAAAAAAATTTAATTTCAAAGTAACAACGGATTTAAAAGTAACAAACCGTAAATTTGTTCACTATTATTTATACATTTATCATCAGGGAATTTTATATTAATTATGGTCCTGGAAACCCATTTAAAGTTGTTAAAAAATGAGTTCAAATAAGTAGGCCTAAGTATTTTAGAGCATAGGAGTACTTATTTAATAAAACAAAATTACAATATTTATACACTAGTTGTTACCCGTCGATACTCGACGGATATAGCTCCATTAGTGGTAAATGAAACGCTATAATAGTGCAAACATGTAAGGTAGTCTATAAAATGTACTTCTTTGAACTGCCATGCCAAGAACAATAATATATTTTACAGAAAATACTACGATTTTAGTTTGAGGGTCGGAAAAGTAGGCCTATTCCCTAAAACCAATAATGTTGCATTATTGTACTTATAGGCCCTACTCTTTAGTATTTTATAAACATGTCAAGTAGTGTCAAATTGTTGGTGCTGGCCCAGTTCAAGGTCACCTGAGGGATGACGTCATCGAGGTCAATGACCTCACCGATGACGTCATCGATGACGTCATCGATTGCGTCATCGATGACGTCATCACTAATGACGTCATTTCTATGACGTCACACCCATGACGTCACAGAAATGACGTGCTGATGACGTCATCACCCCTTACGTCATCAAAATGACGTCACCGACGCCACTGAGGTCAAGGTCACGCCGAAACTTAAAATTTTTTGGCACTTTTGCCGTTTCTCGCACTACGCTCCGAGTTTCAGTCAGAGTCCCCGTGACCTTGACCACTTGGAGCGAATTTTCGACGAGAAACGGCAAAAGTGCCAAGTTAAACTCGAGTTTCTGACATGACTCTGCCTAAATGGGCAATCGGTTATCCCTCAGGTGACCTTGAACCAGAACAACACCAACAATTTGATATTACTGTGACCTTGAAAACCTAACAACGGAGCGCCGACACCGATGCGCACCCCACGACAGCCACCGAGTGACTGACTGTCAGGCTCTGTGTACTCTAGGTATATGGGGAAGTGGAGGGGGAAATCTCAAGGTCATCCAAATGGAGTTTTAAAAAAGTTGAAGAGTAGAAAGACTACTCTTGTGCTTCCTGGGCGACCTCATCAATTTCCAACGGATCTGTAAACCAATCCGATCTGTAGCGGCAGGAGTCCAGAAAACAGGTGCACCACCCATCAGGTTGTCCGTAGCACTTCCGACAATTGGTAAGATTGGAGAAATGAAATTTAATACACCGCTGCGGACAACAAGTGTAAAAGTAGTTGGATTTGTAGATTTTGAAAGTTTGTAGTACCGGTGGTGGCAGCTGTTGGTTCTTGCATCTACACCTGCAACATCCAAAGCATTCACATTGCCGGCAGGCCAGCCCGTCCACTTGCCATCTTGGTAGTAGGAAACACTTGCCCTCGCAGCAATAGGTTGTCCCTGTCTCTTCCTCCCAAAGCTTCTTTGCACAATGGACGACGCCTTGTATCTCTAAACACTTATGCTCGCAACATGAGACACGCTTAGTTTCCATACTTGATGTTGCTTTGGCGAGGGAGCAAGATGAAGTGATGCCGTGGTCAGCAGGAATGGAGCTTATATAAACTAAGGTGAGTGGAGGGGGAAAGGTCAAGGTCATCCAAATGGAGTTTTAAAAAAGAAAAGAGTAGAAAGACTACTCTTGTGTATCTATAGCGATTTCATTGATAGTGAGTGCTTCTGTATGCCAAGTTGATCTGTACTGACAGGCTCCTAAATAATGTTTGCAAAAACCTGCAAAATGATTGTTGCACAATTTGCAGCCAGTTAGCTGTTTTAATGTGAATTCAATGCAACGTTCAGGGCAACAAGTGTACTTATGCCCTCTCATCTGGTACACATGGAATGTCTTCAACTCCGGTTTCGGCTTCTTCCAAGACTTGCACTTACACATGCATTGACCAAAAGCTTCACATTTTCTACACGCCAGGCCATCCGCAACATCAATGTCATTCGGCCATGAAAAACATTTCCGTTCGCAACAGTAGTTGAGTTGACTCTCCATGTTGCTGTGGTGAAGGTGCGCGATGAAATGATGCTGCAGTCATTGAGAGTGCACCTTAAATAAACTCGGTGGAGGGGGAAAGGTCAAGGCCATCCAAACGGAGTTTTAAAAAAGATAACTAGTCGTCCTCCTCCTCCTCCTCCTCATCCGTTGTACTTAGAGAGCTGTCAGACGAAGAGCCCCGTGCAGGTGCTCCCCAGATGAAAAACAAATCAATATTAAAACGAAGACCAGGATCTTGCATCATCAATTCCTTTAATTTGTCACATACTAAGTCGACCTTGTGTAAGGTGTCAACAACAAGCTTCCAATTCGTTGGTTCAATATAACTTGTAGTAGAGTCTGCCTCGCTGATAACCACATCCTCCGGCCGTATTGGAGTGTAAAGATGTGTAAAGTTCTTCGGCTGTAGCTGAGGTTCAGGCTGGCTGGAAGTGGAAGGTTGAGTGTGGACCCCTGTCGCATCGAAATCCATAGTCATTCTACATTCAATGTTGGGGTTTTCGTTTAATACATACACCAATTTCTCATGCAACATATCCACTTCTGCCGAGTCTTGCAGATGAACATTCCAGGAAAATGGCCATTCTTCATCCGTAGTGGAGTCAACTCGAGAAAGAGTGCTGTCCGCCATGATAGCTAAGCAAGGAATGATGTGAGCTACAGACTGTGGTAACAGTATTGAAAAGTAGAAGGGGTAAACCAAAAGTACGTGGAGGGGGTATTTTCAAGGTCATTTAATTTGGGTTTTAAAAAAGGAAATTCTGGAGGGGGAATTCTCAAGGTCATCCAATTTAGGTTTTAAAAAAAAGGAATGAAGCTTACTCCTCTTCAGCCTCGTTGTCCCCTGCATCTTCATCAGCCTCATCTTCATCGACGTCAGACTCGCCGTAAGGATAGATCGGGGACATGGGCGAATATTGTGGAGATTGTTGACCGTTGTTGTCGTCCCCTTGCATTCTAACTTGGGACCAATCATAATTTAAATTCATTTGTATTATGATCCCAGGGTTGTCCCGCAGTATTTCCTTCATACGTTCGCAAATTGACTCCAAATAGTGTACACTATCGATCGACAGTGTCCAACCCGTACTTGTACCGACATCAGTAGTGGAGTCAGCTTGGCTGATGGTGTTGTTGTCTGCCATGGTTGCTTGTCGGACAAGGAATGACGGTTGATGTGATGCTCATGCAGGAACATGGTGAAGTGGTGGGGGGTGTGGTGGAGTAGTGGGGGAATTTTCAAGGTCATCCAAACGGAGTTTTAAAAAAAAGGAAAACTTACAAAGTAACATTGAAACTTTCCAATTGATGGTGGCGAGCGTTTTCTTCTGCAACCTTGCCGACACATGTGACTATGCCGTACAGTATGAAAAGTACAACCATAATAAGGCCGAACAATAAAAGATAGCCGTTGACTATCATGATATTTTCTGAGTGGATCTGTTTTCTTCTTATCGCCCTCTCCTGCATCCTCTTCTCCAACTCGTGGACGAAGTCACAACATGCGTGAGGACATCTTTCATCTGTTGGTAGGTTTGCCATTGTTGATGTTGTCGGTGTGGCTGTTGAAGATGGAATGAGGTTTCCAATTGCGATGTGCCATGTACACCAATAGTCAAGTGGTGGGGGTAACAAAGCAGTGGAGGGGGAAGTTTCAAGGTCATCCAAATTGTGTTTTAAAAAAACCTATCTTGTTACTGAGCTTATATGTCAGTAACAAGATAGGTGTTTTTGCTCTTTTACTTCTTTAATATAATGAAAAAATATACATATTCTACAATGGTTAGGATAAGAAATACAACTGCTAGTCAGCTGAAGTAGTCCAAGTTGTCTGGCTCGGTCTTCATGGACGCTGGTGAGGAAGCCGTCGAGGAGTGTCCAGGCTCTTCCTTTGACTGCCGGGTGTTCCGTATATTGCAAGCGTAAACTTGCACATTTATACGGTAGCCTCGTGCCACCATCAGCTGCAACTCCTTGTATAAGTCGTTTAGCTCCTGCTGAGTCTTGATGCTCACCTCCTCGTAACTTGCGCAACTAACGTTGAGGGACATCCTGATGTTGCTAGGTTGGTTGCTGGAGTAGAAATGAAGCCGAGGCACAGCGTTTGGAGGTACATGGAAAAGTGGTGGGGGTGATGGTGGTGGGGGTATGGAAGATGCAATTAAACACTTCTAAACTTTTTCCATTGATACAAAGGGATGGAACAAATAGCACAGGTGTCCTTGTAGTTTTCAAATCTAAACATTGGTGCTAGAAATCCAAACTGTTTTCTACCACCTTCCTGTACGAACCGTCGAAGGTCTCTGACGGCAGCATTGCCACAAGGCCTACAAAACTTTTCCCCGTCTTGGAACCTATACCAGGAGTATCCCGAATACCCTCTATTATCTTTCTTGTACTCCTCGATATCCTGCTTTACTGTTATAGGGATATTATCTCGTAAAGCCGTCTGGAATAAAGATGCGTCAGTTATAACTCGTTGTAAGCAAAGCTCGTACAAGGTGCTCATCGTTTGCTAGTTGGCAACAGACTGACCGTTCTTTGCATCCAAGCAGGTTTGAATCCTAGTGCGGTAGTGGGGGTAATTACGGTAGTGGGGGTAGTTGTGAAATGCAAAGGTCAAAGGTCAAGGTCACCCGCGAAGTTTAAAAAAAAAATGCAACATATCAATACGTGAAGTCTGTCACATATTGATATGTTGCATTTTTTGTTTTTTTTTTATTTTTTTGTCTTTTATGATTCGTTTATTTATAAAACATTACAACAACAACATATGTACAACATTAAAACTTAAATCTAACACTGCTGCTTGTCAGCGATGTGGATGGTCAACTCTGTAGAATTGCTACCCGTGCAGCCGTGGGACACCAGGTATAGACACCCGGGTTGAATAGAGCGAAGATCCTCGTTTTGTAGAAGATGGACGAATCTCTTGGGCAGGTACACCTGGAACTTTGGTTCATCCCCCGGAGTAAACGGTGCCTCGCTGAGACTGCAGCAGATGGCCTCCCCAACTGTAGTCTCCATCTTCTTCATAGCATGGATTATGTAGTGCTTCTCGTCTTTTAGTTCCGAGCACTTCTTTACAGGTAATATTGTTGACTTGGAGTGAGCATTGAACTGCTCGACCAAAGTCTGAAGGAACTGGTGAGATGCCATGGTCAGGTTACAGATCGTCTTCTTGCTCGGAGATGTTGTCGTCTCGGAATCTCGAGTAATACTCATGCCAGGTCCCTGTCTGCTCCCCACTTATATACTCTCCGTTACCCCCACCACTCCCCAATTCCCCACTTTGAAGGTAAGAGGCGAGTTTATAGGCATTTTTTAAAGCGCAATGTCTATCTTTATCATGTTCTGGGCTTTTTGTACAAATACATATGGTTTCCAGCATGTATTGATAATTCTTATCCAATTCCACATCATTAACCGGAACATGAGTAAATCCTTCGATCCATCTTTTCTTTTCCAGCCCCTTTGTGTAAATATTGGTAAACTTGTCTGAAAAGTGATGCATAATGTGATACAAGTCCGTGTAACTTGTAAAACCATCATACCAATCGATATGATGGAAGTGTTTTGAAATCCATCTGTTGGTAGTAGCGGCTTTACTAGTTAAAGACGAATAAGAACATGGTGGTTTAAATAAAAACGAATAAGGAACACTTGTATTCATGTCCAAAAACACAAGTTCTTTTATAATGAATCTATCATCATTACCACGAAACGCTTGAAACTCAATAATACCAGGCTTGGACTTTACTTGTTGTTCTTCTCCCTTGTCCATTTTGAAGGTCACACGTCTGCTCATTACGAAGTCAGGAGGTCAAGTGATTTCCACACCACGGTAGGTACTACTTTTATACCAGGCCGTACAGTTGTTGGCGCGTTGGTGTATATTTAACGTGGGCACCGTCCCCAATAGGCCTAACCCCACAAAATGTTGGTTATTGTTTTAAAAACTAACCATTGTCATTTAAGTTTCCATCTTTATATTTTCCTTATTTTCATTTTCATCACTAACACTTGATTCTTCTCCTCCATCTTCCTCTTCTTCCTGTTTTACTGATTTCTTATGTAGTTGAGCGTACTTTTCCAATTGTCTCCACATTTGTACTTCATGAGGAACTCTATTAAATATAGAAGTATCCACAGGTCCGTATAATATAGGTGCGTCCGGTTGTTTGTCCAATGTGTCTTCCAGATAATCTTTAATAATCGAACTTGAAAACACCAGTTGTCTCAAGTATCTTGTTATAGGTTCAGTAGCACAAGTTAAAATGAAAAACTCCTCTCGATTAAGTTGAATTTTGTTATCATGTCTTGTTGTGTCTCTAAACCGTAGCTGATGATCACCACGTTGTTTAATGATATCAATTTCCACATTTGAATCCAAAAGTCCTACTCTTGTCTTTCTTCCAAACATGTTACTACTTAAATAGCATTCTAGTAGATGCAAATGTTTCATAAACGATTCCCAAGCACTGTCCGTAAACAAAATCATTTTGGGTCCATGAGTTAAAATTACAGTAGGGGAATAATCTGTAGATTTCATAACACCGATTAAAACACTTTTATCCAAACTGGAAGAGATTGGGTAAAATATTCGCAAAAATACCTCACTCAATATGTTTGGAGAAATATTATCTTCAATATCCCTTTTTCTCTTTTGTATAGTCTTTCTTCTTTTACCTTTTTCTTCAACATTATTACTGGCGTGAAGTTGTCCGCAAACGTTTTGTTCACCTCCTTCCTGGTGACCTTGAGGATCTAAAAACTCAGATATCTCCTTCTCAATATCTACCACATTTTCAGGTGTACCACTAGGAGAAGCCATATTGAATACGATGCTACCCATACAACAGTAGGCAACAAACTGATGAGGAGCGGTCTGTACGCTCTGCTTTTATACTCGCGGAATGAAACAAAACCGGTTCTTACAATACATTTTTAACAATTCCAGTTAAAGGTGTGTATGTTACGATTTTATCATGTAGAATTAAACAGTATGCAGTTGTATTAGCCGGTATAGCATCGTTGAATTCCATTTCTATTTTTATATCCACACTTGAAGACTTTACTGATTCATTTTGTTTAGAACAATCGATTACAACTATTGGGTAGGCATCGAAATATTTGTCAGGTGGTAATAAAGGTGTATTTGTTTTACCGTAATATGAACTTTGGAATCTCGCGTACATATCGTACAATATACTGTATTTTTTCTTAGTGAATGACACATTTAAATTGTCGTATGGAAAGAATTGTGAATTTAAATAAACTTTAATATTTTTCAAGTCACAATGATCAAATTGTCCTGCATGTTTAGTAATGTCGTCTCTTCTACCTGTTTGTAAACCAAATATAATATATCTGGCTCGTTCTACATAATTCGATGTTTTAACAGTCCAAGTGTGTCGATCCGTAGTAGGTAAACTGGGATGCTCATGAAATTCCCAACTTCTAAATGGAATAACAATATCACGATCGGCTTTTAATTTTCTTAAAAGTAGCATTCTATGCTCGTCAGCCAATTTAACATGTGGAACTCTCCATACAATTTTGTCTAATTTTAATTTCCATTCTAAAGTCGCATCTGTAGTAGCATCTGCAGCTTTAATAATGTCTTTATCGTTAGAAGATCTCAACAAAACTAATTCTTGTTTAACGTTTAATATTATTTTCCTATAATCTTCAGCAAAACCAAGCAGCAAACGTAATGGAATATGAAAATCAAAATATCCATTTGGATTTGGAGTGATCGTGTCAATTGTAGGTAATACCCATCCGGCAGGTTTAAGTAAATTGGTTTCATTGGGTGTTATAGATGTTAATCCTTTTAAAGTTGTCGTAATACCTACTTTTTTAGTGGAATCAACTGTTACACCTGATATTTCATATCTAATTTCATCAAATAGGAAAGCCATAGGATTATTTATAAATGGAACTGTTGTACCAACAGTAGTACCGTCCTTTTTAGTAACTTGTCCTTCAATATATAAGTAACTTTCACATGGTAGTGTGTAAATGTCTTGATTTTGTATGGGAATACGAATTTCATCGTTATTGTTTAATTTCGATGAAGTGTAAGGGTTGTGGGTGTGATATTCTTTTTCCCATAGGGTTTCGTCGAATGTTGGACCCTGCGCTATATCCAGTATATCCATACTCGGTTAATTTTAATCCAATTCTCTCTAAGAAACGAATGTTCTCGCGTGTTAACTCCTCCACAGCTGAAGAGCTACTAATGCGGTTTCCCGTAGGTTGTTCGCTTTTAAATGTTAAACCCATGGCTTTGTATTAAAGTGTCGATTTTAAATGTAATCTAATCGTAATAGGCTCTTCTCTGAAGTCTACCAAGTTACCGTCTTGATCCAATACGCTCAACACGATGTCTGAAATGAAAGTGGTGTTCAACGGTAGATATACCAGGTTTTGTGGCTTTTCAACAATTTTAAATCCAGGTGGTACACTTGGGTAAAAAGTATGTATGATGTGGGTGTTAGCCCCATCCCTGTAAGCACCTTGTATAATGTTACAAGTTATGTCTATACTATTGACTTTTAATATTGTTACTGTTTTCTTACCGGAATGTGTTACATCTGGTTCTAAAACAGGCTCATCGTTGGAAAATCCTAATAAATCACCAATTGAGTTTGGTTGAGTGAAATCTATATAATATTTGGAAGTAATTTCAGCTTTCATCGTATTATTATTACCTTTTAATGTTATATTGTCTTTTCCCATTTTAGTTTGCAAAAATTCATTTATATGATCAATTTCATAAGAACCTGTGGGTAACCTGCACTCTTGTAAGTCTGTAAATTTTCCACTGGCATCCTTTCCCTTATAATAATGCAATATGTTATTTTTACCTTCCGTAACATTGGGAATAGAGTTGTACGTTGTAAAATCCAATAGTGCCGCCTCCCAAAACCTTCCTTTTTGCAAGCGTAACGCTGGAAAAAGGATACTTCGTAAAGTGGACGATTTTCCTGTTAATGATACCGTATAGGAAGACATCTCAATAGTGACTGATACTTTTAGCTAGAAATTCCAAACATAAATGGCCGCATATTGAAGTATTATCAGGTTGTTCTCTTTTATAGTTATAATATATGTTTTTAGCAGATTTAAAGTAATTTTGAAGTTCTTTTGGTGGTGGCAAATTACCGAAACTATCAAAATAATATACATTGTTATTTAGTTTCTTATAACAAACCCAATGGGTGCCAGGCCCTTCAGTATGACCTGATTTTCCTTGAAGAATATCTGGTGTAAAATGATTGTGTAAATCAAATATCGCATTACCTAAAACTTTTACAAGAAAATTAACAGTGACAGCATTATCTACATGTTCAGGGTCTTTAAGGTTTGTTATACGTTTATTATTACAATTATACACTTTACTATCCTTTAATGATGTTGTAATGGTCTGTCCTACAGTTGCAGCATCATTTGCTTCTCTTCCTTGTGCCAAGTCTCTTATCACTCTATTTTTACATGTAAACCATCTAAAATATCGATCTGGATCTAGATGTACGGTTTGTGATAAAGCAGCTGCATCTTGTTTTTCATAACCCATGTCCTAGTCCATTTCCCACACGGTTTCACATCCTTTCCTTCGTATTAGATAGGCTTTAGGTATGAAAAATTCTCTTTGTACCATACGAGGTGGTACTTGCATTGTACAAAGGCGGCCTTCACCTTTTACAACGATTTCTACTTTCTTATTACCTGCTCCATATGTCTGACCAATGAAATAGTATTTTTCATCAACCTTTAGCCTTCTAATATCCCGCGGTTGCGGACCGTGGGGATGTCTGAACTTGAACGTTTTAGGCTTAATGTACAGAGTATAGGGTTTGAATTGCCGAAATTTGACTGTACTTTTGAGGTGTCGTTGGCAGCGATCCCCTTCTGCACAAGCAAGTTTCTGGCAACACAAAACCCCAAACTTACTAGACATCCAAGCGTAATCGCATTTCTTACCCTTGCCAGCAGGGGCTTTAACGCGTTTACGTTTCTGTGTTGGACTCTTTAGCGGAGTGTCTTGGAGCTTCTCTGAATTAGGCTGGCTAGAAGGGATGGGGTTGGAAGGAGGTAGAAGGGGCAAAGATTGTTCAAGCGGGATGGAGCAAACAATTTTGGGCGGGGTAGGAGAGCGTGTTAGGTCTATGGTGGGAAGATCAGGGGAGAAGATGGATTTACGGGGTGGTTTGGTTGGTGTAGGTGGCATGGGGGATATAGGTGAAGGACATTGGGATGTAGTGTATGAGAGGATTTTCCGGGTTCTGCTGTATGGGGTGATCCTCAACCTAGACGTCTCTTCAAAAGCCGCAGACTCCGATCCTGAGTCCGATAGCAGCGAGAGTGCTGGAGAGGCTACCGGGACTCGGCCTGACGACTTGACGAGTTCTCCTGACGATGGCTGTGCACCAGCCTCTTCCACTGTCGCCGGCAATGGCGACAGGCTGGGCATTGAGGCGGGCTGTGGTGGCGGCGGCGGCGGTGGCGGCATCGTCAGGCAGCTCAGGATGTTCGCAGTCATCAGGTATTCCAGGATCGAAGTCGAGGATGATGAGGGTCGAGACGCGTCGGTCGAGGTTGAAGTTGATGGGTAGTTTTTTAGCTTCAGACCCATTTTACCCATTGTAATAAATGAAAAGAAGAGATGTAAAGAAGTGAACGTGTAAAACAAAAGTCTCAAGAGCGAGAGAGAGTACCTGTCCGTATGGGAGCTTGGACCGGAATGAGAAGTGCGTGCAGCCCGGCCGCCTTATATCCCCACCGGGGCTGCCACGCCCAGGATATTAGGGGTGGGGGTGGGGGGGGGGGTCGCACTTTTTGCGGGGGGGGGGGGGTGGTTCGCACTTTTTGCGGGGGGGGGGGGGGTTTCGCACTTTTTGCGGGGGGGGGGGGGGTTCGCACTTTTAAAAATAAGCCCCACTTGAGGCATTTATGTTTCCATAGCTGAAGCCTCCCAAGGGACCCAACTATTAACAACTCCAAACTTGTGGGTTACAAATACCTAACTGTTATATTTTTTTTAACAGACATTAATGTATTAACTGTGTTAATAAGACCTGACTGTTAAACACTTTGAAAGATTTTACATATTTAGGTCAAGGTCACCAAAAAACTTTAAAAAAATTAAGCCCCACACCCCCCTTTGGGGGTGTGAGGCACTTGGGTTGTCATCGCTGTAGCCTCCGAAGAGACCCAACTATGACAACAAGGCAACATCCAATGTCGTGTACCCTTCGCCACGCAAGACTTGTAAACATTTACTGCATTGTCTTTTCAGTAGTTAACAAAGATTCATTTACATGATTTTGTGTTTCCAGAAGGAAACAAACTGAGGACACCCTAGTGGCTTACGTCCTCGTCCGAGTGCAGAGGCCGCCGCAACCTTTTGCATGCCAGCGTACAAACGGACATGCTCCCAAATGCCATCCGCAACCTTTTGCATGCCTGGCAGGAGCCTACCGATAATTAAAATAGGCTTTACACGGGGGCCTACTCCCGTAACCTATCTTTAATATTTTTCATTTAAAATGCATTGAATTTTTACAAGTCTTTGTAGGTCAAGGCCACACGGACATTAAAAAATTTCGGCCCCCGTACATCCATGGCGAACCACGAATGTTCGGGGGCCTTGGGGACTAAAAACACAAATAGCTAACAAAGATTCATTTACATAATTTTGAGTTTCCAGAAGGGAAACATACTGAGGACACCCTAATGGCTTACGTCCTCGGTCCGAGTGCAGAGGCCGCCACAACCTTTTGCTTGCCAGCTTACAAACGGACATGCTCCCCAAATGCCATCCGCAACCTTTTGCATGCCTGGCAAGGAGCCTACCAATTATTAAAAGTGGCTTTACACGGGGGCCTACTCCCGTTCCCTGACTTTACAATTTACTTTGAGCATTGAAAAAGCTCAAGGGGGGATTGCTAAAACAAGCGTATACACTTTAGAAACATATAACACACTTACAACACACACAATTGAGCTCAACGTAGTCAATGCTGGAACAAGCACATACACATTAAACACATATAACAAACAGGACACAAAGGATAAAAGACACAGGAGACATAGGGTACAAGTAAAACACTCTCATATAAAACAATTCGCAATACCCAAACGCAAGCGCAATATCTTACAACTAATACAAGTCTTAAAGTTAGAGTAGACTTCGCTAAACACTGAAGGCGCCATTCAATGTTTAGTGATGCCTATGGCGGTCCGTCCCGGTCGTTCACGTTCAACGCGCGGGAGCGGACTGCGAGCTGGCTCTGGCCGGACCCCCTTATATCCCCACCGGGGCTGCCACGCCCAGGATATCAGGGGTGGGGGAGGGGGTGGGGTGGGGGGGGGGGGTTCGCACTTTTGTCGGGGGGGGGGGGTTCGCACTTTTGTCGGGGGGGGGGGGGTTCGCACTTTTGTCGGGGGGGGGGGTGGGTTCGCACTTTTGTCGGGGGGGGGGGGGGTTCGCACTTTTGTCGGGGGGGGGGGGGGGTTCGCACTTTTGTGGGGGGGGGGGGTTCGCACTTTTGTGTGGGGGGGGGGGGTTAGGTAAGTTAAGTGGGTCAAGGTCACCCACAACACTTGTACTCTAAGTGTTGGCTATACCCCCACCACAACTGGGTCCCTAGGCTGCACAACACCGCTTCGCCAGTATGTCTCCGGCTTCCATGCGGTGCGTCTCGCTGTTCTCTAGCTCTCTATATGTAAGTAATTTTACAAGTTCTGAATGTAGGTCACTACACTTTAACTCTGGGACGATATCGACTTGTAGTATTTCAGTGTTTTGACTCAAGGTCATCACACTTTAACTCTAACACATCGGTTATCGTACCAGAGGTGCTCGATAACCTAACTTGTAATGTTTAGGGTGGCGTTTGCACGCCACGTGGTATCGCCATGAGTGTCCAGTCCAAGTTTTAAGTTAGATTAATTTTACTGTAATCTTTTCCATTTCCGCTTCGTTTTGCCAAAGTATAAGGTGTCGCTTAATAAAGTGGTATTTCTCTAAAGTTATAGGAGATTGCAGGGATACAATTAGTTTATTTAGGAGACTCTTCATCTTGGAGTTTAACACAATTTCCACTTTGACTTTGCTTCCTCGGCTCTCACAGCCTAAGCTGTACAGAAATGTTTCTTCTAGTGCCAACTCGGGCCAAGAGAACAGTGTGTTGACTGTAGGACAGCTCATGGTGAAGTGATGCGATACTCCAGCGTACCACCTCACCTTCCCCCACCACTGTGACCTTCCCCCACTCCTGCTGTTTCCCCCACCTCTTTTCCCTTGACTCATGCGCTACAAGCAGTCTCTCAGTATTGTGCGGACTTTTGTGAGGTGAAGCCATGTCGCAGGACACTTTAGGTAAGAAACTTAGCCGTGTTAAGACTTTATTAGTTGCTCACTGTCCACCACTCAAAGTTAAGAGAGTTTCAACTTTAGCTAAGTGGCGCAAACTGTTGCGCGGACACCCTAAGTTTTATACCAAACAGACTAATGTCAGTTTTACTGATGAAGATTTGTTTAATATATTGGATGAAATGACTTTTCCTTGCAAAATTCAGTTAGTTACTCCCATTCCTGACAGTTTAGAGTCTTAGTCTCTCAAGCCAATATACCTAGAGTACACAGAGCCTGACAGTCAGTCACTCGGTGGCTGTCGTGGGGTGCGCATCGGTGTCGGCGCTCCGTTGTTAGGTTTTTCAAGGTCACAGTAATATCAAATTGTTGGTGTTGTGCTGGTTCAAGGTCACCTGAGGGATAACCGATTGCCCATTTAGGCAGGGTCATGTCAGAAACTCGAGTTTAACTTGGCACTTTTGCCGTTTCTCGTCGAAACTTCGCTCTAAGTGGTCAAGGTCACGGGGACTCTGACTGAAACTCGGAGCGTAGTGCGAGAAACGGCAAAAGTGCCAAAAAATTTTAAGTTTCGGCGTGACCTTGACCTCAGTGGCGTCGGTGACGTCATTTTGATGACGTAAGGGGTGATGACGTCATCAGCACGTCATTTCTGTGACGTCATGGGTGTGACGTCATAGAAATGACGTCATTAGTGATGACGTCATCGATGACGCAATCGATGACGTCATCGATGACGTCATCGGTGAGGTCATTGACCTCGATGACGTCATCCCTCAGGTGACCTTGAACTGGGCCAGCACCAACAATTTGACACTACTATGTCAATTTGATTGTTTAGGTAGGCGCAAACCTAATTAGCCTAAGGAAACCGTTCTATTAGGTTCAACAACATCAGAAATAAGTAGCTTAATCAAAGCGTTATATTAGTTAAAAACATCAAAACATAAGCAAGCCTAAACTATTAACTTGTAAACTTGTTAGTTTAATAAATAAGTTTTTTGAGAGTTTGAACAGGCCTATAAATGTTTTAATGTATCTATTTTGCTTAAAATAAATATCGGTACCATCAGTAAAACATTTATTAGTGACGCCGTTATTGGACACATTACAAAAATGTATATCAGTGAAGATCGGTTTGGAACCCGGGCCGTCTGATTTGGAGTAACGCTACCGACTGCGCCACATATACTGTTGTTTAGTGACGTAAATGTAAAGCATTACAACGTTGCAAACGACAAATTGATTGCACAACATTTCCCATTTACAATTTAGTCTTAATTTTAAAGCAATCAGCTATTTTACATAAAGCAACTTTCTTTCCATTTAAAGGATAATACATTATAATAATTGTGAACGTTTTTAGGTACGGTATTGGCTATAGTAAAAAAAATCCTTCTTGAGCTTTTGCTCATCCACTCTGTATTTAGACAAAATACCTCGTGTGTTTACAATCAGCAGATTGAAAGAGTGTAAAATAAATTTACTGTAAAGGTTTGAAAATGTTGATATTTTTATTTAAGGAAGTAAGATAACGTACATTACATAATTAAGCAACTTTCTTTTCATAAATGACAATACATCATAGTAATAGTAAACGTTTTTAGGTACTGACCATAATACCAAATCCTTCATGAGCTTTTGCTCATCCACTGTATTTAGACTAAATACCTCGTATGTTTACAATCAGCTGATTGAAAGCGTGTAAAATAAATAAATTGTATAGGTTTGAAAATGACGATATTTTTATTTAAGGAAGTAAGATAACGTACATTACATAATTAAGCAACTTTCTTTTCATAAATGACAATACATCATAGTAATAGTAAACGTTTTTAGGTACTGACCATAATACCAAATCCTTCATGAGCTTTTGCTCATCCACTGTATTTAGACTAAATACCTCGTATGTTTACAATCAGCTGATTGAAAGCGTGTAAAATAAATAAATTGTATAGGTTTGAAAATGTCGATATTTTTAATTTAAGGAAGTAAGATAACGTTAAAGTAAATAAAATCTGCTAATATACAAAGCCATTTAACCAGAGTTCATAGGTAAAATTTAGTGATTTACTTTGGTGTGGGAAAACAGTTTTTCTCAATAGTACTCCCAAAAACCCAGATTGGCTTCAAAACTACATTGCTTCACTTAAAAAAAGAAAAAGAAAAGAAAAAACCGTCCACAGGGTTCAACAGCTTCCAGTCACATGGACAAAAAATAAAATCAGTTTGGATGGAGCAATGTCAGTGTGCTGTAGTAATGTATAGGAACCTCTAATTTTTCAAGTTCACATATGTTTTTCGAATTGTTATCAGTGAATTTTAGGAAAGGAAAATTTATTTTGGTTTTTATCCATGTCATTTTCTTTATATGCACTGATTATTTAACTATTTTACCATAGTTCATATAAAAATAATAATAATAAAAATTAAAAATAAATACTTCATCGACTGTAACTTCCCGAAAATATCTCAAGTGGCATTGTATTAAGCTCTGAGTTCTCAAAAAAATTAAAGATGAAGTCACGCCATTCCTCATAAAAAATGGTTTCTATGATACGAAAAGTTAAAAAAAAATAATTCATTGAATTTTAGGCAACGGTTGTAATGACAAATGCTAGCAAATGAGGAAGAACAGATGTTTCAGTTGTGAAACATTCTAAAACTAATTGTTTCAAAATCAACAGAATGTTCGGTCGAATTTCGACCAGTGCATGGGCGATCTCTAGGAAACATATAACATGCATAAAGAATAATTAATTTTTACTTTGTTATTCAAATATAATTAGGCCTAAACATTTACTTAATTTTTGTACTTTCGTCTGACATTCTTTTAAATGCGTAATTAATTAATTCCCAAATACTTTTTAAATATGTTTTTAATATGTTCACTAATATTTAATTGTTAAACTGAGAAAAACAAAAACCATAAAGTTAATAAGAATTAACAATACTGCAATCCTTAAACATTTAATATTCCAAGAAAAAGAAGTCAGCAGAATTAGAAGAAATGGCTCGAATGCCGGTCGAATCCGGCCCACGGCTGGCGCGGCGGGGCCACGGCGAGCATCGGGCGAGAGAACGAGGCAGTGAGAACGAGTGAGAGAGAGCGCAGATAACCTGTGCGGCCACGCGCCCGGGCGCGTGCGGCCGCTGTAGATGATCACCACTACACTCGCAGCGTCGCGCTCCGCGCTGACATGGTGTTACTTGTACCAACAAATAAGCAAAACTATTATACATAGACATTATCTAAAAATTTAATCGTAATAATAGATAAAACCCAAACATATTAAAACAAAACTAGTAATGAAATTGACAAAACATTTATAGAAAATAAATTATTAAAAAGAGAAAAAAAATTAAAGTTGTAAAATTTGATTTTTTTAACATTTTAATGTTTTAAGCATGCAAATTCAAATAATAAAATGTTTTTTTCACCTAAATATACTTTGCGGTTTTCTTTATTTGTTGGTACAAAAATACCCTAATTTTGGCATTTCAACCTCCTGTAGTTCAGCCAAAAAATTTTTTTAAATTTTTTAATTGCCATTTTTGTGTTCATTACATTGTGGCAAATCGATCCCATGGTAAAAATTAAAAATTTAATTTTTGACCAAACACCCTTAACGCTATGTTCAAACCAAATCTATATTTCGAGATCATGTTAAATACATTGCTACAGACACAGAATTTTCCATTTTCTTTATAGTAAAAAGCTTTAATGTTTGCTAAAAATACAGTATTTATCACGATATATTTACTTAACACAGATTTAATAAAAAAAATAAAAAAACAATCCTGAGTCTGCGGGCTTAGTGATCTTTATAAATATGCAAGACTCCATAATCCTCCGTGAACTGTTGCACTGTTGGAATATCGCGGAGAATTCACCGCGAGCCTAGAACTCCCGACATCATTCTTCATTTTAATCACTTGACAACGCCTTCGTGGCCTCATTCTTACAATACTTTGTCGGTTACCGAGAAAAACCACTTCATAAAAACAAGAGAAAGTACATATAAACCCAGGAAAGTTGTAAGGCAGGCGGGTAGACCGGTAAAGTAACTATGATAATCCTACACAGAACCCGCTGAAGGTGGGCCGAGCAGGGTTATACCATTAGCTTAGCGGGTAATGATTGATACACAACACACTAATATAAATTGACTCGTCTAGAGAGGTCAGAGAAGTGCGAGAGGAGTGGTTGGAGTCAATGATGTGAGTTAGACTGTGAGATTCCTGAATAGTCTTCATGGAGTCTCTATAACAAATCGGGTATTTGGAGGACTATGCTACAGTTTAATACAAGAAGTACAGTAATGGAAGAAAACTTGTTTATTCTTCAGATTAGTGTAGGGAAATTGCAGGTTTAAAAAAAGATGGAAGATATTCCGCGTTCTTTACTTAAAGCACAAAGCATAAACGGCCTGAAGCTCCTGTTCAACTTTTAAAGACTTGTGAAATAGCCTATCCATACATCACCTCAAACTTGAACCGTTTTATTTACGAATAGTGTGTATTTATGTTGAGTGTGAAACCTCAAATAGGCAAACGATTAAACCAAAGGAATCATTCTTCCCCACTCAAAAAATCTGACTTGATTCGAGGTAAACGGATCTAGATAAATTTATGTTATATATTGCGGCATTTTCCCATCAGGTTGTCGAACACCTACCGACCTAACATAATATATCTTTCTAGATTGCCGAGTTTAAAAATATAAGCAGCACGATCTTTTTACTTCTTAGTGAAAAACGTGAAAACGTATACAGTTCCTCATTATAGATTTTGACAAAATGACACCTCGCTCTTCTCGAGAATTTAATTTAGATTCTGGCCATGATTAGAAAATCTTAAGATGGTGCTTTTAACTGCAGTCGGTCAACAGAAATATGCGCATGATTTTGATGAACTCCCATCAGATTGGCAGTTCAGTACAGTCTAGTGCGAGTCTGTAGTGGATGGTTGATGGTTGTACCATGTCCAGCAGAGGATTGGCAGTTCAGTACAGTCTAGTGCGAGTCTGTAGTGGATGGTTGATGGTTGTACCATGTCCAGCAGAGGATTGGCAGTTCAGTACAGTCTAGTGCGAGTCTGTAGTGGATGGTTGATGGTTGTACCATGTCCAGCAGAGGATTGGCAGTTGAGTACAGTCTAGTGGGAGTCTGTAGTGGATGGTTGATGGTTGTACCATGTCCAGCAGAGGATTGGCAGTTGAGTACAGTCTAGTGCGAGTCTGTAGTGGATGGTTGATGGTTGTACCATGTCCAGCAGAGGATTGGCAGTTGAGTACAGTCTAGTGGGAGTCTCTAGTGGATGGTTGATGGTTGTACCATGTCCAGCAGAGGATTGGCAGTTGAGTACAGTCTAGTGCGAGTCTGTAGTGGATGGTTGATGGTTGTACCATGTCCAGCAGAGGATTGGCAGTTCAGTACAGTCTAGTGGGAGTCTCTAGTGGATGGTTGATGGTTGTACCATGTCCAGCAGAGGATTGGCAGTTGAGTACAGTCTAGTGCGAGTCTGTAGTGGATGGTTGATGGTTGTACCATGTCCAGCAGAGGATTGGCAGTTGAGTACAGTCTAGTGGGAGTCTCTAGTGGATGGTTGATGGTTGTACCATGTCCAGCAGAGGATTGGCAGTTGAGTACAGTCTAGTGCGAGTCTGTAGTGGATGGTTGATGGTTGTACCATGTCCAGCAGAGGATTGGCAGTTGAGTACAGTCTAGTGCGAGTCTGTAGTGGATGGTTGATGGTTGTACCATGTCCAGCAGAGGATTGGCAGTTGAGTACAGTCTAGTGCGAGTCTGTAGTGGATGGTTGATGGTTGTACCATGTCCAGCAGAGGATTGGCAGTTGAGTACAGTCTAGTGCGAGTCTGTAGTGGATGGTTGATGGTTGTACCATGTCCAGCAGAGGATTGGCAGTTCAGTACAGTCTAGTGGGAGTCTCTAGTGGATGGTTGATGGTTGTACCATGTCCAGCAGAGGATTGGCAGTTGAGTACAGTCTAGTGCGAGTCTGTAGTGGATGGTTGATGGTTGTACCATGTCCAGCAGAGGATTGGCAGTTGAGTACAGTCTAGTGGGAGTCTGTAGTGGATGGTTGATGGTTGTACCATGTCCAGCAGAGGATTGGCAGTTGAGTACAGTCTAGTGGGAGTCTGTAGTGGAGGGTTGATGGTTGTACCATGTCCAGCAGAGGATTGGCAGTTCAGTACAGTCTAGTGCGAGTCTGTAGTGGATGGTTGATGGTTGTACCATGTCCAGCAGAGGATTGGCAGTTGAGTACAGTCTAGTGCGAGTCTGTAGTGGATGGTTGATGGTTGTACCATGTCCAGCAGAGGATTGGCAGTTCAGTACAGTCTAGTGGGAGTCTCTAGTGGATGGTTGATGGTTGTACCATGTCCAGCAGAGGATTGGCAGTTGAGTACAGTCTAGTGCGAGTCTGTAGTGGATGGTTGATGGTTGTACCATGTCCAGCAGAGGATTGGCAGTTGAGTACAGTCTAGTGGGAGTCTGTAGTGGATGGTTGATGGTTGTACCATGTCCAGCAGAGGATTGGCAGTTCAGTACAGTCTAGTGCGAGTCTGTAGTGGATGGTTGATGGTTGTACCATGTCCAGCAGAGGATTGGCAGTTGAGTACAGTCTAGTGCGAGTCTGTAGTGGATGGTTGATGGTTGTACCATGTCCAGCAGAGGATTGGCAGTTGAGTACAGTCTAGTGCGAGTCTGTAGTGGATGGTTGATGGTTGTACCATGTCCAGCAGAGGATTGGCAGTTGAGTACAGTCTAGTGCGAGTCTGTAGTGGATGGTTGATGGTTGTACCATGTCCAGCAGAGGATTGGCAGTTGAGTACAGTCTAGTGCGAGTCTGTAGTGGATGGTTGATGGTTGTACCATGTCCAGCAGAGGATTGGCAGTTGAGTACAGTCTAGTGGGAGTCTGTAGTGGATGGTTGATGGTTGTACCATGTCCAGCAGAGGATTGGCAGTTCAGTACAGTCTAGTGGGAGTCTCTAGTGGATGGTTGATGGTTGTACCATGTCCAGCAGAGGATTGGCAGTTGAGTACAGTCTAGTGCGAGTCTGTAGTGGATGGTTGATGGTTGTACCATGTCCAGCAGAGGAAGGGCAGCTGAGGAGGCGGCGATCGCGACAGGTGAAGCGTGACCCGACCTGACCCGCAGCTTCCTTCGGATACATCTCGGTTACTGAGAACACGCCGCCTCTCCTCTTCCCGCCCCCCCCCCCCCTCGCCTGGCAGCAGCAGTTATGTAACCATAACCTATATTGACTCGTGTACTGTAACTCAAAATATAGGAGAAATGAGTAGTGGTATCACTTTTTTGCAGTTACTTTTTTCCAAAAATGGTGAGGTGAGCTGACATGAGAGACTTATAAAATAAAATAACGTAGATTTTACGAATTAAATAAGATAGTTTTATCTTAGTGAAAATTGTCCTTACAGTATCCAGTTCAAGAGACATAAAAAAATATATTCCAACCATCGACTAGTCAACTAAAATCATTATAGAATTCATTTTTGTTAATATTCGGTTTTATGTTGTCAGAGATTATCCTGGACCCCATTGTAGCTGCCTGTTGACGACACATAGAAGATTGAAAAAACCTAAGGTTTTTCAAATGACCCATAAATTAGAAAAATCATTTTTGCCAACTTCATCTGTTTCTGAAAAAAATTTATTCAAAAGTATAAACAAAATCCAAAGGCTTGGTCTGTGACGTTTCCATGGTGTTTTTTTCAGCTGGGTGTTCCCCGTTCGCCGTCCTTCCCACTATCCTCCCTGTCAGCTCAGCACACAACACAAAGCGCCAGTCACAGTCACACAGTCGTCAGGACAATGGCGACTCACTAAATTACGAGTTGGTTTCTGTCTATATGCAAATGCCGAGCTGACAGAAAGAGGCGAACCCGCTAACCGGGAAATTACAACCTTTTGATCGCTCACTGTCTTGTTTGTGAGCGGTCGCGGTTGATTTGTTGCGTGAAGAAGTCGTCGACTTTATTATTAGTTGTGTTTCCCGTGGTTGTTGACAACTGGTGTCTGGTTTCGAAGCTTTTTGTTCCATGTTTTCCTTATACTGGGACAAATTAAACTTAGGGATTTTATGAAAATATCTTGTTATATTTGTGATTTTAGAAATTAATAAACAGTACAGACCACCATTCTGGAATTGAACATTGAAATAAAAAAATCATTATTCTTAGGTCCCCGCAAATTAATTTTAATGTAGTCACGTTATCGATCTTGCTTAACCTAGCCTTAATGCTAAACCCCCTTGTTTTGTCGTTGTGTTTTTAAACTTAGCTAAAACGTCTTCGCGATGTTCTTTTGGTTGGGCCTAAATTTAATTTCGAAAAATAATGAAAATATTTAGACTTCTACTTTTTGGAAGTAAGACTCTTGTTACAACGTGAATTTACGAAGCCTCAAAATTGCTCAGGATTTTTTCCCGGTCAGCCTTGACTGAAATCATAGTACAATAAACGACTCCGCAAGGAGAAGTCATTCTTCATAAATATCGGCTCATGCTCGGGAGGCGCTATAGCGACTGACAGCGACATTCCCAGAGCGTCTGGAGTGTGGTTTGTGTCTGTATCCCACCAAGTGGGCCACACATTTGTCATGAGATGTGAAACTGACCCTAATTCCTCAGCGACAAATCGTCGAGGTCCTTGCGTCACATCGACCATTACCTGCCAAAATCCAGTGCTAATGCGTTGTCTGCCCAACTTCTCTACCGTCGGCCAAACCTTTTTCTCTAATTGCTCGTTATGATCGACGATGCCAGTTTTTTTTCTCGATACAGTTACATTTCTTTGGGTGAACAACTTTTACTCGTGTCCTTTTGTTGTGTCATTAATGAATTGCCGGTTTGTTGACTCTAATTAATTTCTTATCAGCCACTCACTACAACCGGTCAATACAGGGAAAAGTATGGACACTTTATCAGTGATAAATTTATTTTGTTTTGATAAACGTTCTGTTTTACTAACGAATTTGCTTATCTGTTTACAATCTGTTTGTTGGAAATGTGGAGACAATTATTTTAAAGGTTGTCGGAAATGGTTAGCTATGAAATAGATGTGTTTAAAAGAAATTACAAAATAGACATGGTATCATATGCCAAACATTAAATTCCTGTCATAATTTGTAACCGAAATAAAAATTACTAAGTAGTAAAACAAAATGGCGGATATCTGGGTAAATATGCATTTTAGGATTAGCCTTCAAATAAACGGCTTTGCTTATTTTTACCCAATTGAAGAGTACATTACTTATTACATAATATGAAGGTTTCTGTCATACTTATCAGACACCATGTACTTCCATTTTAAGGTATACAAGTTATTTGAAAATTTGTACGAAGCAAAGTGTCTACGAGGGGGGACTATTCAATATCTAATGTAATAGCTTTCAAGTAATCAATTCTTTGCAACATTCCTATGATTCTTCAACTATTTAGCCTCCAAGGCATTAATTGAGCCCTTATAGTTTTCCCCACTCTATTATCAGTTTCAATCTATGCTTGTAGGAAGTATCAACCAGTAGTGAAAACAGTAGTGATTGTAAAACTTGAACGTCCCTATAAATTACCCGCTGATGTTGTCAGTGGGAAGTCTCGTCGGCGGATCGACATTAGTGGAGTCCAGTGGAGCCCAGTGGGTAGCGCGATTTTGTTATCAGATACCATAGAAATAGGGCATGTTACGTTACTCGATCAGTCCTTCGATAGCCTAGTTTCAGAAATACATGACTTTCCTACCAAGAGTTATGTGTTTTGGATGAATGAATATGTGGATCGAATAAGGATATAAATTTGTTTTTCTACATAAGGTAAAACAGGTAGTTATTTAGTTAAGTTAATCTAGTTAGTACTATGTAATAAAAGATGTAAATACTGTAAACAAATAAAATCATATAAAATGCACTCTTTTCTCTTAGTTTTGTCTCGATTTTGCAGGTTTTGTAATTTTGTAGTTTTGTAGTTTTTATTAATCGCTTTGTGTGTATTGACATTTTGCCACACGGTTGAAAACCATGACTTTCCATAGTATGCACAACCTTAAATTTTAATTATTTTTATGTTAGATGGAAGCGAAAAACATTTTAACAATCTTGCTATCACAATTACATGCTGAACATTTACTAAGTCTTTAATTTCATTTAGCTACCTCTTTATCGATCATTCTTCACGTACAACTTGTAACGCTCCCCCGTTACCTCTCCTCAATTCTTCGACTCTCCCAGCCCTGCACGATCAGTGTCAGGTGTGTTCAGTGTTGTACCGCAGAATCCGCCCCCGGTGGCACACCACATAAATAACGGCTCAGGCCGGGTCGAAAGGTCATATAGAGCAGCGCGCTAATTGAGAATGTCGTCAGCGCGCATGACTCCGCTACGACTGGGGAAAGTCGCAGCATTCAGTCATTTGTGCGAATTTAGGATCCGTGCCATCAGCCTCAGACATTTACATAAACGCTCGGCACACTTTGCGAGTGAAAGATTCGTCCTTCTGTGACCTGGGAAGATTTTGACCTTCGATTAGTTTAGGAACTCAGAGATAAGTAATGTATGGGTCGATTCTTCGGTAGGTGCCTGGCGGAGCCAATCGAAAGGGAAATTCAGAAATACTCCTCAGCGTGGTTTCTGACCCAGGCCAAGACAATGTGCTAGGACCACCTAACATAAAACATAACATCTCTATAGAGCAAATTAAAAGGAGCTAAGCGTTTGAATGGTTGGTTATAGTATTTTGTTTCAAACTTCACAACAATGCAAAAATTGTGCTTTTCCATCTTTGAAATATTTGCAATCCAAGTAATGCAATGGCTTAGTCTCTTTTAATACGTTAAATAATCTCTCTCTCTTCCCAACACTTAATATAAGGAAACGCAGAGGAATGAATCTTTGAAGAGTAGCAATCATAGTTGGAACAATTATCCAAGTCAATTACCTGTTGATGAATGTTGTTGTATCCACACATTATCCCGTCTTCGTCAACCGCGCTTCTCCGTGTCTGTTATGCAATCAAGTGTGGCAACCATCTCGCTCTGCTGCCTATCCTCGTCTCCCATGCTCCGTCTCTGTCGTGTGATGCATTTTCTTACACATATTTAGCAAATCGAACCCAACGTGAAGAAACTACAAACTACCTACGTTATGTAGTTAACAATCGAAGAAATTAAAAATAAACCTAATGGTTGTTTTATGCAATATTAAGTAGGGGAAAGAAGGGTAATGGTGCGCATCTAAGGGGAAAAAATTCTTCCCAGAAAATATGTGGGCAAAAATTACCAATACATGGGTCAAACTCTTTGGTATTTAATGTAGTTTCTTATGAAAAATTATCATTATCATATATATTAACATTGATTAAATATACACCATTATTATAAGAATATGCACTTGCCCACGAATTCCCTACCCATCGGGTAATTGTGCGCATGGGGGTGGGTAATGGTGCGCAGGGACGTATGGGTTGAAATAAATGGGTTATGAAAATACCCATAAATAGGTATTGAAAATGGGTTGAAATAAATGACTTACGGGTTTTTAGAATAAATGTGTTTCATTAACATAAATTCAATATCAATATAACATATGGAATTCTTAAAGCTAAACAATACTTTCTTTGAGCTTTACAATACACTTAACAAAAGTTTTGATTAAAATTACAAAATAGTTCAAGGGTTAATGCAAAATTAACACACGAAGGCTAATTTTCTGCTGTGTCTCTACCTGAGCTGTCTGCATGACTCCAGGACGAACAGTTTATGAGCATCTGTAAAAAAGAATGTGAAAAGGGGAAGTAATTTTTTTTCTTTCCTATAATTAAATGGTGCCCACTGCCGCGCACCATTACCCGATGTTGCATTCGAAAGTATTTTATTTTCTCACTATCTTAAGAAGGGATGAAACCATAAATTAATTGGTTCAAACGATAAAGCAAAGACTACCATTAATTGTAATACTAAATAAGTATTAAGTTATCTAAAGATCTGCCCTAACCTTACTACTTTTTAGGCGCAAAAATAACATGAAACACACGACTTTTAGATTTTGGCCTCTCATAACCCCAAAAATTTCAATATCGAAAACCACGAGGTCGGGTATTAGTTGTTGAGTTCCCCGCTAGGCTACAGCACATACTGGAGCTTTTTAACTTATTTCATTCATAAAAAACTACGATGCGCACCTTTACCCGCCGCGCACGATTACCCTACTCTCCCCTACACCTGCAATAGAAAATGTTCGGCTGAAATTTTTTGGAATTGCATTAAAAGATCACCCACTTTCAGGTGCTTTTAGAATCCAATGATGTATTACCTAACAATGCAAGGCACTGGAAAAACCACACTAAATGTATTAGTCCCCCTAATCTATCGCGAATAGTTTATCTGGTATCAGTTTGTCGAGTTTACATCACAAAGTTTAAAAGTTTACTTACATTCAGGTATAATTGATTTAAATTCCAAAATCAAGAGAAAGTTATATGTAATACTTTATAGTTAAACATCTGAAAATAGAATAAAAATCTCAAGAACTGTTGGCTTTATGATAAAATAATTTAACGTGGTCCCAGTTAAGGCCAGGAAGACATTGTTTACGTCTCTTGTATTCAATTAATCTCGGCTACTGGTGTATATTTATTTTCCAAAACGGACAAGGAAGAGTCAGCGGTGAGGTGCGACCCAAGGCTACGTTAGTGACCAGAAGTCCTAAATAGGAAGACTGCTGTGGTCATACATCAGTCGCAGCCTTGCTGAGATAATTGTATGTTGGTACACCTGACTGGAACACATTACCGAGGTTGGTACCGCTGTTTATGCCAATATCACTGTCACGGTCTTCAATTTGTGCGTGGATGGACATTCTACAACGTCGTTTTGATTTATGCTGACTAAGTTGAGATAAATAAACATTACTTTGATATATTTGCCAGGCAGATTGACGTTGCTGTCTGTTTAAATGTCTTTATCAAAGTCATCCTCGTTATTTATTATTTATTTATTTTTTAAATTTCATCGAAATAAAAAATTGGTTTCTTATTTATTAAAAGGTCACCTAAAATATTTGTGTATATTTATTTTCTCATAAAAATGTTTAGAATGAGCCATTTGATAAGCCATGTTCAAAACACAAGCAAATAAAAATGTAAATGTAAATTGTAAAATTGTAAAGTAAGTTACAGCATTGAGAAATGATGTAATTATTCATTATTTTAAAGAGTTTTTTTTTAATAGAGGCTTAAAGATTCTGCGGTACAAAGAGTCGACATATTAGGTATTTTCATAAAAAATAGTTATTGTTAAAAAATCTTTAAAAGAGACTCAGGAATGATCTCAGCACTTAATTTTTTTTGGCAAAACCCCCAAAATTACAAATTTTATGAGGCGATTTGGCTTGAAAAGTTTGGTTCTATTTTTGTTCTAAGAGACTTTTCATTCCAATTCCAGAAGATATCTCGATGTAGCTGTAGGTAGCTGTTTAGGAAATAAAAAACGGGGAAAGAAGTTGGGTGACACGGTTGGTATTACTATGCGTATATCTACATTACAACTTAAACGTCCTAAAAGTTTACAATAAGAGCTCCGTATGTAGAGCATCTTTGGAAATCCCGCCAAATAGGATACAAATCAGACACGGCTCCATGCCCGCATTACACGGTGATTTAGGGTCAGCTGATAAACGCGATGGCAACCCGGTTATTATCAGCTGTTCCACTTAGGCCCTGGTGAAACCGGCGGGTCCTTGACATTGCCCTTACCACCGACACACACACACACACACACACACACACACACACACACACACACACACACACACACACACACACACACACACACACACACACACACACACACACACACCACACACACCCACACACACACACACACACACACACACACACACACACACACACACACACACACACACACACACACACACACACACACACACACACACACACGCTCCGGCGTGACCGATCCCTGTACCTCGGCGAAATCAATCCTCGCTCCCAGGGTCAAAAAGTATCGCAGTGAGGCGTTCCCCGATATTCAAATTTCAGTTTTATCGACCGCGGCCCAAGGTTTATTGCGGTTTAAATGTCGGCAAGTGAACTCGGACATTCCGAGGGACGCCGCTCAAGAGCACAAAGGAATTTTGAATCATCGTTCGGAGTTTACGATCGTTTCGGAGACGATTTGAATAATATTATTGTTTCTGATTTTCTAAAATAGATTTTGGCCCAATGGCATTCCCGTATAATAGACTTTATAGAATTCAAAATTAAGCATACAATAAAATATAATGCCATAGAGGTAGAAGCAGACATTCCTGAAATTATTGTGACTTCAATTTTTTGGTAAAATTCGCACGTGTTTTCAAAATACTATATAAATACAATGAGTAAGTTAGTAGTACCGCACTGTGTACACTTACATAACGATACGATAACAAGGTGTAATTCTTCGAGATGTTTAATAATGAAAAAAAAAAAAAAAAAAAAAAAAAAAAAAAAAAAAAAAAAAAACATAAAACTGTAAAAGGAAACCACGAAAGATTTGATTATTGTTTAATATTAATCAGAATATAAACACTGACAATATTACAAAGTTCTTTTAAACAGTTTTTTATTACATCTTTTCCACCAAACAAATTTGTACTAATTTGTTGATAACTTAAGGAACATTGGCGATTTTCAATCCTGGGTACCAACCAACTGCGGAGTATAATAAAGATAAAACTATCAGGTTTCTGAGGCAGAAAATAACTAAAGTGACATAGCAGTAAACATGAGGATCAGGTAAAACACGAGACACACCGACACCGACACAGCAATATCGGTCGGTACACAGGCGCGCCCCTACCCATTATCATGCAAATACGGCACAACGCGGCGTGCACTATCCATACAATGTTGAGGTTATGCCTATTCAGACATTTATCATTATTTAAGATGGTCGCAAAAATGGTTTCACATGAGTTTGAATGAATAATAGATCGGGAGGGTCCATTGTTGCTGGTGTGTGGGAAGAGAAGTTAGCGTGCGTGGCAAAACAAGTGTCAGAGGAACACGAACATGAACATGGGCCAGCACACGGGAACACACACCCTGCTACCGGACACCGTGTTTGGCACGGGGTCAACACGGATTCGGGAACCGCTCTTCGAGTAACTTTATTGGTGCGGCGGTGCGATTCTATAGAACTCCCAAGATGTCTAGGAGGCTGTATAGCAAAATTATTGACCTATTTGAAATAATTTTGCTAAAAAATCAATTCAAAGAGTTGTGTGGTTTTCATTGGCTTTTTGTTTTGAGCTCGACTCCAGATAAGTAGAATTTTCAACTAATCATCATAGTTTAGGGTGACCAAACGTCTCGGAAAACCGGGATTGTCCCGGTTTTTTTATAATTGCATGTGATGTCCCGAAAAATTCTATCGGGACGACCAAAAGTCCCGGAATTCTGTTTTTAAAGGGATTAAAAAAATATTGAGACATAAATCAATGCCAATTTAAATTTTGAATAACGGAACAGAGTGGAAGTGGACTCGCCAAAAGCAATCCTCCACATTCTTTATAATTACAAGTGTGACTGTGAGCAATTTTATAACTAACTTACGGTTCAAATAACAAAGACATCATCAAGAACTCAGGAAGCATTGACAAATATTCTTTTCTGCAAGGCCAATCATTATACAATTAGTGCTGAGTAATAAAAATGTAATATTTAATTTTTTGAACTCTATTATTTAGGTATTTTGTCGTAAATACCTACATTAATAGCCAACATTAAGTAGTCATTATGTTATCAATTATTGTATCGATGACAAGTTTTGAACAATGCTACTTCTGCATACAAGGGTTTAGGTTTAGGAAATTCATGAAAGTAAGTTTTTGCGTGAATCTGATTAATTAACTCTGTAATTATAAAAACATATACTATGAATCAATCAGTTCTTGTTAAGACTAATTCTTATCTACGGAACAATCAGTTGGTTGGTATACGGCTAGGTGTGTGAGGGGGGGGAGGGGGGTGGGAAGGGTACATATTCGGAGCTGTCCCGGTTTTCTCCGTGAATAATTTGGTCACCCTATACATAGTTTCATCACGATGCCGTTTTTAATCCAAATCTGCAACGCATCTCTTCAGAAACATCGCCTAAAGAATACACAAATCTGTAAATGTGCAGTGGTCAAATAAGATATTGAGTAGGACCAAAAGTCATTTGATTGAAGTGATTAAGCGTACAATTAATATTAAGTTGTACATGTATTTAGTTAAGAGTTAAGTTATATATTTCTCACTTTTGTGATTTTATAATCAACCACCTCTTTTATAAGTACGCAAAAAAAAAAAAAAAATCGCTAAGAAGGCCTTGTTATTAATCCTATACTATAATACGAGCAATGTCTGAAGGGATGTGTGTTCCACGATCTAGTAGAAATCTAGCAGATCGGTTCAAAAATAAATTTAGAAACCGCCTCAATCCCAGGAAAATTAATTTGGTCTAAATTTAAGTTTGAAAATCGTAATTTTTAACATAGGTCTTATGGGTTGTTATTTTGGTACCGAAATAACAACGAAAAGTATACAAAAATAGAGGAACATTGATGTTAAGCAGTCTTTTTGTATCAGCTGTTAACTGTGAAGGGGTATAGTTTGTTATTGTTGGAAATTCAATAGCTTTATTACTATGGCACTAGGCTACAACAAAAGTTAATTAATACCAACGAGCAAGGCTCGGTTAACCTGGTACTTGTTATTAAACTGGCTATTAATCGAGAAAAAGTTAAATTTAATGGAGTCTTGCCATAGCAAGTTATTTCTGAATATCACGTCTATCACACCATGTGGCATCATTTGAATATAGTCAATATATTTAGACTTTTGCCAACTTGGCACCTTCAACTTGTCAGCATAAAATATGACATAAAATAAAACCTCAGTCTCCTTATGAGGCCGGTGCCGAAGCGTGTGGTCCGAGTCAACATTTAAATACAGCCGGGCGTGTCAAACGGGAATTAGGGTTTGAGATATTTGCTGAATTGCCAATTGTTCGGATGAGGAATGGGCTGCGAAATATATCACCGTGTCCTCGGCACCACACCCTGTAACGGTCCTTCGGCTGTTGGTTTTGCCAAAATCACCCATTGTAATCTCGAAAGTCCGCTAACTTGTCATCGTGATCTATTGGGCGTTTGAACTTCAACTGTGAGATTGTCAGTGCCGAAACTCACCCATTCTGCCGACCGGGTCGACCTTTCACTAGACACTCCATCACCGACCGATCAATCGGTGTTGCGTCGATGGCAACATCTTAATGATGCTGTGGACGATTATTTCCAAGCAGATCGTATTACTTGATTTTACTACCGTGCAACATCCTTGGCGTAATCGTCTGATGGATTTATTAACTAGTAATCGGCCACCTCCATTGTTTGCGCAGTTTCAATTTGATGTTCCGCCGGACACAATGCGCGCCTCGGGCTGCGCATTACAAGTCGATCACGCAACGCTACGCGCCTGCCCCGCGCCGTGTTCATTATTCCATCTCGCGCCTTTGTAGCCGCACAAAGCGCGCCAGATGATGTCGATCGGCCGGGTTTGCGCATCGGCTCTTTTGATCCGCCGGTTTTTGTTGATTTTTCTTTAATAGCTGCGGAAGGCTAGGCGGCACTAAAGTTGAGCCTCGGGACACATCAACATACCGTTAGTCGCCACCGAGACCTTGACCACTCCGCGGCCGCGGCGCTGCGCGGTAGCCGACAACCGCCAACGTCCATCCGCAAACGTTAAAAGCGGCGACACACTACCGGACTTTCACCGTACCGAGCAGAAACAGCAAATCCAGTAGTGTGTCAGGGGGTCCGTATATCGGACCGAGCACCGTACTGAGCGCTCTGGAGGCGGTTTTCTGGCGAAACATCAAATAAACGATCGGTCGGGCATACGGTCCGATGTACGGTTGTGGGTCAGGGTCAGTTTTGCTCCGAACGCCGTACCGATCGTCGCCCCGAACGCTCGTGATGGAAAGCCCACCACACCGACTAGCGCTCACACTCACTCACGCTCTTCCACTCTCTTCCTGTACCTCGCTCGGCGGATTTGACCGGTTCGTTGCTCGGTCCGATGTCTTGTTCGGTGAAATGTTCTGAGTAAATTTACGTCCCTGAACTGTATTATCGGTACGATGCTCGGTCCAATGTATATGGTCCCGTGGAAAGTCCGGTAGTGTGTCGCCGCCAATTGCCAACGTCGTTTACACTCTCATTATTTACACTCTCCTTCAGTCCTGAGCTAAAAAATATTTAACATTCTCCTCAATAGGAATAAAAATACAAACTTTTAATCGTACAACTTATTTTTGTAAACAAGGATATCTAAAATTGTCAGTAAAACAAATGAAATTAAAGGTAAGAGTCAGCCATCAATGTAAACTCGCTTGTTTTTTGATATTTGGTTATAAAAAGTCTGTACAATATCAGACTTAATAGACTATTATTGTTTGCTAATACACTTGTATAATTACCTACATCTACATTATTTCTTTCCACTTTCAGTTGAAGAAATGCGAATGCGGTTTTTAAAGGTTAATTAAATCCATCTGGCCATCAATAAGGAAATAGCTTAAAAAAATTGCCGCAAGATAATTTCAACATATTTTCGTAATTACGGAAAGCTTTATAAAATTTTCCATGCTGACAGGTCGGACAGGCGGGCAAAGACGTTTAGAACACTATTGATCAAGCTCACTGGACAAGTAGGTTTGCCGCGCCTGGGGGAGTTTGTTGTTATGACTGTTTTGCATCTAAATATGATTGGCCGACCGGTGATTTATCTGAATACGAGTTTAACCTTTGAAATGAAGCAATTTAAACTTGAAATATAGACAAGGCTTTAACAGAAAAGGATGTTGAACAAAATTTATGGTAATAGCTTTATTGAAACTGTTAATGTACTAATTTAATTTGCAAAGTATCACTTGCCACCTTGCCCCCAGCTTATGCAATCATTTCACGAACGAAACGCAGGTGTTCTATAATTTACAGTGTACGAGTTCCAAATGTGGAACGTCCTGTGGTAGGCTACAAGTAACAGGTAACATTTCACTACACTTTTGTTTTATCGATTAAGTCAGCTATTGGGTCCATAACTTCATGTTTAAACAAAGTGATTATTGTTTTCTCTTTAAATTATTAAAATAAATTACTGGAGTTTTTTTATCGTGTTTAAAATAATGTTCCAGGCTTTCAAGCGTTGAGTGTTGGTTTAAGACATTGTTCTTCTTATCAAAATAGAACTGTGACGTTTATGTGGATCATTTTGTTGTTCGAAATACATTAATCAGAGTTCAAACTTCGTATTTCCTTTACATTTATCCACAAAAAAGCCAGTCTCATGAAGTCTTCAAACTCATATTTTCAGTTAAAGTTTCCTCCTCAATATGCCTTTGTTTTTATTTTCAAAATGAGCTTATGTTATAAGTTTTAATCTTACTTGAGCCAGTCAATGTTTTCAATGAAAACGTACTGAAGAGAAAACATCATATAGAAACGCTGGGGGTCTTACGTGAGGAAATACCGTACTTAATGTCAACCTACCTTTTGAAGTGACTTTTAATTTTTCTCGATGTCACAATTAAATACCGCTATAGCCAAAGCAGGGATAGGATTTCCATTCCGATGTTCCCGAAGATCCTCGCTTTGCCAATTCCTCGCTATTGTGATCGTCCCGTGTGAGCGATATTCACCCGCGTGGGAGGAGGCCGCGGGTTCGAGCCGATCGCTGATCGCTGATCGCTGATCGTATCGCAGATGCGTCCGACCCGGGAAATTAGCATCCGCAATGTTGGCAATCATTTACCGCTAGTGTGACCAATCGGGTTCCGCACGAGATGCGCCAATACAACGCCAAGTTACTCGTGCGCGTGCGAGATTCGTATTAAAGGATCGGACTCCTCTTCAACATCATCACTTTCCGTGGGCTTGATAACCAACAATACAAGAGGCAGAGGAATAGAATAATGCACCACGATGAGCGATAAGGTGACTTAGGATGCTGATGTTTTGGCAGTTCTTAAATTTACTTATCACAATAAACTACATTGCATTCAATAAATATGTAAGTGGGGAGATATCTCTCCTTAAATTACTGGTTTCCAAATAAATAAATAAAATGTTATTGATTGACTCGTAACGAAACAGTTCCAATAATATCACGAAACTAGGTAAGTTCCATGGGCAAAAGCAACACACAATTTACCGTACTGAACATCCATTTATAACCATTGTAACTACTTCAACATTTGAGAATTCTTATATTTTTCGTAACTATAAAATTAATTTTTTCCAAGCTTCAAATGATCTTAGTTAACGATAGTTAATTAATTTTCTTTAGTAGATTAGGTCTATTTTATTCCTAAATTGAGATTGCATTTCAAGACTGTTAATGTTAGTGTAAGTTTTGGAGAATCTGCAAAAAGACATGTTTGTGGTATATATTTACCAAAATATGATTTTGTAGGACCCTATTTCCTTGATTGAATAAATGGTAAAACACTCCTCTTCAGTCAAAGACCGAATTGAATAAGTATGGTTCCTTTTCGTATTTTCATAGTGAAAAATATTCTTTTTTATATCAGAAGGAATAACGGAATGATAGAGATTGAATACGAGGAAGTATGAAATCATGGATTTCATACAAAATGATCATTTTGGTCCGATGGAGGGGAGTTGAGATTGAGGTAGCCGCGACGAGACAGTCACGGACACGGTACTTCCTAGCCAATCATCCTGGCCGCCTAAACAAGAGATTATCCTCCTTCCTGGTCACAACACCTGTTGTTATGCGCTTCGCGCTGGATAATATCCTCCGAAAAGAGAAAGAAGAAAACAGGCGCATTACTTAACGGAAATCACCTTCGGCTCCGATGTGACTCAGTGGGGAATTTCAGAGATGATTTGAAATTAGTAATTTTTATTTTTTACTATTTTGACTGATGCAACGGAAGGGAATTTGTGTGTAAAACATAAGTTAACATACAGTTGAACAATTTAAATATCAGTTCTATTCTGATGTTATTAAAAAAACGCATTAATAAGTTGTGGGTTTTTAGAATGATGTCTAAACTTACAACCGTTGCAACAAGCACCATAGTGCCACTTCAAGTAACCCCTAAAGAGAGGTGGATATTTAAGCCTAAACCAAATTCAAACCCGTTGCTTCTTAAAATTTTTTAAATACAGGTTCTAGACCAACGAGAGTTCGGCATTTGACAAAAGTAGTTTTCTAATCGGAGGTACGTAATTCGCATATCAGCAGATTGTTCTATTGCGATTCACGTTTTAGTTTGTTAATGGGTCTAACTTCAAAAGATTATGATGATATGTGATTGAGAACGATGATTCGGTGAAGCTACATATCTGTGAGTCTACACGTTTACGATTGGTAACCGCCTATAACCTTTAAATTTTCGACATTTTTACTGTAGAGATTTAACAAATTTCAATTGGTCGTAGATGAAGTAGTGTATGCACGATACAGCCTTTATAATATAAGCGTTGCATACTAATCGAAAACTATTGTTTTTGGTCTAACACATTAAATCTAAATAAATAAAGTAGTACGATCGTTGAACCAAACCATAAAACTATAAAGCTTACCTTATTAGGATTTTTAAATCCTGGGCCACTCTTCAAAGGCATAAACATGTGATTTAACGTAAACGAATTTTACGAAGAATAATAATTCAAATCTACTCAAATGTCTAAACAGTACAAGGGACCCTTGACAACCAAACAATGAAATTTATGAAATTCAAAACTATATCCGGATTTATAAATGGTTTTTTATATTTTGCGTTAGCAAACTTAAAACCCCATGCACTCAGTAGGCCTACTCAGCAAGTATAATGACAGATATTAAAAGGTTTTTGGTAAAATTGAAATATGATCACTATAGGAGAAGGCTTTGTTCCCAGTGAAAGTCGGTGTTGAAAGCAAGGCTATGTTGTTGACGGGGAAATGCTAACTGTATGTGTCCCGTTACTGGGCGAGGACATATCGTGTGGCAGGGACACAGGGACACACGGTGTTGCTGCGATCAGCTATATGCTGTGTCGCTTACTCATCCTTCCTTGCAGACCTTCCGTCGCAAACATAAACATAAACCTCGACAGAAGATCAGGGACGTCGCTGCTAACTTTATAGGAAAACATCACTAGCGGTGTTTCATGACAATATTTTGCCTTACTTGGGTATTATTTTTGGTCCGAGGAAATACCAACCATTATTTCATGGCAGTAGAGGCCATTTTGGAGAGACAACTGTCACAAAATGACTCATCAGCTTACTTTGCCAGAGTGCAGGTTTTCAAAACATCAAAGGTATCGTAATCTAGTGATATGTATGCCTATTCAAATTCAACGTAAGTTGGAATAGTTTAAAAAATATTTTCTGCGCATATCACTGTGAAAAATAAATATTCTCATACACATAAAACTATCACTAGAGCATTTATGAAGTCTAATTCATGACCTATAAAATGCAAGAGACTTCTTAGTTGTTTATTCATAGTTTCAGCTTCGAAATAAAAACCGACGTGCTGAGTTTGACCTTGCCGCCGCCAGGGTCTTGCTGACTGCTGACGCCATTGTCCAGCACAATGCTGACGACTGCTGACGCTGCTGAGTGCCGCAGCATCGCGCTGAGGTCGCCCGTGTCGCGAGCTTTCCCCTCCCCATTATTTGTGTCGATGGCACTTATTTACAGCCTCACCGCCTCATTACAACAAAGGTTTCTCTGTAATGTGCTATCAGCCGGGAAAAATCATTCGCAAACATTGGTATTTTGTGAATTAGGCTACATGTATGTTTTAACATAATCAGTATTTATTTTCTGTCTTTGCTTTGTGAAATGGTCAAATGTACTGTGTGATTATGAAATAGAATATTGATTGTCTTGAAACTAATATTGTTTTTGCTCACTGACTCTTCACGTCTGGAAAAACATCGATGTGTAAATTTCTGTTGAAGCCTTGTTTATTAATTGATCAATCAAGGATGGTAATTTTTATTTGATTATCAGCTTATATGATTAAAGCTTATAAAAACATTTGCCTTAGTCCAGACCAATATGACTATTAATCCTTAAACAGTTTTGTAACGTGTTCCAAAAAATCATAGCCTCCAATGTCCTACACATTATAAGGCACTTCTTTTTATTACAATTTTTACCATTAAAATTATAGGCCTTTTGTAAACGCACGGACATCTCTAGTATAAATGAATTTTGTGAGAGATGGACGAGGTAGGCCCTACACGTCGATGCAATACAGCTTTCAACTTCAACTATGTTGCCAAAAAGATGCCTCATGCCATAAATATTCTTTTATTTTTGCTGTTGTAAATTAGCTGTGGCGAATCAACCGCGACCATTGTGTGTGTCGGTCTGCCGTAACAAATCACGGTGTAAAAACTCGCGTTTATATGCTTCACACGTACAAATGTGACCATAAACAACAATTTATTTTTGCCATCTTAAAAATTTTAATTAGTTAGTCAAACATAAACAATAAGTATAATACATTTTCTGTATGAATTTCACAGTCGATTAACAATTATCTAGCACACTATACGTTCGCACTCATGAAAGAAGACGGCATTTCTCGATGTCTCAGTGGAGCAGTTCCTTCTACCTCTCAGACGTCATTACGTTCAGTCACTCCAGTGCGGTCACACCCTTCGGAGTCGTATTTTACGAGACCCCTCAATTTTTTTCTGCTCTAAAACGAGCTTCGACTAAAGTATCCGATAAATTATAAGGAGAAGTAATAAAAGTTTGACGGAGCTAGAGGTGAAAGGAGTGTGTGGGGTGGAATATCAGCCGTATCCACTCGATCCACTCCGGTAATGAGGCTCGGTACTGTCGCACAACGTTTACGATCCCGCTCATTAGACTGGACTGAATTCATTTGGGTTTATATATTAAAACAACAGCTCTGGAATGGGGTTGTGTGAAGGTGTTCAATTTTGAAATTCAAGTGGGAATAACTTTGACCTAAATTTACAAATAGTCGAGTGGTTAATAATCTATTAATATACTGATTCCACATTTCACTGCAGCTTAAATCAGGCTAGTTAATGATTCTTTTGAAATCTTGGAAAGTCAAATCAAATCAACATGGACCCGTTATAGATATCATCTTTCAATTCGTACACGTATTTGATTTAATTCGTGTGCAAAATGTGTTTTGTGGATCTATGTTTATGTTGGCACTAAAGCTACGGTATTTTGTCGATAAGATTATTCATCAAGTTGAGTATGAAAACAGTATATATATGGTTTCTCCTTTTATGTCTTTTAGGGTTTTCTTGTATATTGACCATCAAAATGAGAGAATCTGTGAATTTCGTCATAATGACCCATAATATACGCACCTCTTTCGTGTAAAATTACATGAGATGTGTTATCACTTTAATTACATGACAACAATGCCATATAAGATGGTTTGTTGACTTGAAACCCCTCGATCGAGTGGACTATACGATGCCCCATGATACTCCAGGAGTGCAGGACGCTTGTGGGGAAAGTGCTGCCTACCGGAGCCGGTGGAATGCGGCGGCAAATTTATCAACTTGATGACCCAGAAAGCTGCACCGAGGGGGAAAGTAGGCGCGGTCTTGAACTCGACAAGTGGTCAATTATGAGGTGATTTGACTCCAGACCTCCCCGAAGATCAACACAATATTTATATTTGTTCGTTCTAATCATACAACTCCAGATTGCTGCAGAGGGAATTGTTAACGAGGAATAAATCTGTTGATGTAAACAGTTTATTTGAAGGTTTAATTACACCCTCAGTTTAAGGTTGAAGTTGTTATATTAACCTTGTTCCATCAGTAAAGGTTATTTTCTTAATCTCTACTAGTTAATAATAATACAAACTCTTGGCGGTTTCAGTTTGATAAAATCAAGCTGTTTTGAAGACAGGCATGGCTTAAAACTATCTTCCAAAGCAGTAACGTCTAACGGACTCAAATTATTCATTTGCGTTTTCCGGTGCGTTATAAACTTAACTTACATGATTTGGATACTCAGTTCCATACAAATAAGGTAAAATTGTTAAACAAACTTTTAAAACATGTTAGCAGGATGGTTATCAAATAATCAGTTGGCTATTTCTGACACATAGGAAGACCCCTAGGGAGATGGAACTTAACTACTCCAATTACCCCATATTTCTTTTTTTCAATTTACAATAGAAAACAGAAGCATCACATATCTTAAATTCCAAAAATTAAGTATAAAGCGTAAGCAAAAAGTTAACTATGAAAAGGTTTAGTAAGGTTCAGGGTTGTTGGTTGATCAAAATGCTATCTGTAACTATCTGCTTGAATTTGAATATACTGTAGTCTCCTTTCATCAAGTCTAATCAATTCGTACGCTGTTATGTACGTATCGCTACACACATACATTTCGGTTTCCTCGATCAATTATGAGTTGCTATTTCATACAGCAGTTGCACATTAATCATTCTACATGCAATAACTCAAATCAGGTTTACCTACCTGTAACAAGCAGCACGGGATGCCATAAACATAAACGATATACGCAACCCACTCTATATCCTTCCTCAGCCCGGCGGATGTTGCATGGGCCTCCGATAAGCGGTGATAAGGTTTGGTTTTACGAAACAAGAGCGGCAAAATCAAAGTTTCTTGTGCTACAGGTGATAACCCAGGAGGATCGTGTGGCCCCGATTCACCCGTGTCGGACATAAAGTATAAAACTGTTGAGCGATAATTTCCCGTGCCGCCGCCGCGCTGGCTTCTCGCCAGATACCAGGTTAACGTACATTACGAGAACGGATAGCACTAGTGGCGACACTTATACAGGGATTATACTGTACCCGGTGCTGCGATTGCGGCGGATTCCGGTACTAAATTGGTAATGTTTACTGTCCACGGCTTGACGGGGATTACGTGCATCCCCAGCACCGACTCCGACTGTGTTTAGCTGCAGCTCGGGTCTAACGTAAGACTGTCCACGGCTTGACGGGGATTACGTGCATCCCCAGCACCGACTCCGACTGTGTTTAGCTGCAGCTCGGGTCTAACGCAAGACTGTCCACAGCATGACGGGGATTACGTGCATCCCCAGCACCGACTCCGACTGTGTTTAGCTGCAGCTCGGGTCTAACGCAAGACTGTCCACAGCTTGACGAGGATTACGTGCATCTCCAGCACCGACTCCGACTGTGTTTAGCTGCAGCTCGGGTCTAACGTGAGACTGTCCACGGCTTGACGGGGATTACGTGCATCCCCAGCACCGACTCCGACTGTGTTTAGCTGCAGCTCGCGTCTAACGTGAGACTGTCCACGGCTTGACGGGGATTACGTGCATCCCCAGCACCGACTCCGACTGTGTTTAGCTGCAGCTCGGGTCTAACGTAAGACTGTCCACGGCTTGACGGGGATTACGTGCATCCCCAGCACCGACTCCGACTGTGTTTAGCTGCAGCTCGGGTCTAACGTAAGACTGTCCACGGCTTGACGGGGATTACGTGCATCCCAAGCACCGACTCCGACTGTGTTTAGCTGCAGCTCGGGTCTAACGTGAGACTGTCCACGGCTTGACGGGGATTACGTGCATCTCCAGCACCGACTCTGACTGTGTTTAGCTGCAGCTCGGGTCTAACGTAAGACTGTCCACAGCTTGACGAGGATTACGTGCATCCCCAGCACCGACTCCGACTGTGTTTAGCTGCAGCTCGCGTCTAACGTGAGACTGTCCACGGCTTGACGGGGATTACGTGCATCCCCAGCACCGACTCCGACTGTGTTTAGCTGCAGCTCGGGTCTAACGTGAGACTTTCCACGGCTTGACGGGGATTACGTGCATCCCCAGCACCGACTCCGACTGTGTTTAGCTGCAGCTCGGGTCTAACGTAAGACTGTCCACGGCTTGACGGGGATTACGTGCATCCCCAGCACCGACTCCGACTGTGTTTAGCTGCAGTTTGGGTCTAACGTAAGACTGTCCACGGCTTGACGGGGATTACGTGCATCCCCAGCACCGACTCCGACTGTGTTTAGCTGCAGCTCGGGTCTAACGTAAGACTGTCCACAGCTTGACGGGGATTACGTGCATCCCCAGCACCGACTCCGACTGTGTTTAGCTGCAGCTCGGGTCTAACGTAAGACTGTCCACAGCTTGACGGGGATTACGTGCATCCCCAGCACCGACTCCGACTGTGTTTAGCTGCAGCTCGGGTCTAACGTAAGACTGTCCACGGCTTGACGGGGATTACGTGCATCCCCAGCACCGACTCCGACTGTGTTTAGCTGCAGCTCGGGTCTAACGTAAGACATTGTTGGATAAACAGCGGGATTCTGCGACATTGTGCTGCTAGAATAAAAAAAATAAAAAAAATGCGACAGTAAATTTTAACATGTATCTTACCCGCAATGGTTTGAGTTTTAATTTGTATATTAACTGATTGATTTGTATGCAATTTACTTATTTAAAGCAAATCAATTTTGTTATGAAACAGGTCTCCCAAGTTTGGACCAAGTCAACCAAGCCATGTAATGGTGAACTAAGCTTGGTCCAAAGTCTCAAGTTTTTAACTCAAACTGTACCATTGACACCTCGCGTGGGGGCTTGAGTTGTAATACATTTTTATTTTATGAAGAAAAAGCATCGGCAAAATAAAATAGGATACAAAAAACGTGTTAGGCCTACATATATCATGAATTGCCATTAAAACACTATCTAACAAAACACCTATCTTTACAAATACATTACCAAATGATTATTTGACGTAAGAAGGTTTGTCTAACTGGTGAATAGCATTTAGATCATACCTCTAACGTATAGATGGTCACCTATAACTTATTCACCCTAGCAATGCAATTGTTGCTTCATTGAACCAAATTGATTTATTTGGAGACTTCAACGATTGTCATTACAGATTGCTTTTAACGCATCGGATTTCACTCTAAATCTATGGATAACTATACCCAAACACACATTACTGCATTGATCGTCCACATTTGACATCCGTTCCCATATCCTCATCTCCTTCTCTATAAGATATGAGGAGAGTGCACCTATAGCACCCGGAGCACTCCCTGACCGCGCTCACGGCACTGCGGCGTAATGAACGAGCCTGGATGGCGATTTGCATGTGCATCGAATAACAGTAAAGAACGATGAACAGGGTTGGCAATGGCGGCGAGGGTGGGAGTCCGACCCGGGGCGGAGGAAGAGCCGAGTGCGGGACATGTATTATCGTAATTAGCATAGGCCTGGCGCGCATGCGCAGACTCGACCCTGCCCGTGGTCATGGGACTATCGAATGAAGTAAAGGATCGACAATCAGGAATCAATCGATTGCTTGAATCGAATCTTAACGGTAAATTCTATTTCCCTGCAAAATTTATGCTTGTATTTGTTACGTTTATTCGTTTCCACTTAGTTCTTCGTCGTGGGTGCATGACCGTTATCGTGTAGATTACTGTATCGGTGCCTTGTTTTTTTTTGTTTTTTTTTCTATGGAAATACTATAATGTATTTTGAGAGTTTTTGTGTTCTAATTAATCATAGTAGGATATTTTTAGGTTTTCGCAAAGAGACGCGTAGATGTACGTCTCATAGATTTACCTAAGGCATTGCTTAAAGAATGGAAAAAAAACAATTTAGCGTTATTGATTAGTCGGCATTGCGAGTTGAACGAACACAGTATGTAATAATAATAATATTAATAATAAAACTACTAAGTAAAAAACAGCATTTTGTTTAAAATTAGTAATATTTACAATTGGAACAGTTTTGCTGGTGTACAAATACCTACGATTTTAAAATACAGAAATCGATTAGTAAGCAATATAATCGATCATAGAGGCCATGCATGGATTATTGTTGAGAGCACCTCCTCACAGCCCGCCCGGCGTGGCGGCGGCGCGTCGCTGAATGACAGTCCGCGGTTTGGTTTATAGGACCACTCGGCCATCTCGGATTTTATTGGTCTCACTGACACAGGCCGAAGGCCGCCCGCTGTCGGCGACTCGGGTTGGTTTGGGTTGCTCCTCTCAGTCAGCTTCTTCACTAGAATGTCTATTGCGCGGTCAGCCTCGAGTGCAGGTCACTACCCTATATAGCACAGCCATCTCGCAAACTTGGACTGAAATAACTCGGTATCTCGATTATTTCAATACTTTTTAAAAACCTACAAAAGTTAAATAAATAAAAAACTAAATAATTTTTACGAAATAGGTCAGAAAGATACAAAAACTACCTCTATACTCGTAAGTAGTTTAGTGCATAAGTCTAAATTAATTTGCAATTTACCTTTATAAATTGAAGTTTACCTCTGTATCTCGAAGTTTCCTATTCTCTATAAGTGAAAACATCAAAAACCTAGGGCGCCAAGTGTCACTATATTGTTCTATGTTTTACTTCTGTAATTCAAGTTTAATCAAATTAACCTCCGTAACTCGAACTATTCCTAAGTGAAACTGAGCAAACTCGAATAAAAATCGTGGTCATGTGAATTATTAGTTAGCGATTGTAGGTTGTAGTGTCCGACTATCGAGTCCCATTTTGCATTCTATAAAAATGAGTTCCGCAGTCACTAAAGAATTTGCATTTATACTTGCTTTCCTCGTAACGCCAACAATACCTAAAAAAACATTGGAGCTCTCAATAATGAGTGGGAATGGTGTTTATATAATTTTAAAAATTGAAACAAATATTACCTAATTGAAGTGATGATAGTTTTTTCACTCAAAACCAATATGAAAACAGTCCAAGACTTCGATAATTTTTAATCAGCTCATAAATTTATAGATACTTTTTACGTCTTTTTTACTTTATTAACAAAGAAAACCTTTAGACAATGTATATTATATCCCTTGTGCAAGATATGATTTACCGAGTTTAATATTGCTGCCTTCGAGGAATTATCAATTTATTGGAGTTCTCCATACAACTAAGGTAAAAATTATACAAAACTAATGGATACTTTTTTACCTTCATGATTATGTTAAGCATACTACAGTAATAATATAATAGTATATTGAACAGTATAAATATTTAATTCTCATAGCATAGTGGCCTGGTGAGGGGGTATTTTTGTACGTGTTCTTTATGTAGTTATATTTATCACAATTACTAACACTTTTATTCTCTTTCAGAATTTTTTGATCTGATGGGAAGGCCTTTCCACTGACGGAAACGAAATGGTGAGTATGCAACTGATATACGACCAATTAGATGTTTGAATTATACTGAGTGTTTAGCAAAAAATGTCAGAAACTTCGGGGGCTGATAGTACTAAAAAAAGTTCTCTTAGCATATGTCAAAAAATCCTAAAGTGAAAAAATAATAAAATTCATTTTTTACAATCGCTTCTCTCAGATGCGTACCTGTAATTTTTAAATTGGTGGCCCTATAAAATGGATTGCCACTTAAGCATTTTTCCTGAACGCCAAATGCCACAGACCAATAAAGATGGCGAAAGCACTTAACGCTTAAAGAAACGCGACCCAGATAACTGGCGGTGTTACACGTCTGATGGGTTAATGCAATGCGCGTAATTACGTTAATCTAGGGATGGCCCTCGGGGCCAAGCGCATTACAAAGATCGGGCTATACGAGGCCGAGGGTTGCGACATTAAACACAGTATAATTACAGTACAGTATAGAAGGAGGAGGCAGGTCAACAGAGAGGTTCCGGTAATGTAAATAGCTCGGGAAAATTTTTTGCATTTTAATTTGATCTATTTCCGTTATCGGTAATGGATTATTTTTGCTTTTATGATTCGATTTTAACTTTTAATACTCTTAAGCCTTACTGTTGTAATTTGGGATTCTCTCATTTCAGTGGATAAAGAAAAGAAAACATTCGAAAAAAAATTTAAAGTTTTTTTTCAATTATAATTTGCCAAATTGTTATTTTTAATCACTTTAGTACAGATAGTTTATTTACGAACTAGATTTTCTTTATGGATTGCAATAAATTACGTCTATTTGCTGTCAATAATTAACATTAAAAATCTCAAGGAGAATTTATTTCTGAATAGAAAGAATAAAGAAAAAGATCAAGACGAATTGATATGAATAATTAAAATAACAAACAGAAAAGTTGAAAATAAAGCTTGAAAACGACCGAATAGCAATGGATTGTAATACGAATGACAATCATTTCGCAATAATTTACTAAAGAGAAAGTATGTCTTTTAAGTAAATTATTCGTACTCAGCCACACTGAATAACTTACTTGAAATGAGCTTAATTGATTTAAAAGAACGAGGATTTTGTTTAAATATATTTAACGAAAGAAGACGCACTGTTAATAAATTTGAGTGTATTTTGTGCAATATTTTAATGGTGATATATTGCTTTCCCGTATTTCATTATCAGAGTCGCTGTTATTTGTGTAATTAAATGTTGTTATCTGGGTGGGGGATTTCACCTCTGAATCGATGATGCAACCCCTCTACCCCCCTCAGTTCAACCAGTTCCATTGTCCGACTTTTGCACATCGAGCTGGGCAGTTTATTGAGCCAGTAAACTGCAATCCGAACCTCCACGGTTTCGTTTGCGCTAAATGTATTTACTTGTTATTGACGACTCGAACGCCTCTCGAGGCTGACCGGTTCCTACAGCTTCTACTTCATTGATTCTGGATCGCCATCGCCTAGCCTACTATACAAAATCAGAACCAAAAACTATCCTCTTTGTTTTCTTTGCGTTTTTTTGTTGTTTAATTTTACCCTGAAAAGCTGTCCTACATCGATTTTTTCAGGTACTACTGCGTATAATAAACTACGAAAGTTCTGAACCAATGAGGTTAAACTATGAGGTTAAACTAAACAATGAGGTTAGTGATAACACATTTTTGTTAGTTTTCCCCTTGTTGATTTGGGTAATTTTAACCACGATTCCCGCTGTTCATACGTGGAATTTTTCTCTGGTACAACTGTGCATAACAAACTACGAAAGTTCTTTACCCACGAGGTTAAACTAGATATAAAGTGATAAACAAATGTTATTTTTTGCCCCCTGTGATTTGTGCCATTTTACCCACGATTTCTGCTGTTTGCTTGGTAACCATCCCACACTTTACCCTCATTTCCTTGTTTACCAGTTTTAGTTATTCTGATTGGTCACAAAAATATTTAAACAATACAGATTATATTTTTAAAGCATCTATATATATAATACGTGATGCCCTTTTTTTGTTAACACTACTCCTCCCTTATTTCTGGACCAATTTTAAAGTTTGAGGTGTCAAAAAAATGGTCTCGGTTCGTAGTTTTGCAATAAGGTTTTAGATTTTTCATATTTCAATTCTAAAGCCCACGGGAAGTCTTCAAAGTTCATTTTTTGTCCATAAGATTAACATGGGGAACAATTTATAAATTGAATTGCTAAATAAAACAGCTGTTGATAGTTAAACAAACAAACACATATGTTAAAAGCTGAATAGAAGCAAATTGAACTGGTACTGAAATATCAACACAATTTCATTCTTTAATACGAGGAGTGTTTAATCTGAGGTTTTAACCTTTTCTCAAAATGTAGCAGGTAGATTTTGCTTGAAAGTTTTATCTACGCGTATTTGGGCACAAAAATAAGTTTTGTAACTTAAGATTAGAAAATTCATTTTTGTTTACGAAAGCAGTTTTGGAAATTGAAATTTTTGACATAGGTCTTATATGGGTTGTCCAACTGGTATTGAAACAATAATGAAACGTAACAAATATTAAAATAGAACACTAAATTCGTGTGCATGGGTTTTCAAACTGCTGTAAACTATAAGGAAAAGGGAAAGTTAATTGTAAGTGTAATAACCTTTTTATTTACTATTATAGCATAAACATGTTTTATGCAGAACACTACACATAGTAAAAAACCTGTGTAAAAGACAACATTTAAAAGTTTTTTACCTCCAGTATAGAAAATAAGCTTATTACAAAAATGGTTTTTATAAAGAGAAATTTTAACCAAAATAAAAATGCCACTAAAAACAAAATGAACCACACCAACAAAGATGTAGATTCTCTTAATTTTTGTGATTTATTTATTTAAATTTTGTAATGTCATGGTAAGTTAATTTGAAGAGGATTTAGGCATATATAATAATGTGGACTCATTCACTATGTCATTGACTAACTCATACAGTAGTACTACAAAAACAGCCACAGGGAGTGTTGCATAACAGGACCGGGGAGTAATGAAGTGTAGATTTTTATTCTGTTGTCATTTGTTTTATGTTTGATGAACTATGTGGATCCAACATCTGTGAATTTATTCTAAATTTTATATGAGGGTTTAAAGAAAGGCCCTAAGACATATCGGCAAAAGAACAACTACGTAATCTCAGCTAATTTAGACCTAAAATAACGAGCCCCACATCTCAACACTATCATACTGGGAAGTTGAAGGATTGGTAATGAAGATCGATCGATGAAACACCAATAATGTTCTAGCTGATTTTCACTGTAGTGATCTTTTTTTTTTCAAAGTATTACCATGGAGAAAAGTTTGATCACCAGGTATCCTAATAAATGCAGCGCATTGCGCTGCACAGGCACCCTAGTATACGATTATTTGTTGTTTGTTTTTAAAATCACTTTGATTTTCATGGTTTTGAGCAGGCTATTGAAGTTGGTTATCATAGAAACGTCGGAGAGGTGTGGGTAAAATGGCAAATCACTGATGGGAAAGTGAAAGAAAAACTTTACTAGAATATTCAAACTGCAAAAGAAGGTCATAAGAACTATAGCCAGGAAACCTTCACATACTTCTTACACTCCCTATTTTAAACAAATCTAGATTTTGACAGTTCCATCAATCTACATTTTTGTAACATAGCACTTGGGTTATAATAACCACCAGGCATAGAAATAGGTTTGCTGTCTCCCACAGACTCAGTCACAAAGCAATAGTTCATGGGTCAAATGTTTTACCATCAGGATCTACCGGAAGACCTAAAGAACATCACAAGTTAAACAAAACTCAAGCAACACTTGGAACCTTAACTTATCGACAGATGCTACTACAGCCTGCCAACCTAAGTTAGCTAATGTCCTTTGGAAGAAAATTTAATAAAATTATAACTGAAGAAATTCTAGATGTAAATTGACTCGCCATATGCTCGCTCTCCGAGTCTACATGGTCCAAGGATTAAGTAAGTTAGCAAAGGACTGGTTACCATGGAAACAGCGGGAAACGTGGGTAAAATGGTGCCAATCAACAGGAGGCAAACTTCCCTATATTGTAGTACTTTGTATCTAATAGTTTAACCTCGTTGTTCTGGACTATAATCATGACATATTTTACGTTTTAGTCTATGTTTGTACTTTCAATGCGTCTTCCTACTTATAATTTTAATTTCTCATATTAGCCTATGTAGTTGAGTCATTTTACAGAAAGTATATATTTTGTCATGTATAGGTAACAGACTGAGCTATATTGTATAATTTGTAATAGCCTAACAATTATCGCCGGTGTATATAATTAAGAACCGGTAATTTAAATTGTAAAATACATTAACCATGCAAAACACATCCCACATCAACTTTACGTAACTTCAGAACTATTTTTTCTCCTACTGCAATATCTACATAAAGTGAAGAGGTTTTTCATCCTTCTGCACTCACGCTAAACCCGTAACAACCCCACTTTATGGGCCGTAAAGAAGGGATAGTTTTTTCGTGTCGTGTTTTATTGGGGGAAATTGGCAAAAGGTAAAAGACGCTGTGGGGGGGGGCTTGTAAACCGCAATTAACTTGTACGGTTCGGCATCATCAAAGGGGTTGTCAATAAACTGTTAATGCTGCTGCTAATGCTTTCTGCCGGTCTCATCTGGCTATGGGGTTTTCTCATGGTCATGGGTTTTTGTTGGTGATAATTGCCTCTTAAAAGTTCCGCCAAAGAACTCGACTATCCTACAATGGTTTACTGAAAGATCTTTATTTATACCTTCATAGGGATCGATGCTATGCCATTAATTGGCATTGGTGAAATATTATAGCCACTGTATTTACAAAAAAGGCTTCTGTATTTATTCTGTATTCTGTATTTATAAAAAAGGCATTTGCCTTTTTTATAGTTTTTATAGTTTTAAATTTGAGTACTGTACCTATCCATTTTATTGGTGACACATTAATTATTATTCTTAACGCATTTTTTACTTCTGCTTCTGTTATTATTTTAAACAAGAAATAAATGTAATGTATTTTGATTGACTGTATATAAAATGAAAATGTTCTACTGTACTTCTAAACATTAGACTTTAAAGGATTAAAGAAAAGTGTTAATACTACAAACACGGTTTAATGCTCAGAAGTTTTATAGAAAAAAAATAATATTTGACTTCCAAACAGTTTGTGTACTCTATTTTAAGAGTATAAGCTGTACCCGCCACCAAGGATTTTCGTTTCCATAAGTCCATGTTAAATTTTAAACAACCGCTACGTCTTTAATATTGATAAAAAATATTCATTATTATGTCACTTTCAAGGAAATTTTAATAAACATGGGACTGTGAAATAAATCAAGATTATTACGCTATTTATGGTATTAAAATACAGATAAAAGCGCCCAATTTTGAACAAAAATTTTGAGAATACTTAGTTGTTTATTAATTAAATTATCAATATTATATAACTTTTTATTTCATAACTTATGTAAAAATATAATAAGAATAAATATGATTCTTTTTCGATCAATATTAAACGGGTAGCGGACTTTAGAAATCTAACATTAGTCTTATGGATATGAAAATCCAAGATGGCGGGTACTGCAGACTCTTAAGTTGAGATCTAAAACACAACATATATGACTTTACTCGCCTACGGCTCGATGGGGGCTCCGCCCCCATGCCCCCTTAGGGGTACTAAATTCGTAAATTAATAAAAAGTCAAGTAGGAAATTGGTTAGTTCCACAGGAAGAACTGAACAGCCAAGACAGTAACAAAACCGTTTAATACACACAATTCACAATCGATAGTTAAAAAAACGTTGAAAATCTCCTATGAATCGGTTTTAATAACTCTTCGTAGTTAAAATTTGTTAAAATATTTTGAGTGTGATATAATAATTATTTATTCTGGGTGTTATGCTGAATGGAGGGTCCACTCCCTAATTTGTTGCCCCAATTCCGTAATTTCTGTAAAAACTTGATGCAGTGAACGGGCTTGTTGAGGGTTATTAACTCCAATGTGTTCGCTGAATTAGTTTGTAAATAAAAAAGTCGAGTGTTAAACAGGTTAGCTTTACCAAAGAAGTGCACAAACAAGACAGTAACAAAAGGCTAATGCACACTTCTCACAATCAATAATAATTAAAGCTTTTAAATTCGTCAAAAATTGTTGCAATAAATCAGTGAAAACAATAAAATAACATTAAAATGAAATAATATAAAATCTGATAAACGAAATAGAAATCACAAAAGACTCCAAAGTTTTAAAAAGATTCCCTACAATCCGAGGAGGAACTTACTAAAAGTATGTAAATTAGTAACACCAGCCCCGACAATAGCTGAATTCATATTTTTAATTGTCTCTTAAAAGAAGGTAAGGTCCCCAATTTCAAGTTTTCGGTAACTATTCTGGTCCTGCAATAAATCTGTTTTGAGTGCTAATGTGTAGAGATACGGCAAAATGTTTTGAAATCTGTAAGCCATTAATAAAATATTTCAGTCATATTCAGCAGCATTTTTCGATAGGATCAATCGTTTTGTCAGTAGAGTGGAAAAACTGAAAACGCTATTGCACAAAAATTAGTCTGGAGATTTACGCAATTGGTGCGATGTACGACAAAAGTCACAGGACCAAAATCGTAGTTCATCCAATTCAGTACCGTAGTAGTCTCAAATCTATGAAAGGCCTAACCGTTTAGCCGCTAGAGTTGAAATATACTAAAATTACGATTTCTCTAGTTGGCCAAAAGCCACTGCTTATTTATCACAAAACTGGGAAAAAGTGAAAAATTATTTTGAGAGTAAACGGAAAGAGATACGGCAAAGTATGTTAGAATCAAAATTGTAGATATTAAAAAGACCTATAAAAGTTGTCATTTAAACATTTTTGTAGGACAAACCATTTAGTCGCTAGGGCCCTAAATCTAAATATAAATTTCACAAAAATCAGTTTGGAGGGTTAACGGTGCGATGTACGACAAAAAGTCAAAGGACCAGAATTGTAGATCATCCAATTCCCTATCGTTATATGCTCTCATATTTCAGATAAGACTAACCGTTAGGCCACTAGAGCTGAAAAACTAAAATTACGATTTCTCTAGTGGACCAGAACCGGTATTTTCCCACTACTTACGTTAACAAAATCCAGAAAAAGTGAAAAATGAATTTTGTGAGTAAACGAGTAGAGATACGGCAAAATATACAAGGGAAGAAATTGTAGATATTAAAAAGATTTATCGAAATGAACCTTAAAAAAAATTTTACGACCATCGGTTTAGTCACTAGAGCCCGAAAACCGAAAACGGCATTTCATTAAAAACGCTCTGAAGGCTTAACGGTGCGAGATTCGATAAAAAGTCAAAGGACCGAAATTGTAGAAAATTAAATTCCCTATCGTAGTATTGTTATCAGATTTTAGATAGGACGAAGCGTTTGGCCGCTAGAGCCAAAAAAGTAAAATTACAATTTCGGAAATCCGCCATTTTGAATTTTTTCAGTAGGTTAAAACTAAAAATTTGCAAGTTTAAGATTTTACACTTAGCATTGACCGTTCAGGCTAGACGTATGCCAAATTTCAAGTCTCTAGCTTAAATAGTTACGTCAGAAATTCGTATCCCATATAAGTGAGTGAGTCAGTCAGTCAGTCAGTCAGTTACACATAGGGCTGTATAGTTTATTAGATATGAATATTGAGATTGGGACACTTACTTAAATTGCTGTTTTTCATTGATCAAAAACGTATTAAATTCTTTTTCCTTTTATCATGTACAAAAGCCATTATCACTGACTCCAACTTCTATCCGAAACATTAAGATCCAAAAACCGGGGAGGTTGTAAATCAAGGGCAATCTGTCTCAATCTGGGGCTCATTAATACAGAGGATAATGAATGAGGCTGCGGCCATGTCCGTGGGAGCGTGTTACATATATAATCACCGATTGATACTGGACACTGATTCATTCGCCGGTGAATCTGTTATTAACCGGAGCCGACTTTGGTATGGAAATGCGCCCTTGGCAGTGGCAGCCCTGCCACTCCACTATACAGTCTACACTTGCCGAAAACCAAGATTTATGCCATTTAACACAGTGTATATTTTACCCAGTGACAGATGCTTGTGAGTCTAGTTGTATTGGTTGTCTGGGTGCCGATTTTTTGAGATCGGTAGTTTGTTGTGTTTCTTGACGGTATATGAATAACGGCTGCGAATATAAACAACGGTGGAGTTTCATTTCATGAGTTAAAACTAAGAATCTTATGTTTATCTTAAACTCGAAAACAAGCACTGTTTGAATGGGAAAAGTTTTGTCTCTTTAAGGATTTTTGATTTTTTGGATGAATATGGGGGATTTGGCTTAGAGTAATCGATTGGGGTTGCTGGTCCCATGACTGGGATAAATTACGTCTTATCGCCCGTCAAAGTCCGCTTGATATCGTCATGGAGATCTCTATAGCTACTAAATTGAACGAAAACTGGTAGATGTCAATGGATTACATCTTCAACCTGTGATTCAACAAATTAATACCAAATTGCATTGCACCCTTTGGCCTAACGAGTCAGTGAAAAGAACTATCTCGCCTTATAAAGGAAGATAGCGAGTAAGCGGAGCGAACGAGCTTTGTCTGAGAAATTAAAGTGGTGCTTAATAATCCCCCTGGTACTACAGATTAACGTTAAAAGTAACCCAACCTAAACTAACAACAAGGCTGTTTTCTGTATAAAACTTTCCAATACAAATCAAAATACAGTATATTTTTTAGGGCCGTTTGCACAAATAAATGATAAACCGGATTAATCAGCTGGATATGTAAGTTTAAAGTATGCATATGAAACTGACTTTTAGATTAAACTTAAGCCGCGTCCGCACTGGCCGAACATGTTCACCGAACAAAGTTCTTCCAAACGTTTGTTTGTTCGTTGCTAACCTTCTATAATGTAAATCGTATGGCCGGTAACTGTTCGTTAGGAATGTTTGTGCTCGTCGAACAAGTTCGCCACGAATGTTCGGCCAGTGCGGACGCGGCTTTAGGTTTAAACTGAAGATAAGGTTTAAACTAAAATGGTGCAAAAGGTCCTTAAACGTTTTTTTTATATCGTGTTAAACAAATTAAATGGTTGACTATAATAAATTAATCTAAATTATTCCAATTTGATTCTTTCATCCAACCATCAACACAATCGATTTAAACATTACTTAAAATATTATTGCAGTGTTAAATTGGCTGACTGTCTCCAAATTTCTAACCTTAAATCAAAACAGTTTAAAACGCTATAAATGTTAAGACTCAGAAACACATAGTGTTTGACACAGTTTTGGGTTTATCTAATTTCGCACAACTCCAAATATGCGAACATAATAAAGATGTAAGCGAAGATCCGTCGACGGTCGGCACCCATAGAAGGCCACCCGGCTTTATATCCCCATTGTCTAGTTGTGACACATAATTGAGGAACCTATTCTTCTCCGGTAACCGTTACACGGCAGTAGGTTACGACGATGTAACCACCGACGGTATCTGTTATCTAGCTGCACACGCTCGACGCGGCGCGGCGTGTCGACCACCTTTATTAATAACCAACCACTTTGCAGCTGGTTGAGACTAATTGAATTATTAAACAGTAAAGTGTAACCGTAATCGTCGGCTATTTACAACACTAGACCGCTCCGCAAGTTGTCTACCGAGATTAAACTGCTTATGGAGCTCTAGCAGTGATAGTGATATGCATCTTCAACTAATGTATCCGTTGGTTGAAATCATCAATCAAACATTGATAAATCAACAATTGATCAAACTCTGTGGTGTGAATGTATAGGTTTTATTAATTTTATTTGTGACATTGTTAAATCAAACTTTCCGAACTGTACCTGTCGCTAGTTAAATTTATATTCTACATTCACAAATGGCAAACAATTTTTCTTTTCCTCCCAACTTATTTAACTTTTAGTTTAGGTGGAATGCTTAGCGTTTTATTGTACAGCCCAACATTTATAGCTTAGTTCACTATGTGTCTTGAAGTTTTACTACGGACGTATATCGCCGCAAAGAAACATTCCCGTAAAAATATTTCACTCAAATCTCACAATACAATAAATTGTTACGAAAGCTCGTTAAATAAAACGTCTACCGTCTCGGCAGTTAAGTGATCACTATGAAGACGTTATGTTAGCATGAAGTTATCTTAGGCAGCTACGGCATCATTTAGAGCGAGGGATATTTCAAGTTAAATAGACATAATAATGAGACATTTATGCTTCTTGCATAATCTAGGATTCAATCTAAAGTAAAATTTAGATACATGTTACACAAATCACTTTCTCTTGGTGTAAACATAAAGACAATAGAGAAATTAATTCCTTTTCCGTAATAGGAACTCAATAATTAAATAACGCGGCTGAAGTCCGATACGCCAAAGGAAGAATTTAATTGAAATACTAAAATGCTATAAATATTCAATGAAATGACACTGGTAATATTCATAGTGCTGATTCATACAATCCCACTATCGCCTGAACAGGAGAAAAAGAGACAAACTAAGCATTTAACTGCAAAGTGAAGTGGGTTTTGACACTAAATGTCACTGCAGTTTAAATGCAAATGGTTCTATAGAAAGCGCAGAGATGGGGAATACGCAGACAAGTCAAGGCGGTGTTAAGCTGGCTAATAGTCCATTCATGTGTGTATTGGCTATCAGCGCTCGCCTTGGTCGGGCTGTTGGACTCAGCATCAGTGGAAATAACATACAGACTCAATTACATGACAACTGGGTGTCGAGACCGCTATTGCCATCCTTGTTTAGTACAATACTTATACTGTAAAGTTCAGTTTAAAGTATTGGGTTTATTACGTTCAAGGACGATTACTTCTTCTTATCAAGAAATATTTTTCAGTTATTTTAACATTTTAGTGAGCCATAAGTCAGAATAAAATCTCACGGTTATAAATTGTTAACAATAGTAAGGCTAAAAGTGTGGGATTCGTCCAAGGGCTTTGATTTCCTTATGAGCTAAGATCTTTGTGTAAGGTATGACTGTAAATAAATGGAAATCGCCCCTTCTCTCTTAGTGTGAGTTAGAAAATACAAGGTACGGATAAAACGGTTCATATTTGAAGTCTAAACAAACAGTGGTAGAGGGGAGGGTACTGCTCCCATCTACCTCCAAATTTGATATTTGTCTTGTCTCAACTACAAAAAATTTAAACATTATAATCAGTCTTCATCAGTTTTCAAATAAATTCCCCTTGTCATATTTAAGCAGGACAGGTTTAAAATGCAAATTAATCAATAGAACAGTATTGATTTTTGCTTTGAAATGTCATATTTATCGCGAATAGTCGCGGACCCAAGCAGCATCCTGGCGGCACTCCGTGATATATAGCCCCGGACCGTGGCAAATGACAATGTAACAAAACAGCTCGCCGATAAGCCTCCCCGGGCTAATGGCGTCCTCACCATTACCTTTATTTATTGCCGGTATCAGAATTAGTTATTGCCCTGTAATTAATACCACTTAATCATTTTTATTCGTTCTTTCAGCACCCACTTTTTCCAGTAACCCTGGTTATATTGGGAGAATTTTTAACGTAGTAAAATGAGGCAATACAATAAAAACAATTATGTCACCCAATAAAATACTGGACTTTTCGCTATGGAGAAATAGTTCCCAACAATCAAGAAGCAAAACACTAGACTTGCACGTATTTACTACACACCCAACACCGTCCAGTATTCAGAGCAAAAACGTAATTACGTTTTGCGAACCGAGCGTCGCTTACCTACGCTTTAGCTTAGCGGAATGTCAGCATGTTTTTGCTGTTCGTTGCATATTTAGCTTACTGAACAAAGAGACGATAAAGTGAAGTAGTACTCCCGAATACCTCTGCTGTATCGGCCAGTCCCATCTAAACTTAAATGCCCAAATACCTGCAGGTCTCTGACCCGGCAGCCGAGGTCACCGAAAACAAACCCGGCCCAAGCCATTAGGCTTTATATATTCAGCGCACACCACGGAAGTGCTGTGAAATTATTCAGAATGACATAGTAAGTTGGCCAAATTAAGAAATAATAAATGGGCTGGGAGTGAATGAGGTTTGACCGGTCGAAGACCGGCCGAGAATGAAACCGGGGATGCCGGCGAATGATGGGTGGATTTACATAGAAAAGGTCGCCAATAGTGGGGTTATGCGGTCTGCGGTCCGAGGCGATGGTGATAGCCTCTCGCAGCTGTGGGAGCGGCAACCTGTTGCAGTGAGACGAGTAGCACTCTTTTACAACCTCACTTCCAAAACTACTAGACTTTAAATTGTATTTTCGGTAGGTCGCTGACATCCACAGTTTATGGTAGCTCTTCATGGGTGAGGCTGATTTCACTGTGTTTCTTAGTGTTATGTAACTCGCCTAAACTCTGGAAATTTCTAATCGATGAGGATCTTTTTTCCCTTACATCGATTTAAATAGAAGAAAGAAGTTTTATAGAACATATATTTACTTACTTCCATGACTTCTTTGTTAAAAACAAAATGCATAAATCTTTACTATTAATTTATTTTAGCGAATTTCCCTGCAGGGAATACTACGTAATACGCCATTACGGTAGTATTCATGTAAGACATCATTTTCAGGGACCATGATAATTTTTCGTTTAGAGGTCTTCAAAAGCCAAAAATATCATTCGTTCAGTTAAACACATATAGACCTATGTCACAATGTCATATGTATCGTAACTTTTGGAAGAAAACCTCAGATTTTTATGAAATTTGGCATGGAGATAAGATCGTTTGGTAGATCATTTGGATCATTTTGATCATTAATATTTTTTGGAGATAAGAAATTTTGTATAAGATGAGATAATTTTCATGAGTTCGCTAACCAGCGTGATCAGATTATATTTCTGTACCGGGGTTTTAGATAATGTTTTAAAAGGGTAAAAGATAGGGTTTTCGCAATTTTCGACCTTAATTTTTAAAATGTAATGACATTCATTTAATTTTTTATAATATCATTAAAAGCTAACAATTCAGCAATTTAAAATTTTTACTTAGTTTAACTGGGCACGTAGATTATAAAAAATACATTTCCCATGTTATTCTCAATTGAAATCAATAACATCCCTTACATATCACGCTTATTTTTTGACATAACTTGATAACATTTGGTATGTACCTTCAACTAGATAGGGTTTTACTTATATTTGCTTACAACACCCTCGTGGACCTCAAACCTTCACACTGCTCCCATGATGTTTATGGGGAAAATTTAAAAGTATGCCAAATCTTGATGCAGTTTTACATTTACCTTCAATTATTGATTAACTTACATTTTCTAATTACACCCGATGGCAGCAAACTTAGTTAGTCACTACTATAATGTTTTATGGGGGAAATAAACCATTTCTTTTCAGTTTTAAGTTTGCTGAGTACGCAGGGCTGCTGCGAAAGGGGTATTTTACTAAAGACATCATAAACTTGGTATATTTTTAATTAAAAATTTAAACAACACTTTCTTGGATTTTTACTTTTCAAAAATCGCCTTTTTGAAGGAAAAAAAACGTGCCGAAACTTTTAGTAAAAGCTGTATATTCCGAAAACTAAAATATTACCTAGTGTTCTTAGGTAAAACAGATGTGGCAAGTTTACAATCTCTAGTTTTATTACCTTACGAAGTAACTCGAAGCCACAAACTTCCGAATGCGGTTAGGTAAAAGTGCGGGACCTTATTCATACACCTACTGGATGCAAACAAAGTGCCGGTTGAGCAAGACGCTGGGCGTTGCGTCAGGTCAGGTTTGCGGGCTGCACTTGCATGTTGCATCTGAGATCCGAGACCGCGGTCTGGTAATGAAGGCATTACGGTCGCCCACAGCAGCAGAGGGGGAGGGCACCGTTGAAGCACAACTTCGGTGGGACTGGGAGTAACGACAGTGTAAAATAATAACAATCTACTATACAGTATAATTGCAAAATACCACTCACTCTCGCCAGAGAATCTACATAACCATATAGGGTTTACAAGGTTAAAATGAAAATTTATTTTTGCTCATAGGTGCTCAAAAGAAACGATTTTGCAAAATTCCTTCAAATTGTCAATATAATGTTATTCTTATGGCCAATATGCAATACGAAAAAATGAATCTTGGAAACTTTAAAGGGCCCTCGGAGTTGAAATTTGGCATAGATATTTCTCTTTGCTCATATGTGTTCTTTAAGAAACGGTTTTACAAATTTTCTTCAAGGCCTATGTAGTTTATGGGGTTGAAATTTACCATTGTACATAGTAGGTGTTCACTAAAACTGTGCCGCAAACTTCCTTCAAGGCTCCAGCTCCTTGAAGTTTGCTCTTTTTGAAAAAAATTCATTGCATTTTAAAGAAAGTTTATATTTATTACATTAAATAACAATTGCAAGCTAGGCCGTGACGAGTAATAGCTGAACAAGATTTTAATGGGAAATACCAAAATAACTTTTTAGCCATACATTTTGACTGTGTGGTTTAGAGATTCTTAAATGTTATTATACAAGGTATTCCCTGCATGTAATTAATAAATACACACTAAAATGTTTTGAATTGATGTGGAATACAACACATGTCTGTTAAATGATAGAAATAGTGCTCGGAGTAGCCTACTATTTATTTTGTTTCGCAGTCTTAGGTAGTTCAACTAATCTAGTCCTAAATTTGAGAAAATGGCGGTTTGTATAAATGGGCCCCCCAAGACCCTGTTACAAAGATGTCCATAGTCGATTTCACTTTAATTATCAATGTGTAACTAAGTAAAGATAAATTGTTAAAAAAGATGGGAAAATGCATTTATATTCACATTCAGTAACACTATTCGAAATAAACACACGAAGTAAAACCGAGTTTGTAATACAGTAAATTTTAAACAAAAGAAACAAACTATTAAAATGTAATTGATTCTCCAAATCCCTACCATAGTACAGTTGTTATGGATTACCCAATTGCGATGTATCTCAAAATCTATAATGTTTAACGTTTTAGTGATTCAAGGTGGTCGCGCGCCGATATTTACAGGATAATTCCATAATCTACAATCAGTATCCGGTAGTGTCCAGTTTTCTCGTCATTCTGATACTCATCTACCGCAGCGCCAGCCCTGCAGCCACTGTTGGCGGAGGAGGTGTTTGTACAGTATTCGAAAAACTGTATCGAAGGTCCTGGGGCCCGGGGCGGCATTTCTCCGCTGCTTTCTCTGAAGACTCCGTCATTCATCCGGTTGTGGTTCTACACACAGGATCAAACTCGCGTTTCGATGTCTCGGTATCCCATCTGTTTTTGTGTGTAGTTCTACAGGATAATGCTATTCGTTGGGGGTGGATGATGTAAAGTAATTTGTTTAATTGCTTCCCACAGTACTTTGTACAATTCTATAACCTGAATTTTGAAAAGTATAAAGTATTTTTTAGTTGAATGGTTTATATGTGATTCGGCAGGTTGTTTGTTTAAAACTAATTACCCTAGCTGCAATGGCTACTCAGTTAATTATTGTAAATGTTATGGTTTGTTTTTAAAATTAGTACAAGTATACTGCTGTAACGATCTTTTACGTTCCGTTTTTCTGTAACATTAGTTAGTTGATGCAGGAATGCAAGAAACTCGAAATAATTAACAACGCATGATTGTTATTACATAGTGTATCCTAAATTTTTATCTTATGTTTTTGAAATACCTTGATATATGTAGCCTACTGGTACCTTGAATAATTTTCATTTAAAATTTTAACTCGTACGTACAGGCACAATTCAATTGTTCTAATGTATAATTAATTTAAACTCATAGAAAAAAATACGTCCAAAGGGTTAAAACTTTTTAAGTTTCGTCCTTAAAAAATTTTATTGTAAATGTTATTTTCATGTATTCAGGAAACCGGGTGTCAGCCTTTGACATTGTTAAACCGCATCATTCATCAATGTAATATTAATTATGGGGGTTTTCGCAAGCTTACCACATCACAAATAGAGTCCATCCATAAGCGTTTATATTTCTTTAAACAATTTACAATTCATTTGCTATCTATGTGGTGAATAAGACGATCCCCCCCCCCCCCGATTTTTCATTTGGCAACAATAATTCATGGAATCTACCGTTGTTAGTTGATGGGTTGATGGATCAACGCGCCACGTCCGCTACATCTCATCTTTGTCGCTGTGTCGCTATGTCCCTGTGTTGCTATGTCGCTATGTCGCTGTGTTGCTATGTCGCTATGTCGCTGTGTTGCTATGTCGCTGTGTCGCTGTGTCGCTGTGTCGCTGTGTCGCTGTACCGCTGTGTCGCTGTGTCGCTGTGTCGCTGTGTCGCTGTGTCGCTGTGTCGCTGTGTCGCTGTGTCGCTGTGTCGCTGTGTCGCTGTGCCGCTGTGCCGCTGTGTCGCTGTGTCGCTGTGTCGCTGTGTCGCTGTGTCGCTGTGTCGCTATGTCGCTGTGTCGCTATGTCACTGTGTCGCTATGTCGCTGTGTCGCTATGTCGCTATGTTGCTGTGTCGTGTCCCCGGGATTGCTTGTAGACAACGACGTCGCTTTCCTCGCTGCATTCCTCCCCTGCGAATGGAAAGTTAATAGATAAAGCTGAACAATCCAACGACGAATACCTGTCAGGCCAATAGTGCCGACGCTTTCCCTCGCAAATCAAACAAAATTGCCCTTTCTTTCATGGTGCTCATTTTTTTCTTAATTGTCTTTTTTCATCTAAAGAATGCATTACTTGTGGATAAATCACTGTGGACAGAACGCGTCCACGGCGTTAGCTATAATTGATTTTCCCACAAAATGAAAGGAGTGTAAGAGTATAATTATTGTATATATGAGGTGAAAGGCATATTGTCAGTAAGATATATAAAGTGAACTAAGCAAATTAAAAATTAAGTATTATAACTTTACGTCCTATTTACGTTTGTAGTAAAACGATTAGAAGCCATCCATCATAAAAATTAATACCAAATATATTTGCACTACGTCATATAATTCTTTGTACTTTAAAACGATATAAAACATAACAATAACAATTTAAGCCGGACAGTATCTAATGGGGTAACAATCTTTAGAATACAATAAAATATAAATGCTGTATGTATAGTATTTTTTTCTCATAGGAATGAATCAAAATTTTATCAATTCATCTCTTTACAATATATAAT